>VZTY01016827.1:61444-77354 GCA_013400935.1 Turnix velox | reverse complement strand
ATTAACGGGAACTGTCTAAAAAGGCAGCAAACAGCTGAAGAATGGTGAATCACCCTGTAAACAACATTTTGAGTTCACTTAATTAAATTTTTAATCTATGTTTAGCTCATGGTCTCTGGATTCTGGATATTACTAGGAGGCACTTGAATTCGAAGGCCACAGACATATGTAGTTGACATGTCCACACGAACAGAAATACATCTATTTTCCTATTTATGGGCTATAGTAGCATGGGACAGAAAAAGAAAAAAAGAAAAAAAAAAGAGAAAAAGCAGGGACTTTTACGTTCTGAAAAGGATCTTACCATTTCCACAGCTTGTGCAAACAGTGAGGGCAGTTTATTAAAGACCTACCAAGGGGAAATTTTTGGAGTGACTGATGCATAATTTATAGACTGAGCCTCTGAAAGATGGATTGTAAAAAAGCCATTGCTGATCAAAGGAATCATTAATGTGCTGCGGAAATTATTTGGAGGTTTGACACAGGCTGAGATTTTAAAGTAATCTCTTTGAGTAAGTTCCGTGAATGCCACTCAGTGCACTCAGTGAATACAGATCTCAGGGCAGAAATAGTTTCTTCAGGCTTCAGAAATGGAAGTAGTGATCAAGAATGAAAAAAAAAATTAAAAAGTTATCTAAAAACTTAAACGGGGCCAAATTAATCTGTCTCAGGTGGGCAGGATTAAACAATGGGAAGCAGACAGAATTCTTTGTCTTTAGGCAGATCAGGTCAGCTTGCATTTCCAAAACAGAATACTTAAAAAATTTGCAGGGAGAAAGGAGGTAACATAGATGGGATGTTCAGAAAATGAGAAGGAGGAAATGACTGAACACAGCAAGAAGTTGTTACAGAACTGACTGGGAGAAGAGGGTAGATTCAGGCTAGATATAAGAAAGAAATTCTTTACGGTGAGGGTGGTGAGACACAGGAAGAGGTTGCCCAGAGAGGTTGTGGATGTCCCCTCATCCCTTGCGGTGTTTAAGGCCAGGCTGGACAACCTGAGCAACCTGGTCTAGTGGGAGGTGTCCCTGCCCATGGCAGGGGGGCTTGAACTACATGATCTTTAAGGTGCCTTCCAACCCAAACTATTCTGTGATTCTAAGAGGAGAGAAGTAAGGAGATACAAAAAGGAGATGCCAGAGGGATGAGGTGTCATCCAGAGGGACCTGAACAGGTATAGATGTGGTCCCTTTCAAATTGTGAAGTTCAACACAAGACAAGTGCAGGGTGCTGCACTTGGTCCAGACCAATCCTCATTACGGTTACTGACTGGAAGGTGATGTGATAGTGAGAAGCTCTGCAGAAAAGGACTTGGGAAAACTGGTGGATGAAAAGCAGGACATGAGCCAAAAGTGCATGCTTGCAGCCCAGAAGGCCAACCATATCCTGGGCTGTATCAGAAGTCCAGTGGCCAGCAGATAGAGTAGCTTATCAATGACTGCAGGGGTCCTGCAGCAAGGCAGGGGTAGGACTTTTTAATAGTATATGTGATGGCAGGACTAGAAATAATGGATGTAAATTGGAAGAAGGCAGATTCAGGCTAGATAGAAGAAAGAAATTCTTTGCGGTGAGGGTAGTGAGACACTGCAAAAGGTTGCCCAAAGAGGTGGTAGAGTCCTCATCCTTAGGGGCATTCAAGGCCAGGTGCACCTCTGTGCAATCTGATCTAGGACGGGTTGTTCCTGCGCACTGCAGGGGGATGGGACTAGAAGATCTCTGATTCTATGATTCTATGAAATGACAATGGACAGATGAAGCTGGTATTTCACATACATGGAGTGCTAAGCATGTCAGGAGCTGTGAACAAGAAAGCTAGGCTCACTGGTAGTTGTTTTTGCAGCATACATCTCCTGTGAGATTCAGCAAAGTAGCCTGCAGGTGCTGCCAGAGAAGTTGCTCTAATGGTTTGGTCCTGAAGTTTTGTTTTGCTTAGTGCTCAAAACCCCTTTGTACTTATTGCTGCCTGCAGCATGACTGAATTCTAGAACAGGGCAACAAGCATCATCCTTCAGTGGCTGAGATTTCATTACTGAGTCTTCAAATCCCATCATAAAAATGCTGTGCAAACATTACTCTTGTACTGGGAAACAGACAAAGGGATTGGGGCTATTAACATTACTGGGCACGTGCTCTAGTTGTACTGAGAAGCTGCAATTATAATCAGGATTCATTGTGTTGGATTTTTTACAGACATACAGATACTGTATAATTCATTTTCTGTTCCAAAGATAGGATATAGATGCATGTAGACCAGTTAAACATATGGAAAAGAAAGTTTAAGTTTTGTTCCATGTTGGCAGTGTGGAACTGAAGCACATGAAGTGATTACTTTACAGTCATATTCATGAAACATGGGAGATAGAGAATGGACCTGAAACATTGTCAGGTCTGGACACAATGAATGAAAAGAACAGGTGTGTTGGGTCTCTTCTGAAGGGCAAAAAGCATTCCCCAAATTCTTGTACCAATGACATGCTCCTCTCATCTCTTGCTTTGAAAAATCAAGAGAACGAGTGTGTTGGATCTCCTCTGAATGGCAAAAAGCATCCCCCAAATACTTGTAACAATCACATTCTCTGCTCATCTCTTGACTTGAAAAATCAAGCCATATTGAAGTCATACTGAATCAAGTCATATCTCCTGATTTGAAAAATGAAGAGAACAGGTGTGTTGGATCTCCTCTGAATGGCAAAACGCAATCCCCAAATCTCTGTACCAACTACATGCACCTCTCATCTCTTGATTTTTCAAATGAAGAGAACAAGTATGTTTACTCTTCTCTGAAGGGCAAAGAGCAATTCCCAAATTCTTGTACCAACTACATGCTCCTCTTATCTCTTAATTTAAAAAAATCAAGAGAATGGGTGTGTTGGATCTCCTCTGAATGGCAAAAAGCAGCCCCCAAATTCTTGTACCAACTACAAGCTCTTCTCATATCTTGATTTGAAAAATCAGAAGAACAAGTGTGTTGGATCTCCTCTGAATGTCAAAAAGCAGTCCTCAAATCCTTGTACAAACTACATGCTCCTCTCATTTCTTGATTTAAAAACTAGGATGCCACTAAAACATAGACATGCCAAGGAAAAAAAACACCCGATGTGAGTTGTACACAGGCCTAAATAATATCTGAAGATGCTCTCCTGGCCTGGCAGCACTCACCGCTGTTGCTGCGTTTCCTGCTTATATCAAGGGCTGCAGAGCTATCACTTTCCTCAGGAACTTCTGCCAAGTCAGCTGTCTGCAGGGACAGAAAGAGCAAACAAGATAGGATGAGCTAGGAAAAGCAAGCAATGAAGTGAAATAAGACCACATAAAAGCCTTTGGGGACTGCAGTACTTGGGTGCTACCAGAGCAGAGCATGTCAGCCTAGTGGGATTGCAGATAACATTCTATCTGGTGATGCACAACAAATGCCTACATCATAGGGAGCTGTGAAATCCCAGAAAGAATTACAGATTGAGTTTACACCCTGGAGTGCAAAAGATTTCTGCAGGACAAAGTGAAATAAAACTAAGGCACAAAGGATTGTGTTAAACAGTGTATAAAATAGAACGTATTTGGGGAATGTGTTGATTCTACAGGTACCATCTACCAAAGAGCCTACATATCAGTTGAAACTATTGACTATTAATTTATTAATCCTGCATATTCAGTTAATGTAAGGGGGATTTTATTTCTGTTAACATGCAGTAAAAGCAGAGACTGGATTGAGATGGAGCTGCTGAAGTCAGTCTTCATGAAGTAATGGGCAACATGATCTAGTGGGAGGTGTCCCTGCCCATGGCAGGGGGGTTGAAACTAGGTGATCTTTAAGGTCTCTTCCAACCCAAACCATTCTATGATTCTATGATTCAGGTATCTACCCTCACTTTCTTTTTTTAACAGTCATATAGCTGTTTAAACAGCTACATGTTTAGGTAAAAATAAACTCTAAATGATGATGTTAGAATTACTATGATTTCTTATTCACAGTATATTAATGATTAGGGTCCCATTGTTCTATGATTTAAAAAAAAGTGTGATGACATAATCTCGAGCCACAGAAGTGTACTCTGCATAAGGCACCAGATTTCTTGGTTGGGTAGTCAGATTCCCCCTGTATGGTGCATCAGGAACTGGGAGCTGCTCCAAACTGATCTTCAGTTTCTGAATTTTCCACACTTGACATCCTTTGGGAAAAACACAGCCATAAAATTCCCAAACACTGAACCTGAGCAAGGTTGCTCTACTGAACCTGAAAAACCATAAATTCTTTTATATAAACTTTATTTGTTTCTTTTCATCGGGATTTCAAGGCACATGGAAGGATTTAACTTCACTATTCTGTGACACTTTCCAATCACTGTACAAATAGCTCCTTTGCCTGCTTTACAGGAAGAAAAGCCAAGGAGAGAATATTCACCATTTTTGTCCAGGGAGCTCAAAATCTGAATTTCTATATAGATTTTTATGGGTTTTTAAAAATTATTGTTTTATTAATGCTGAGAACATACATTTTAAAAAATTACTTGGATAATTTTATTTTCTGTTTCTAGTACTTTCCTAGCTCCTTCTCCATGCAAGTACACCAATGAACAAGAGGTTAAAAGTAATTTTATATTTCATAAGTATTTTGTGATTAGTTTGTTTCCCTTGCTATTTTAAGAGCCTCTGCTGCTCCTGTTATGCCTTGCTTTTAGTCTTGGTCTTTTGCAGCAGGTCATACCCATCTTGCACAAATAGGTCACCCCTAAATGAGAAGATATCTAGAGATTTCAAGGAGCTGTGTGGAGAAATGAATCATAGAATCATAGAATGGTTTGGGTTGGAAGGGACCTTAAAGATCATCTAGTTCCAACACTCCCTGCCATAGGCAGGGGCACCTCCTGTTAGATCAGGTTGCTCAGTGCTTTATCCAGCCTGGCTTTGCTGAAATAAAATAAATGAAATAAATGAATAAATAAAACAAATGAAAGTATGGCTTTGCAGAAATATTAAGTCACAGCTATTTTTCAGTTCATTGCTACAAGCATGTTCCTCAGTTTTCACTGACAAGCTTCATAATTGCTGATTAGCTTCATGTTTTGTTGGGTATTGCTGCATATGGGATGTACAGTGACTGTATCTTCAGTACCCATAACCTCCTGAAGTAGTATCAGTTACCTTCATTTTGTTAGTCAAGATCTGTATGACAAGTGGTCTTACAGAAACAAGAGGTACAAAGATGCTTTTGAGAGGCTGATTGATAAAAAAACTAATAAAAGCTGCAATCACATTTACATCAATCATCTCAAGTAACTTTTTCTGTGTAAATGTGGGCTGCAGAAGAACATTTTTGAAGGAAGCAGTCAGTAGTAAATGTGGAGCATATGGCCACTCTCTCTTAGGGGAAATGCAGAATCCGGGCTGCAAAATGAAAGTGGGTACATCCACATTGCTCAGCTTTGTAAAAAATACCTTAAAAAAACTCCACTATGAGCAGACTCAGGGGCTGCAGCCCTGAAAGCTTGGTGGCTGTAGGGACAAGGCCTGTTTCCTGGGCTAGTTGTCTTTGAGCTACCTTCATCTCTGACCTAGACTTAGCCCTTTGACAACCTGAACATCACGTATGTCCCTGGTATGGTGATATAGTAGAACCTAGAGACTCTACCTAACTCCCTAACTCCCAGGATGGAGGTACAACCTGGCTGCAAAACCCCTGTGCTGCTGTGAGCCTCACTGAGAGAAGCAGGACAGCACAGAGTGAGGACCACTGGGGAAAGATTTTAATCCCTATTCATTATTAATTACACGTGTGCTGCTAGTTTACATGTTCTGGTGCATTTTAACCTGAGCTCTAATGGCTCCATGACATGTCCCTGTGCTGGTCACTCCTCCTGGCTCACAAAGCTCCATGGCCCTATTCATGTCCCTGCTGCTGTTTTTTTCCTTGTCTCACTCCACAGTCTTGCAGTGACAGAAGAATTTATTGTTTTACATGCCTGTTACTTCAGCCCTCTAATGTTTTCTATTTTCATGCTGACATGTTATATTCTTTCTCAGCCTCCATACCCTGGACAAGTCTCCATAATAAACTTGTGTTCTTCATTCTACAACCTCAGCCCACCTAGTTATGATCAGCTCCTTAGGGCAAGCTGACATGGCATTTGGGATCTCTGTGCTTGAGTCGTCATTCATAATTCATTTCTTTAGAATTATTATTATTGATTTAGAAAGCAAAAATTACATTTGTAGAACTCTTCCAAAGTAAATTAAATAACTGAAGGAAAGAACTGCAATCACAGGGTGACAGGTGGCAGAGTTGCTTTGTGTTTCAAAAAAAAAAAAAAAAAGAATTGAAATTATCAAATTCTTTTTAAGGTACAAACAAGGGTGGGTAGAGGACATGTCATTTAATAACTCCCTTGCAGATTTTCCTTAGTTCCTGTTCAAAGTTGTCGGTCTTCTTCGAAATGGGCATCTGTTTAGAAGCCTTGTATACCACCTAAGGTTACAGCTCAGCCATGCGAGTGAGCACACATTTAAGTGCCAGGGAAATGGACTAAATGTAAAAAGACATTAGCATAACTTTAAATCAAATATTTAGAGCATTTGTTCTGAGGCCTGTAGATCAAGTCTTTTTACATCTCTGCTCCTGGTGATTTTTATTGTGCAGTGACTGTGGGAGAGGCTGTCAGATTTTTAGACATGACTAACAGCTTTAGCCTCCGGTCTATTCAGGTGTGATTTTAAAAAAATTTTTGGGGGGAGGAAGAGGAAATGAGGAGGATGTCTTTGTGAAAAACAGAGCCTCCTGATCTAGTGGAGGTGTCCCTGCCTATGGCAGGAGGGGTTGGAACTAGATGATCTTTAAAGTCCCTTCCAACCCAAACTATTCTATGACTGTTTGTGAGGTGAGAGGCTATGAAGTGTTCCTTCAACACCATAAATAAGCTCCTGATCTCATGGGTACAAGTCCTGATGAAATAATAATTTCTGTAAGACAGTTGTTACTGTTGAAGTAGATGGAGATTTAACAAAGGCAGGGCTAAGGGAACTATCATTTCCCTTGTCCTTACCCAGTTCTTCTGCCATTGTACTGAAGAAAATGGTTTCTGTGATCACAGACAGTGAATGACAAAGATTAACATAGGATAAAAATCTACCTTTCTGGTTAAAATAAGCTGAGTACACCTGCCTTTAGTAGGATTTTGTAGATCTTTTTCTGAGTCTACACTGGGAAAGGATGGATGTACAAGTCCCTTGCCTTGTGGTAGGAGCAGTGTTGTTACCACTTGTATGAAGGGTAAATTTCCACCATCAAAACCAGGCAGGATGCATCTGCTTCAGCATGAGCATTAAATATTTGTTTCACTTTTATGCAGATACACAAAATCAAAATAGTCATATTATAATTTACTTTTCCAATCTGATAAAAGGTTCTTAATTTGTCCTTTTTTCTTTTCTTTTTTTGAAGAGTCTTCTAAAAGATACTTCAAATCAGAGTTTGCAGAAATATTGTGTTTCCTGGTCTCATTTTGGAAGCTGAGAGTGAGAATTCTACTTGTTTTCCCAGTTTAAAATATGAATTTTGTGAACTCTGATACAAACTCCTGTTAATGAATGTCTGGTGCTCCTCCAGAAATGAAAAGGAAGAAAGATGTGGGATACTTACGGAGTTTCTGTTGGGAGAATCAGATCCACTTCCAGAACTTCCCTTTTTGGTTTTCTGGGCTAAGGAAGTCCCAAAACGGAGAGTTTCATACACGGGGTCAACCTTATTTCCACAGGCTGCAACAGAAGGAGCAAAACATGCATCAGCCCCTTGAAGGTATTTTTTGTCATAGTCCTGCTACACTTGGGAGAAACATCTGCCTTTATTAATGTGTTGGGGTGGATGCTTAGGCACAAGTGGCAAGACTATCCTGATAAAAAGCATCTGATGAACCTGGTGTAATTTACTTTTGCTCGTGATCTTTTGGATGTCTTTCTACCCCTATAAAGATCATATTCTCCCCACACAGGCTCTTCTGGTTCCCACATCTCTCTTCACCTGCCATCCTAATCACCCTCTAATCCCTCTCTAATCACCACTTATGGTACATCTTTATGGAAGACAAAGCATCAGGGGGCTTCAGTATATGTTTGTTGCCTGTTACTACCACTGCTTTGCTTGCTCTTAGCAGTAGGTACTTGAGGGGAAAAACCCTGTGCTGCTCCTGAGCATCCTTGTGCTGTGAGTAGGCCACCACCTTTATCCATCTCCCTTCACAATGCTCCTCCTTGGTTAATGTGGATAAATAGGGTGGCCTGGATCTTCCTTGAAAGGCGATAATATCCCTGCTATGGGGCCATATGGGGTCTGGAGGCAGGTGTGAGTAGGTACTTGCTGTTGGGAATGTGTTCCAGGTTGCTACCTTTAGTCACGTCTAAAGGCCACCAGTGGCATATGCCTGCTCAATTTTCACTCCCACTCTCCCCCTCATAGTTAGTCTCGAAATTCATCTCCTGTGGCAGAGAGATGGATATTCTCAATTGCTATAAGCAAATTCAGTTCAAATCCTATTCCATATTAGACCTCAGCCTCCCTTGAGATACAAGACAGTGGCCATTTAGAATACATTTGTAGCACTGTGTAGAAGGAAGGAAATTTTGGGCAAAATACTGAGAAAATACATGGGAATTTGATTTTTTATGAAGGCAAAGCCCACTTCATTTTTACCCAGAATTTGTTCAAAAAGTTTCTATTAATTCTCATTAAAAAATTATGGATTTTTTTTATAGAGACAAATTTATATGAAAACCATGTAGTTATCTTTTGTATTTTTTTTTAACTGCTGAAAAGAACTAAATAAATGCCCTCAGACAAGTAATTTTAAACTGACTGCCCAGAGCCTAGTTTTTGCTTCCATTTTTTTTGCATTGCCAGGGTTGCCTGGTAGGAGCACTGGTTAAAGAGAAGTATTTTCCATTGAAAAATGCTTCTTTTCAGGCGTTTGAAATTACAGTGAGCAAAATCTGCTCCTGTAAATACTCAATGTGTTGACATGGTCAGTAAGGAAATATATGAGGAAAGGCAGATGGAAAGGACAGGAACTTAGCAATACCCCTCAAAAGCCAGACCAATGATTTGAATGTCTACTACTGTCTTTTATCTGCTTCTTCCCAGCTCAAACTTTCATCTCAGTATTCTAGTGTTCTTTCTAAGTTCCTGCCTTGATCTCAGATGGTCATTATTGTAAACAGGGTAATTGCTAAGAGGTTATAAGTAGGGGGTTTTGAGTGAAACACACAGTAAACACACCCTCTCCTCTTCCAGCTTTGTATCTTTGAAGTGGTGCTTTCCTGAGATGGCAGAAGACATCCGACTAGCCACTGAAAGGAGCTGGAAGGCTGCTGAGGGTAAAGACCATGGCTGGAAGGCTGGCGCTGCTGCTGCAAAGCACTGCCAAAAGGAGATTGAAACAGGAAAGCAATCAAAACCTACCAATAGGCATCACTTCTTTGATGCAGCCAAACTGTTCATGAATGAGTAGTGGTGAGCTGTAGTACCGCCGAAATCCCTTTGGCTGGAGGAAGAGAAAGCAAAAACAAGTGAAGCACACTGCTGCCATGAACTCATGCAGCAGAAATTACCTCAGCTTTACAGTTAATGGTGTAAAAGTGTGGTGAGGGAGGGAATGTGCCTCCAGTGTTGAGTCACTGTGGGGTTTAGAGATCAGGGAATTATTTGATTTTTCTCCTGGAAACAAACCCAAATTTACGTGGATGAAGTGGCTCATTTTCAGCTACTATTTTTCTTTTGTCTTACACGAAAGCAGTACTAATTAATTGCAGCAGAAGTGCTGAATCATTGGATGTTCTGTAAAGTTTCCCTCTCCCTTTCTTGTTATGTATTGAGAATTTGCATTGTTTTGGATTTGCTAAACATGCAACTATCCTTTCCCATCCTAATTCCAAATACTCATGTACCCATGTATGCACTTGTGAAACCTAAGGGATTGAGAGCCCTTCTGTATGTTTTTTCCTAAGATTTGCTGCTGACTGACTGTACCTTCCCTTTCTTTTTTTTGTCTTTTAAGGTCAAAAAACTCCCCAAGTCATGACCAGATGTCCCTTCAATGCACGTTTGTTGAGAAAAGCATTGTAACAACTCAAGCTATGTCATTAAAGAATAACAATATAGCTAATAGTGGTGCCCTATACCACTCTAACAACCATCCTTAAAAGGTTACACCTTTCTTTTTACCTCTCTACTGCCTCAGCTAGCAAATATCTCAGGCAAAGGCTGGGCACCCAAAATGAACGTACTAACATTTAAGTCTTTGGAAATGCCTGTCAAGTTGTTTGGGATCCATCGTCAGGGATAGATGGTTTCTCAGATTTCTAATCTTTGCAGGCTGCGGGAAAGCCTCATAGAGATATGCATGTTTTCTATGCTCAGCTTACATCAAAAAACATAGAAAATTAGTTTTTTGCTAATGAGATGCATTACAGTTTGAGAAGGAATGAAGGGACTGATAAATTTGGGTTGTTACAGGAGTAAATTGTAGATCCTCCAGGCTCAGTTTGCCCCCGGATTAGATGCAGACATAGCATGGGCTAATAAAACTCCCATGTCTTCCTGCTGTAAAGTTGGCACCTGCTTTTCTTCTGGGATAAACTAATGACAACAAGAGCTGAGGCTAGAGTGAAGAAATTCATGAAACAATTCATATTTGGCTTATTCAAGTATTGCAATGAGGTCACTCACCTCTTCACAGTTCAACTTCCTTTACCAGAATGTCTCACACTAGGGCTACCATTATGGTTTAAATGCAGAAAGATTTAACCTCAGGTGTATAAAAAACACTAGATTTCACTGAATACTCTTTGAAAAAGATCTTCCCACTGAAAGGCGGGTTTTCCAGCTTGCAATGTTTGTGTTTTTTCATCATTTAACACAGTGAAACAGTGGTTTTAGCTCATCCTTGTCTTACGTGCCTTCAGGATGCAACAAATATGAGAATATCTGAAATATGAATATATGCCTTCATTTTTTACTCCAAATGGTCGTTTTTCAAGGTTCTTTTTCCAAAGTTAATAAAAACATTTGCTAATAATGTCCTCACATAGGGATAAGTCTCTTCCAAGCCTCTCCTACTGAGAGGTTGCTTCAAATGCTGTAATGTCTCACTGTGAACCACCCTTTGGTTTTCTCTTTGAAATACATTTTGGTTTTTCTTTAAGAATTAACAATGGGGGAAAAAAAGTGATTTGAAGGATTTTGCATTTGCTTAATTTTGACTAATTTATAGCATTCCATAAAAGATTATTAGAGTTTAAATCAAGGGAATCAGATTCAGTGTTTACCTAAAATTCAAAGAATGACGAGTATCAGGGATTGGAAGGGACCTCAATAGATCATCTAGTCCAGTCCCCCTGCCAGAGCAGGAACACCTAGATCAGGTCACACAGGAACTCGTCCAGATGGGTTTTGAATGTCTCCGGAGAAGGGGACTCCACAACCTCCTTGGGCAGTCTGTTCTAGTGTCCTCTCACCCTCACTGTGAAAAAGTTTTTTTCTCCCATTTCTCTGGAACCTTCCATGTTCCAGCTTGTACCCATTTCCCTTGTCCTATCATTGGAGGTCACTGAGAAGAACCTGGCTCCATCCTTCTGACACTCATCCTTTATATATTTATTAACGTAAATGAGGCAGTTGTGCTGTTTTTCCCTGTGATTTTTCTAGGGGGGCTTCCCCAAATATCACATATAACTGCATTTTCACATCTACAAAGCAGATTAGTTTTGTGTTTCGTTTTTGTTTAGATTTCTTTTTACCTAAATTGATAACACACCACCATCTGAATTTACTTTTTCCTCCTCAGTAAAGTGACCTAGTGTCAGATCTGTTTTTCTGCCTGATAAATCATAGAATCATAGAATGGTTTGGGTTGGAAGGGACCTTAAAGATCATCTAGTTCCATCCCCCCTTAGGAGTGACCCCTCCCACTAGATCAGTTTGCTCAGTGCCTCATCCAGCCTGGCCTTAAACACCTCCAGGGATTGAGGGGACATCCACAACCTCTATGGGGAATCTCTTCCATTGTCTCACCACTCTCACTGTAAAGAATTTCTTTCTTATCTCCAGCCTGAATGCCAGCCAGGGGGCCAGGCACACAAAGCAAGTGGCTCCAGCATAGGCTGCACTTGCTGCCCTGAGCTTCTCACTTACCAGCTTGCCCATGCAACGTTGTTGTCCAAGAGTGTCTGCGCACTTGTGGTGGATGCTCATCTTACAAGCCTTACAACGCAGCCCGTGCTTTGCATTTGTCCCTGTGAAATGCACACAAACAATTTAATTAGACACCATCAATACTTTCCATACATTTACTAAATGACCTGGAAGAACTCAAGGGGAGGTCAGCTGCAAGCTAAGTAAATATTGACACCATTCTTCATCTTGTCTACGTTTAAAGTTTTTATATTTATATACACATTTACACATTTATTTTCTTTACAGCCTCTCCATTTTAGGCATGACATTGCTCTCCTTCATTGTCAGTGGAAAAGTTCAGCATTGCAGGTATGGGAGCTCCAGAAGAAATTTTACCTTAAAGAAATAGACTTCTCTCACAGTAGTTTTGCATTATCATCAACAGTGGAGCTACTCTTAAGTGACAGGGTGAAGTCTATTTGCTTCCAGGCAGAAACAGTCTTATTCATACACTAAAACGACTTCGTAAACTACACAGGAGCAGTTAAGCTGTAGCAACTCTTTTATCCCTACAGGACTGTACAAATGAAATAGGTAAACAACATGGCAGGTCATTATCATCTGCTGTTGGAGTGAGTAAGAAACAAAGTAGTTAAAAAAAGCAACCCCAAAGAGCCTTTGACTTTTTAACCACCCCTCATTAGTCAGACATGATAAGAGTATTAGTCAGAAAGATCCTGCATCTGAAAGTAGTCCCATAGCTATTGGTTTTTTGGGTAGTCAATGCCTTGTACATGCCACTGGCTTCATTCAGTGAAATGATAGGTCTGAAAGAAGCACCTCAGGGAAGGGTTCATCAGGTTGGTGACAAAGCCCAAGCCTCGACAGGACTGTTTTCAAGGGAAGAACTCCCTGAAGTTGCCACTTTCAGGCCAGACTGGAAGGCTGGAGGAGCTGAGGAGCAGTTGCAGTAAAACAGGCTCAGATGTTAAACCTGTGCACTTCCTGTGGGACAGGGAAACAGCATCTTCCCTGGAATTCCTACTAAAAATACTGTAAAGGTTGAGGAGTGAATGGGAATGAGTGTGGAGTCCATCCTAGGGGTGGAATCAGGACCAGTTCCCCAACTTGTTGCCTGCCCAGCCCCTCAGCTGAGCCAATGGCACTTAACTGCTTGGGTATATGGACACATCTAGCCTCATTTCTGGGGTCTTTAGGATTTACTGGTGGAACATGTACCTATTTGTTTGGCTTTTTTTCCCTGTTTCTTTTTTTTTTCCCCCTGTGCTGCCACATGGATTACTATGCTCTGAAGATTTTTTCCAATTATAAGTTTTAGCAACAACACATGTTTAAACCAGTATTGACTTCAGCTGTATTGCTGAATCATCCATCCTGATGGTCAAAAACTGTCATAGGAAGAAAAGACTTCCTCCACATTTTCGTGTTGCATTTATAGGGTGCAACAAAAAAAAGCAAAAAAAGTTACATCATATTTTGCCTACACAACACGTATTTAGTGTCAGTGCTTACACTGGGACATATTCTCATCTCATGCTTGTCTCTACTGCCCTAAATCCTGTATGACTTACCAAGTTACTTATGAGATCCAGGAAAAGGCAGACTCACAGTGATTTCTGCCAGCTATTATATTTTTCCAGCCATTTTAGGGTTAACATTTCTTGTTTGTCCTTATATGTTACAACCATGTGATCTTAGAAGACACACATCTCTCAATATAAACCTGCATCCAAATGATGCACAAAATGAATACAAAGCACTCAGATTTCTTTCACAAACGAAAAACATCTCCCTTCTGAGGGAGCTGGGTCTCTTTAGCTTGGAAAAGAGGAAAATGAGGGGTGACCTCATTAATGTTTATAAACACATAAAGGGTAAGTGTCAGGAGGATGGAGCCAGGCTCTTCTCAGTGACCTCCAATGATAGGACAAGGGGAAATGGGTACAAGCTGGAACATGGAAGTTTCCAGAGAAATGGGAGAAAAAAACTTTTTCACAGTGAGGGTGAGAGGACACTGGAACAGACTGCCCAAGGAGGTTGTGGAGTCCCTTTCTCTGGAGACATTCAAAACCCATCTAGGTGTTCTAGGTGTTCCTGCTCTGGCAGGGGGATTGGACTAGATGATCTATTGAGGTCCCTTCCAATCCCTGTTTCATCCATAGCAGGATGACTAGGAGTGCATCCAGGTAGGAGCAGGAGACTCCATAACATCTCTGGACAGCCTGTAGTACATTCTTATTACTACAATACTATAATAGTAATAACAACAGCACTCCAACAGGGCAGACTATTTGAATTTGTATCTTATCATCTATATATGTGAAGTTGAAAACTCTGTGGTGTGCTTATTCCCACTGGGTTAATCTCTCTGTAGACTGAAGCATGGGCAAGGAGAAGAGCAAGGAGAGAGTTCACACGAAATTCCTCCACAGCAGTGTATGGAAGGAGTAGTATTTCTGCAAAAGTGATGCCTGGAATGCTAAAATATTCACCTCAGGAACTTCTGCTTAACATCCCCTAATGACCCGAAAGCCTGATCATCACTTTGGTTTGCTTCCTGACCCCTTAAATATCCAGCACCCTTATTGCAACCTGCCATTAGCAGATATTCCCCTATACCCACCTAAAAACAGAGCTGGAAGCTACTGGTACAAAGGAGTTACTGAAATGCCTTAACCCACCTGGAATAATTTCAGTTTGGGGTAGATCAGAAACAGAGGCTTGGCAATTAAGCTAAACTTGGAGTACACTAACTACTATTTCCCCTCATTTTCATTCAAAGAGGAAGGAGGCTTAACAGCTTTGATGAACTTTTTGTTCTTATCTTCAGAAAATAAAGGTCTCACCCTATTCTCCAGAGACCCTTGATAAGTTCACTTAATCAGATCACTGAATGCAGAACAAAGGTTCTGCTCAATCATTTAGTGTGGATGAATATCACTGTTTTTATTCAAGACACCTACATCATTCACTGAACAGGGTGGACTGTGTGTAATGAATGGGCACCTCTATTCAATCTTTTTTACATTCATTTACTTTCAGTGTGTTTCCTGAAGCTTCACCTCTTGAGAGCCATATTAATCTGATTCCAAATGCAAGGTTATTGATACCCTCATGGGTTTCCTATGGGCTCACTGTCTTTGTCTCTTTATGCCTTGCATTATGACTATTTGACAAAAGTTGCATGGGTTAGCTCCTATTTGAGGGACTAATGGGTAAAACTATAAGAAATATCATTAATATAGAATCATAGAACAGTTTGAGTTGGAAGGGACCTTAAACACCATCTAGTTCTAACTCCCCTGCCATGGGCAGGGACACCTCCCACTAGACCAGGTTACTCAGTGCCTCATGCAGCTTAGCCTTAAACACCTCCAGGGACTGAGGGGGCATCCACACCTCTCTGGGTGTCTCTCCACCCTCACAGGAAAGAATTTCTCATCTCCAGCCTGAATCTCCCCTCTTCCAATTTACATCTGTTAGTTCTTCCATCACATATCCTATTCAAAAGTCCTACCCCAGCCTTTTGTAGCCCCCTTCAGGTAAAGAGAAGCTACTCTGAGGTCCTTCTGAGCCTTCTCCAGGCTGAACAACCCCAACTCCACAACCGCAACTCCTTCAACATGTCCTTAGAAGGGTGTTGCACCAACCCTCTCATCATCTTCATGGCCTCCTCTGGACCTGCTCTAACAGCTCAATGTCCTTATGCTGAGGGCTCCAGAACTGGACACA
>VZTY01016827.1:0-60900 GCA_013400935.1 Turnix velox | reverse complement strand
CCTCTCCAACAGCTCAATGTCCTTCCTGTGTTGAGGGCTCCAGAACTGGACGCAATACTCCAGGTGTGGTCTCACCAGTGCCGAGTAGAGGGGTAAAATCACCTCTCTTGACCTGCTGGTCACACTCCTCCTGATGCAACCCAGGATTTGGTTGGCCTTCTTGGCTGCGAGTGCACACTGCTGGCTCATGTTGAGTTTGTCATCAACTGAAACACCCAAGTCTTTCTCTACTGAGCTGCACTCAAGCCACTCTCCACCCAGCCTGTATCTGTGCTTGGGATTGCTTCGACCCAGGTGCAGGACCTTGCACTTGGCCTTGTTGAACTTCATGAGGTTGGCTTGGGCCCACCTCTCAAGCCTGTCAGGGTCCCTCTGGATGGCATCCCTTCCTTCAGGTGTATCAACTGCACCACACAGCTAGATGCTGGCATTGAAGTTGTAAAAATTGCAAGCTATTAAAACTGGGATTGAAAGTGGAAGGTACAGGACAGGTTTAACTGCCTTAGTCAAAAGCTGTGGGTAAATCAAAGAACAGCATTTTCCATGCTGAACATTTGCACCTATAAAGCTAAAAATCTTGAGCCTAATTCCTCCAAATCATTGTGTATTGAAAGGTGAACTGGGCTTCCCTTTTCTTGCCCTTCTGCCTCTCTGAGTGCAACCTGCCCACTTAGAAATTGCCCCCTTTTTTTGCCCTAATACCCTCCTGCTTATTTTTTTATACTTATGCTGAGACCCCTTCACCTGGCATCATGAAGAGAGGTGGAGACACTCAGCAGGCTATCAGGTGAGCTGGAGATTAAAGCCTGAACTCGTATTGCCCCAGCCACCCTGAATGGACAACTGATGGAAGTTGCTGCCTGGTACATGAGTGAAAATTCAAGTAGATGGATGCACATTTGCCAGATGCATTGACTGCTCAACAAATATTCACCTCACCTGTAGTGTTAGCAATTTGCTCTGCTAAATACAGGACTGAGCAGATTGACTGAAAAAGCAATAAAAAGAGGACATCGTAATTTTGTGTTCTGATGCATGTTGTTCCTGACTTGCCCACAGATAGACCTATTATGGCAACTGTTGGTATTGTCATTTTGGTGATTCAAAGGGATCAGTTTTCCTTCCTTAGTGAGATAAAAGTGGACTTTACAGGTACCCTTCTCTTTTGGCCTGACTAGTTTGTCTATGCTCATCTGAACACTATGGTAAATGCATGATGGGAACGGTGAAAAACTTCAGAACTAAGAAAAAGACTAGGCAAAAAATCTATTTAGTAATTTTTTTTTTATTATTATCAATAACAGCAGCACGGGATTGACTTCAAAGATTTTACTATTTAGTAAGGGGTTTCCTGCTATTTTAAAATTTTACAGTTAAATCTTTCAGTTCAAAATGTGCAGAGGAGCAGCTTGGGGTGAGGGTGCATTAGACAAGGACATGTTCATAATGGGAATTTAGAGAAGGAATCCTGACATCTGGGATCAAATGCCAGCCAGGTCTGGACCTGACACCTTGACTCCATCCCATTGAGTCCACCATGTGTCAGTCAATACCAAACAGGATGTGGGAAGAACCTGGGACTGTAGAAGAGCACTTGATGTGCAACCACACCACCTATCAGTAAATTTTAGATTATATATCAGTGAGATGTGTGTGTCTGCTCCAGTGCCTACCCCACTCAGTTTCCCTATAATAGTATCCAATATTTAAATAGCAAGAAAATTTGGCTTGCAACTAGGCAGGCTACAAAACAGTGCATAAAATTAGAACTGACTTCCTAGTGACATAGTTTTCTTTAGAAACAACACGCTGAGAAAAAAACTGAGGCAGGTTTTTCTTCAAAGCTGTTACAGAGAAGAAAACTATCTCAGGCTAAGATAAAGTCCTTTCTAACTTCGTGTTTTTAAAACATACAAATCAGCAAGAGGAAATGCCTTTCTTTCTCTTGCAAATCAACTCTCTAACTCCTTGACAAAGAACATCCAATGCTGCCAGACCTTTTGTTTGGCGCACCAGGAACAATTAGACGTATTTAAAATCCAGATAGACCTTGCTGGTCTTTTGGTGGAAAAGTCCTGATGTCTAGAGTAGAGAAGAGAATAAAACTGTGATGAAAAATCTGGTCACAAGAGGTATTTTTTTGCTCTGCCCTTTCCGCATATCCAGCAGCTTTGCTATAAATGTCTGTCCCTGAAAGGAAATACTGACATCCATACTTCTTAAAATACCATCTTGGGGTTTTGATCACCTAAATGTTAATTAAGATGCTGGAGCACTATCATAAATAAAACAACAGCTAAATATCATTGAAATAAAAGTCCCAGTCCTCTAAAAAACAAGCACAACAAATCATTATGTGACAATCTTTGCTGTAAGCTCATTGACAACTATATTTGAATACTGACTTCTCTAGAGAATTTTCTAGGCTGTTTTAGCCTATGCTTGTAGATTTTTGCACCAGGTTGCTCAGCTCTGGAGAAAAATAGCTCAATGAAGATATTGCCTATGGGATGCTCATCTGCTCCAGATGGTACTGGAGCTGAATGGGACAAGGGAACATGGAGAAATTTAACCTGGTGTGGTGTCCCAAAGGGGAACAGAGACCAATGGCTGAAAAGATACCTGTAAAAGAGTAAGTTAATCAACTGAACCCAAAACTTCTCTTAAGTTTGCAACAGTAAAAGACTACATTAAAAAGATGGTATTTCTGATAAGTCACCAGCTTGAAAGCTAAGGGAGAAATGCAAAAATCTTAATTACAGAATCATTGGCAAAGTTTCACAGAAAATAATAGCAGACTTGGATTTTGTGCTTAGCTGTAACATTCCCCCATAAAATTCACCCAAGATGTTTTCAAACAGCATCTCCATGCTGGCAGGCTCAGGTTATTTGTTCTCGTGTGTTGAAATGAAAAGCCATCCAGTTACAGGCTTTTCATTTTTGGTGCTTTAAGACACTTTGAAAAAGCAGTTGAATTTTGTAGGACCACTTCGATGTGCTGAAACCTTGAACTTTCAAATACACTGTACCATTATGATAGCAGGAAAACAGAAAACCAGCAGCTGAACAGGAGCTGTGGTGTGAAATGAAGAGCAGGGTTCTGGGCTTCCTCAAAACATGGGAAAATTGTTACAGAACAAAAGATTAGTCTGCCCTCAGTAAAGGGATTTAATATTCAATTTGGTCTGCTAATGGATTTTTAGCACTGCTTGATGCTTGCAGACCTCCATCATCAACAGGGTTAAAATCAGAGGATGCTACATGGCAGAAGATTAGGATTTTACAAAGTTTAGTTTGGAAAAAATACCCCAAAACCCTGAACCAGCTGCTCTCTGGCCTCCTGCTGCTTCAAACTTGCTGAGGTTTTTGGATCTTCTCTGCTGAAGCAAAAATGCTCTTTCATCAGCTTTCAGTGTTGTCCCTGGTCTTTGTTAGCACAGACGGGTTGGCAATGTCAAGACTAGAACATAAAATGCTGTTCTTGTGACTTATCATGGACACAAATCCCCTTCTTCCCTCTCTTGCCTGTTTCATAACAGCTAGTGATGGAGTTGGAAAGTGAACTGATAGATTACACCTCAGCATCCACACCTAAAATCTAGTGCATGGTCATGGTGTGGCCACACACAGGCATCTGCTCCAAAGCCATTTCTTCCCTAGGATAACATGTAGCTGAGGAAGACCTCTTGAGAAGCTACAGATGAAGTGACAGCATGATTTGCCCAAGATAGAGATGATTTAGTGCAGCTCTATATGTAACTCTGCACTTAACATGTATTTAGTGGGATCAGTTTCCAGGGAATCTGCTTTTAGAGCAATGTGTTGCTTCTTTACAGAATTTGTAATCATATTTTGTAACAAAATATTTCATTTTCTTTTCCACAGCAGTTTTGAAAACAAAAGAGAAATAATAAATGTGGGAAAAACATTCAAGTGAAACTTTTCACACCAAGTGCATGCTTTTTTGAACTATTTTCTTCCCAGTTACCGACTTTAGTGAATTTACACAAGTTGTCAGAAAACCTCTTTGAGTTACTACTGTCACCAGCTCAAAGAGGCAATCTCAGCCTTTACTGCTGCAACCAGGGAGAATTTATTACTTGGCACACAGCAATTGCTGGCCTAAAGCATACCTACAAGCACATTCAATCTGGTCTGATTCAATCCAGCATTGATAATTGTTTGAAAGAATAAGAAAAACTTATATTAAATGTTTTTACAGAAGTTTCAGCAGTTCAGAAATAAGGAAGAGTATTAATTGTGCCTGGATATATTTGGGGAGAAAAAAAATATGGACAGTAAGCTGAAGTTTTCCTTTAAATAGTCAAATCATAAAATATAGCAAAAATCAGATTTCTGAGATCTTGTCTATCAACAGGAACAATTCAATGCATCACACACAAACTGTCCATGGTTAGAAAGTATTTGCTTTATATCAGTTCACCCTGGATTCAAGTAGGAATAAGCCAAGCCAACTCAAGTCATAGTTTTTCTCATCTGCGCACATGGTTTGAAGCAGTGTGACTTTATGGTTTGTTGTCCAAAGTCTTAAATAACATTTGATTGACCCTAACTGTTAGAGATAAGGAAACCCATAGAGGTAGCAACAACTGTCTGGCCTGTACAATGATACAACCTGTGACAGAAGTCTAACAAAATCTTGCTTTTACAAAAATGATTTCCAATGCAATTGGAAATTGGTGGGAAGTCACTGAAGGCATGATTTTGGGGAAGAAAAAAACATCAGATCCTTGTGTCAGAAGACACTGACACATAGCAAAAGAGTAGCTAAAGCTATGACCACAAACAGGCAGCAGATAACTCTCTGTGTGTGTGAATGGGTGAGTGTCTGAAACTGAATTCTTATCTCTCAGGAGCCTGCTACTTGCAAACTGCAACCAGTATGAGCTGCTTGCTCATTCTGATAACACTTGGACTAAACAAAAATTATGGATTCCAAATCATAGAATCATAGAATGGTTAGGGTTGGAGGGGCCCTGAAGATCATCTAGTTACAACCCTCCTGCCATAGTCAGGAACACCTCTCACTAGAACTGTTTGCTCAGTGCCTCATCCAGCCTGGCCTTAAACACCTCCAGGGATTGAGTGGGCATCCACAACCTCTCTGGACAACCTCTTCCAGTGTTTCACTACCCTCACCATAAAGAATTTCTTTCTTATATCTAGCCTGAATCTCCCCTCTTCCAATCCTCCAATCCATAAAGAGGTGGGAGACTTTCCCACTAGATAAGAGGCTGAACATAGAACAGTTGAGGCTGGAAACACAGTTCAGATTGGAGGAATTTGACCTTGGTTTCCAGAAGTGAGATCTGGTGCCTTCCTGAAAGGAAGAAGTGACCACAGAAAGAAGAAAGGGAAGATCCTGGCCTGGTGGAAGTCTAGGAAGTAGGGGAAGATCTTGGAGATGAGGAAGCCGTAGACATCAGTGCCAGGGGATGCTCTGGGACCTTAGTGGCACCTTAGATGGTGGCACCTTCAAGCAGCATCACAGCAGGAAGAAATATGACATTCTGTCCAGCCTTCCCAGGACAGTGCTGATCTCCCTGCAGAGAAGGAGATATCTAGGGAATGACATTCTGACAGGCAAGGAGGGAGAGATTTGATAAGCATGAGAAATCATAGGAAGGGTAAAAACTTTGATGCTACTGGTTCTTCAGGCTGGTTTCCAGATCCTCTTCACATAGGCATTAATGCTCTCTCCCCCTTGACAAGTGATTTTTCTTTGATTAAGGGACAGCATAAATTTCCAGATGGGGGCAATTTGAAAGAGAGATGTAGCCAAATTATAGAATCATAGAATAGTTTGGGTTGGAAGGGACCTTAAAGATCATCTAGTTCCAGCCCCCCTGCCACAGGCAGGAACACCTCCCACTAGACCAGGTTGCTCAGTGCCTCATCCAGCCTGGCCTTAAACACCTCCAGGGATGATGGGGCATCCACAACCTCTCTGGGAGACCTCTTCCAGTGTCTCATCACCCTTACAGACAAGAATGTCTTTCTTCTCTCCATCCTAAATCTCCCCTCTTCCAATTTGCACCCATTATTCATAGTCCTGTCATCCTGGACCCTATTAAAGAGTCCTACCCCAGTCTTTCCTTAGCCCCCTTCAGGTACTGAGAAGCTACTATGAGGTCCCCCTTGATCCTTCTCTTCTCCAGGCTGAACAACTCACCAACAATCTTAAGTGTTGAATTTTCTTTTGCTCTTCAGAAAAATGTTTCAGCCAACAAAGAGTTGGTTGCCCTTGGAGAACACCACCGTGTACTTCTCTCTGCCAGAATGCGTCATCATATTGTTACAAAGAGCAACTGCTCATAAAAGGCTGTTGTTCATCTGCTGCTCTCCAGAGAAACCCTCCTAGTGAAATTTGTGACCCATCATTCTTTGTGCTTGTTTATCCCCTTGTGCTGGTTTTGTCTGGGATAGAGTTAATTTTCTTCTATGATTCTTCATAGTGTCTGGCAATGGGCTATTATTTTGATTTGGCCTGAAATGAGTGAGCCAGTGAGTGGGTGAGTGGGTGAGGGAGTCCAAATTAATCTCTATGCTTCACAAAAAAAGACCAGTGGCAGCACTGAGTCTGTCAAGAGAATTTCAAGTGCCACAGATCTTGGGATATGAAAGACTGCCAAGATTCTGAGATGTGCACCTAGAAGAAAACCTAGCCAATATCAGCACTGCAAATACGAGTTCCCTTATCAATACATCCACTCCTCTTTTGGAAGGATCTTGCTGTGTGCTGCATCTATAGCCTTTCTTTTGAGGTTGCTGAGGAAGCCAATCAGTAACATACTGTTTATGATGTGGAACCCACCTTTTGTGTCACTAACTAGTACTTCAGAGCTAAGTTACCAGGTACTAAATAGTACTGAAAGCTCTTGTTCTGTGAGGGTAGTGAGACACTGAAACAGGTTGTTCAGAGAGGTTGTGGATGCCCCATCATCCCTGGAGGTGTTTAAGGCCAGGCTGGATGAGGCACTGAGGAACCTGGTCTAGTGGGAGGTGTCCCTGCCTGTGGCAGGGGGTTGGAACTAGATGATCTTTAAGGTCCCTTCCCACCCTAACCATTCTGTGATTCTATGATTTGAGCTCACAGTGGCTCAGAGACTGTACCAGTTGTTTGGTGCTTCCTCTCTTGGTGGAGAAGATGAAGTTGTTGCAGTGAGTGGTCAAAATAAATTATTTTAAGATGTTCAAGATCACTGTCTGCACGTTATAGAGGAAACTACAAAGTAATTATAATTATAACTATAATATGTCTTCAGAATTACAAGTCAGGGAAGAGACCTATGGATGTTCATCTTCCTTCAAGTAACATAAATTTATGTCAAAGGGGTAGTAAGTTATAGACTGTATATTGCTATAAAAATAAAATTTAGGCAGTTTAAAGCAGATAACTGCTGAAGCTGCATTTACTTGCATTCATATTACCAAAGAAGAAAGAGTGTGAAATGTTCCATGTAAGCTGCAAGGATCATTGCTCTCTGAGACATTCTTCTATAAGAAGGACATGAATAAGCAATTGGGCAGGCAATGTACTCTACATGATGGCAATGCTCTATTTCTTGCAAAAGCGTTTCTGCCAGTTGCCTCATTGTATGTGTTCTGCATCTCACAGGAAGGTGAAGCTCCTAACAATTTCCCTCCTAGATGATACTTTTGTCAGCTACGTGGTAATGTAATTATCCACATAACAGTGATGCTCTGGTAGACAGAGACTCTTAAGTAGAAAAATAATGTTTTTACTAAAAGGTCAGCTTCAAAAAATACCTTATCTGAAAATACCCAGTGTCCCATATGATCTTAGGAAAAGCACATAGTGGAACATAAAAAAATACATCTGCTCATCTTCAACCTTAGTTCTTCACCAAACCTTAAACTCATCATTATGTTCTTCACTAGGACTGATCCCAGAAGCAATGGCGACTACTGACTACAGTGTTTGGTGTTTTTCCATATAGTTTTGGAGCACAACATCATGTTAAGATGGTGGTATTAGGTGTTCTTGAACTTTTTATTGGTTTCCACCTAATTTGGTCTCAAATGTTGGTTAAAATCTTTAAAGCATCTTTTCAATGAGGATTAACTGCAATTTCATATTAATAGCAATGCCCCCAAGATTACAGTAGGGTTCAAAATTATCAAGTAACAAATGTGGAACATGCTGGATACTAATCAAGGACAAACTAGAATTTAAAATATCTTTCTCTGCTTAGCATTTCATGATTATCCAATTTACTGATAATATTCTTGCTTCATCTCAGAGGAGGAAGACATCCCAGAGGATAAACAGACTAAATATTTGTTTTAAAGTATGTTTAACTCTTTATTGCCAAAGAAAAAAAATAATTTAATGCAGGGATAATCCATGGCCCTATGCAGCAGCTTTACAAATGGGAGAGTGTATGAACTGGATACTTTTTGCCATGTTTATTATGTACACTTTACGTATTTTAATAGAGAAACTATCCACTTCCTGGAAATTTTGCAGACTCCATATGGCATTATCATTAACTGACTATAGAATGTTAGAATCATAATATAGTTTGGGTTGGAAGGGACATTAAAGATAATCTAGCTCCAACCCCCCTGTACTTCCTGGAGAGTTAGTAACTGAAGAAAGAAATAGGAGTAGCCAGGTTCAATTGCAAGCTAATAGATATGTTGAAATTAATATTTTGCATCCAACATTTTTTCAGATTTATGTTCAAAATGACATGCAGTGTAGCAGTGTAGCAGATCAGAGATCAACCCCAGTGTAGCAGATCAGAGAACTGAAGTAATTCTTCATTCACACCAAAGTGCTAGAAGATAGAGGTGCCTAGGGTGATGCACTGGCTACTGGAGCAAGAACCTGAGTCTCTTAAATCCAGGAGGGGATTTACTGGAGGGAATGAGGAGGAAGAGGCAAGGACTGAAGGTAATTTAATAAGAAATTGATGGTACCTTGCACTAGTCACTGACAAAGCTACACAATCAAAAGTGGTCAAATTCAGCTTCTTTGGAAACTCTTTTGCGCTCTTGCATTAATAAGAAAGATTCCACATAACACAATTTTATACTGTAATAGTTTACCATCTGGAAAAAAAAAAAACAGCTGGGAAGGCTCAGTTGTACAAGTCCACTGGAGAGGTGGTCAGGAAACCACCTCCACAACCTTCTCCAGGGACGTCTTCTCCTCACTGGCAGCTCTTTTCTCTACAGTACTCTTCTCTATGTACTCTTCTCCAATGCTAATGCAATGGCAACATGAATCTATGCCCCCAGGGTCTTAGTGTCAAAAAATCCGAATTGTTTGAGTTGGAAGGGACCTTCAAGATCATCTCGTTCCAACCCCATGCCAGGGACAGGGTCACCTCCCGCTAGACCAGGTTGCTCAATGCCTCATCCAGCCTGGCCTTAAACACCTCCAGGGAGAGAGGGGGCATCCACAACCTCTCTGGGCAGCCTCTCAGAGAGGCGTCTCACCACCCTCACAAGAAATAATTTCTTTCTTCTATCCATCCTGAATCTTTCCTCTTCCAATTTACATCCATTATTCCTAGTCCTGCCTTCACATATCCTATTAAAAAGTCCTACCCCAGCCTTTCTGTTGGCCCCCTTTAGGTCATCCTGGCTAAGAGATGCCAGAGAGATTAGGAAGAATGGACAGCAGAGTGAATAACATAAATTAATAACATTATTTTTCCTTTATCCTGCAAGAAAAGAATTAAAATGCCTCCTTTTTTGTGGTTTTAGTGAGCTCTGAGGGAGTCCTCCATACTCCCATAGCCTTAGAAACACTCTTCAGTTACAGTCATGCTTCCCAGGCATACTTCTGCTTTATCCAGCTGCCAAGCAGTGGTGATCAACCTGAGACCATTTATCACATCCTTGTCTACATGGATAATGACAAACAAAGGCAGGCTTGGCTCAATTCAGAATGCCTGCCTAATAGAGTAAGGCAGCCAGCTTGAAAAAGTCAAGAATATTCTTCATGAGGGAGCTGATGAAACTGAAGGCAGAAAGCAATGTGTCATAGTTCCTGTGAAATTTTGCTATATTTAATAAACATACACATAAATTACAGTTATATAAACACTTCCTCAAACTATGGAGTTCTTCCAATGCTTATTAGTCACAGTTAATGAGAGCCTAAGAGGGGAGGTTCAGATGTAGTGACTATCAGAAATGGGGGGTCATAGTTATTTCATTTCTTTGGAAGAAAAATTTCTTTGAAAAGCTGGGCCAATTTATCAACTTTGAGCCAAGTTTTCTGAAGGATGTGGCATTACAGCTTTAAGGATAAAAGTGGTTGAAGGTTGTAGCAGGCATGGAAGCAGAGAGAAATGAAGAAATACAGGTTGTTTTTTTCTTAAAAAAACCCCCTGTTCATGGCACTTTGTTAGTTGCTTGAATCTCCAGAATGTCTGGCTAATGCAGAACAGACAACAATAGGAGCGAGTTAATAGTGAAGGGTTAGGAGAATTTCATTGAATGAACACTGTTAATTAGTAAACTGGACCTGGAAGTAATCTCTGCTATGATTTTTATCTTTTTGATTGCTTCTTTCTAGAAGTTTCTCTGACTGGAACCTAGTTATTTCCTTGACTAGGGAATTAGTTAATAACTAATCAGCTAATAACTTAGTTATTTAGCTCTAGACTAAATAAGCCCTCTAACACATCCTTCCAGGAAAAGATACTCCATCAGATACGTCAATTAAAGAGGTGGGTGCTCAAAATTCTGTGTTAGAGTTCAGATAAAGCATGGAATGAAACTTCAAAGTGCATTTTTGAAACAAAAAAACCCCATATAACAATATTACAAAAGAGCAACTATTTCTTTAAAGTGCAGCATTTAAAGAACTGACTTTAAGGTCAGCTATTTTTAAAAGCAAAGTGACTCTCTTTTTTTTCTATGCTACTTATATTTGACTTAGAAGGGAATGCATTAATTGTGTGTAATATGCTTGGAATGTGTGGAAAATAACATTTTTTCCATGTGAATCAGCACAGGAAATGAACTTCAAATGAGTAAAATGCTGAGAAGTCTACAGATGGAGCTTTTTTAAAAATACAACCTTTTTTTTTTTCAGTGGTAGACTGACATCATGTTTCCTTGAAGACTGAAGTATCACAGAGATCACTGATACATCAGAGACTAAAGAAGAGCAAGAACTTGCTTCTGATCATCAAAGCTCAAGACTTCATCTGATGCAACATTAATTTAAAAGATTCTCTCTGCTGGTGCCAGGCAGTTATTCTTTCCCCTTGTTGGACATTGCCAGAGCTTCCCACATCCTTGCTAAACACAGAAAATGGCAGATGACACAAAGAAAAATCAGAGGGCTTCTGACTAGATTTTCTTCTCACAGTGATGTAAAACAAGCAAATCAGTGTCTCCTAAATAATTGCCTAGTGACTCCACAAGGTGCTTTGATTTTCATATTTTTAGATATTAAAATAGTGATATATCACTATTATTAAGAACAGTAAATGAATGTGTTCCTGTGTGACTTGACCTGGGTTTTCCTGCCGGGGCCAGGGGATTGGACTAGATGATCTTTTGAGGTCCCTTCCAATCCCTGCCATTCTGTGATTCTGTCAGTTTCTAAGGGTCGTATTGTAAGAAGATGTTCACAGGTAGATAAATTTAGGAAAATATGTAATCCACTATACAGCTGAATCCCCACTCCTAAATTAACTGACACTTGGTGCTCACAGTGGCAGTGAGTAGAGTCTGCTCCAAGACACCACTGATGTGTTCTGAAGTTATTTTATTTAGCCCCACAGTGATTTAACTGACAGAATAAACCACTTTTTAATGGGAGAAGGAGGATCCTGAGCTATCTTGAGGGTGGTAAGACATTGGAACAGGTTGCCCAGAGAGGTTGTGGATGCCCCATCATCCCTTGAGGTGTTTAAGGCAAGGCTGGATGAGGCACTGAGCAACCTGGTCTAGTGGGAGGTGTTCCTGCCTGTGGCAGGGGGGCTGAAACTAGATGATCTTTAAGGTCCCTTCCAACCCAAACCATTTTATGATACTATTCTATGATTCTATGTTGCATTGCACTCTGGGATACATAGGAAGGATTTGAAGAAGGATTTGAGTGAGTAAGCTTGCATTATACTGATCTAGTAAACCATCTTCCTCTTGATGCTGAAACCAATTACACACATTTACCCTTTATCTGATGACTGTATTTCTGTCAAATGAACTAACAGGCACACG
Organism: Turnix velox; assembly: GCA_013400935.1. NCBI lineage: Eukaryota > Metazoa > Chordata > Aves > Charadriiformes > Turnicidae > Turnix > Turnix velox. Next base: position 48,666 of record VZTY01016827.1, on the reverse strand, counting down.
TGCTGCATCCCAAAGGCGACATGTAGCTCATAGTGCCTAACAATCAAAGAGAGATGATACACACTTTGTTTTTGTAGGAAGACAGTGTTTCATGTACCCTTGCTTAAATTTTGCTGTGAAAACTCAGCACAGGGAGCCTGCTGCCTCTGCTTTTAGTTCCCTGTTTGCTGTGAAGGTACAGACAGATTCTGCCTTGCTAGTGATGAGACTGGAGCTTGTCGTGCACATCCATGCTCCAAACAGTTCATCATGCTGCCCTGTACCAAGCAGAGCTGCTTAGTTCATGGATCAGAGAGCCATTTAAGGTGAACCTGGCATCATTCTTGGTGGCAAAACTGAAACCATCTAAAGTCAAGCTGGGATTTTCCTGGACTCTTTCCCCCAGTCTTCAAAACATGGATCTGTCTTTGCCTTTACTCTCATCGATAAGGAATTTAAAGCCATAGACTGATTACTCTCAAATGTCACTGCTTGTGAAAAATGCAAATAGAACAAATAGGCTCCATGTTGCAAATGTAAATTTAGAGTCCCTGCACAGAAGTGATTTTTTTTTCCCCAGCCTGTCTTTGGGAGCAGGCTTGACACAATTTCCTGAAAAGCTACCTATTTTGCTTCACAATCCCCATAACCAGCAATTACGCAACTTATTTGGATTAATTTAGCTGCAAACAGTAACACTCAAATCCCCTACGATGCTCAAAATGCAATAAAGCAAAAGCAGGCATGACTGCAGTAAAGATCAAAGAGAGAGGATTACAGGAACAGAGGTGACAACTGGTCTGAGAGACAGGACATCTAAGGCATTAAAAGGTAAAACTCTGAACACCTTTTCTGCCATACCTCCAAGCAAAGATGAGCTGGAGGAGGGCAGACCATTTCACCTGACTCAGCCTGTCGTGAGATAAATAGGTCACATTAGCTTCTTCAACAATTATGAAAGGCTTATTTTCTCTAATGAAGTGTCTAAGATACAGGAGAGAGAAGGAAAGCCCTCAGAGGATAGAAAAGAACAGAGAAAGTTCAGAAAGCAGGTAGGGTTGAAGCTAATGTTTTGAAGCTTGCAGCCATGTGTCAGGGCTTTCCTATTGAGACACACATAGCCTTGCAAAGGAGAAGGGCATGGCTGTTCACAAGCTGGAGTTACTCTCAGCAAGTCTGGCTGCCAATAATAATCTGCTTTGAGTGGCAATGTTTTGAAACAGTACTGCTGAGCTGTGCAGAACTGTGATACTAATCTCCATACAGCTTCATGAGGAGCTTCAGAAATGTGAAGAACTTATATTTGCAGTATATAGTTGGGAAACAGCTTTGATAGAACGTCCATCCACTCTACAGGAGACAAGTTCTAAGACTACTTCCATATGTAAAGTTATTTCAACTGACTGCCTATCTTCCAGGCTTCCTTTCAATCCCTGGTTATCAACTCCCTGAACTTTAATTCATCTCCTTTTGTCTTGTTCTACCCCTTAAAGCCAAAAAACCCCCTTAAAAGTCTGGGAAACTACTCCAAAAATCTGGAACTTAAGACTCCTAGATTCAGTAATTTGTGATAAAACCACGTGTCTACAAGGCAAGACACTTTGTACAATAGTCCTGGGACCATGCACAATGGGTCTGGGACCATGGGGACCTTGCAAATGGGACTGGGACCACAGACACCTTGCACAATGGCCCTGCGACCATCTACAGCGGGTCTGGGACAACAGACACATTGTACAATGGCATTGGGCCCATGCACAATGGGACAGGGACCGGAGACACTTTCTACAATGGGATTGAGACCATGGACATCTTGTATAAGGTCGCTAGGACCATGTACAATGGCACTGGGACCATAGACACCTTGTACAGTGGCCCTGGGATCATACATAATCAGTCTGGGACCATGGACACCTTGAATGACGGCCCTGGTCTAGTGGAAGATGTCCCTGCCCATGGCAGAGGGGTTGGAACTAGATGATCTTTAAGGTCTCTTCTAACTCAAACCATTCTACGATCTTCTATGATCTATGATGGCAAGTACAGAATTTATTTTAGCCTGTGGCACACATGACACAGGTCTTCTGGGCAAGAAGATTCTAAAGTAAGATCTGGGCTCACTAATGTTTTTGATAGAACATCCTGCAAGTTCAAATAGATTTAAAAGTTAATTTCTTACCAACAATCATGTGGTTGCAGACATCACAGAAGGTAGGTTTTTTGAAGATGTGCTCCTGGAAGACGTGAGCCTTGTTATTGTCTTGCAGCTGCTGGGCTCTTGTAGGGGAGGACACTTGGCTGTCTGAGCTGGGGAGCTGCCCAGTGCTTGTGCTCACCTCAGGCATCAAATCCACTTGCAGTTTCACATCACTGTTAGTCCTCTGGAAGAAATTGTCTGCACTTTTACTGCGCAAGCTTTTGGTCTTGAAGGAGAGTGATCGTTTCAGTTTCTGCAGCTGTAATAAATAAGCCAGTTACAAATCACTGCCTTTTTCCTCTTCTAAAGCAAGGCAAAACTCCTGGGTTTTGGGATGTGCTGAACCTTGGAGCCTCCTGAACAATTAGATACACTTCAGAATTAAACCAGCAGTTTCAGGGCAAAGAAAACAAATCCCAGTCAGAAAATTACTCTACAAATCCTTCCTGATAAACAACAAACTTGATGGCCTTGCTGAATGATTTTATGTCTCTTTTCTTTCAAATTTAACAGCAAAGAGAGTTGTGCACACTGAAGAATGTATCCTTTGTATTTAAGCATGAGAAAACTTGTAAAACAGGTATTATTAATTTTCATATGGTCCTTAATCAACAACAAGGTTATTTCAGATATAGCTGTTAAATGGCAGTACAAGAGGAACGAATTCAGTAAATATATTTGATAAATTTAAATTTCTTGAATTTGGCAGAAAACATATTATATGCAGTTTTGACTGAGAAATTCTTGTGGTTTTTTTAAGTAACTAAGTATAAGAAGCAGTACGAATATAATTAACTAGACAATCAATAGTTAATGCATTAATTCATAATAATTAACACACACTCACATAGATTATTATTGGAACAGGTTGCCCAGAGAGGTTGTGGATGCCTCCTCAATCTCTTGAGGCAGGTTAAAGCCAGGTTGGATGAAGCACTGAGCAGCCTGGTCAAGTGGGAGGTGTCCCTGCCCATGGCAGAGAGGTTGGAACTAAATAATCTTTAAGGTCCATTTGAACCTGAATTATTCTATGATTCTGTGATTACTGTATTGTGTATTGATTGTCAGAGTATTAAGCACCATGATAAAGTATAATTTACATTTTTTAACTCAAGCACTTTACCTGCAAACTATCTTATACCTTATGAGACCTCCTCTTATCATTCCCCATCATGTTTTATGTAAAGTTTTATGTATAAAATTATATAAAGTTTTATACAGAGGTCTCTAGGTGAGGCACAGAAGCTGTCAGGGAATCAGCAACTCAAATTTGCAGATCTGTCAATTCAAATGGCCCAAAAGTAGAGTCTGGGTAAATGGAAAGCCAGCTTTCTACCCACTTAATTTTTACTCTCTGAAGTGTAACACCTCCATCTCACCTTCCACTGAACATTACTCCAACCACTCCATAATAATTTCAATCAGCGCCCCAACCCTCTTGGGAAATGTGATGTAGCAGTTGAAATTTTCCATGCTGCTCAGGTTGCCTGTGGGAACTAGCGGGAACGGTTTATATTAAAAACTGTTTATGTTAGGAGTAGTGATGATCAGGAACCATAATTCACACTAGTATAAAGAGAAGGAGTTCACATACTTGCCCAAAAAAGCATGGCACTGATCTGTCACACTGACTTAGTGGCCTCAGAGCACTTGTTCTCTCCAGCTTCTGGTCCTGATCCATCCCTTTACTTTATGATGCAGCTGAAAGCACACTGTTTTTGAAAAGCTTCAAGGTGTCCTGCAAGGAAGTTTCTCTTCTAAATTCAGATGCAGGCATCTTGTTCTTGGAGAAAGGAGGCTCTCTGGCTCTCTTCCCCACATTTCACAGCAAACTCCATGAGTCCACTACACAATTAAAGAGTTGCCAGTGCCTCCAGTTAACAGAGTTGGCGTTTTCTACATGAGAGCATTCTGCTCCCTGAGCTGCTTTCCTGCAGTGGCTTTGGGAGCAGGGAGGGATCACAGCCAGGGGCATCTCATGCATCATCTTAGCCCATGACTTTGGTTTCATGGGAGGAGCCCTGGATCCAAAGGAAGGAAATACCTGTTTGCAAGAAATGCTCAGACTCTAAGGAAATGTGTAAATGAGAGCAATTAAGTCATTAGATGCCAACTACAGTTAAGAGCAGTTTCTGGTTTCTAAAGCTCTTCCAGCTGCAGCCTAAGTCATGGACGAGCTGAGCCCAAAACTCAAGTGTTCAACAGCACCAACAAAATGTGAAATCTTTCTTCTGCTTGGGTGTTTAGTCATCAATTCATTAAATCACTGAAGTTACTTAGTACTGAGATTACTTCATCTCCTTAGGGATGGTCAGGAGTACAGCAGTAGCTCAACCCCTCTGCTCCCAAAATGCTTTTCACTGAAGTGAGACCTGATTAGTGTAAGAAAACATGGAGAATTATACCACCATAAGGTGACTGAAATGGCCTTCATTATTGATTTGCCATCCATTTCTACAGTGCCACATGAAGTCCATTAAATTTCAAAATGCTTTTCTTCAGAAAGGAGGCCGAGCTGAGAAATACAGGACTTGTTTTATAATAAAATAACTATCCTGTTAGTTTGGACAATGCAAGCAGAATGTTTTAAGGAGCCACCATGTTTGGAGCAGGACACACACTCAAGTTAAATTCACAGATTTCGTAGTCACAACCTCACATGCTAATAGTCCTCTCTGAGATTCATTGAGAACTGCCCTATGGTTAATAGGTTAATATGGTTAATCTGTCCTGGACAGGGAACTGCTTGAGGGGGTACAGTGCAGAGACACAAAGATGATGAAGGGATTGGAGCATCTCCCTTATGAGGAAACACTGAGGGAACTGGGTCTCTTTAGCTTGGAGGAGACTGAGGGATGACCTCATTCATGTTAATAAATATGTAAAGGATGAGTGTCAGGAGAATGGAGCCAGGCTCTTCTCAGTGACCTCCAGTAATAGGACTTGGGGCAATGGGCGCAAGCTGGAACACAAGAGGTTCCACATATCTATAAGAAAAAACTTTTTCACAGAGAGGGTGGCAGACCAGTGGCAAAGGCTCCCCAAGAGAGGGTGTAGGTTCTTCTCTGGAGACATTTAAAAACCACCTAGACACCTTCCTGTGTGACCTGGTCTGGGTGTTCTTGCTCTGGCAAGGGGATTGGACTAGATGATCTCTTGAGGTCCCTTCCAATCCCTGATATCCTGTGATTCTATAATTTGCAGACAAGGTGGATATCCCTGTAGTTACCTAAATGCAGAGTTCATAATCATCTGTATTCAGGCTGGAAGACACAAGTGTGCTTTCCCTTAATTCCACACCTAAAACACCAATGAAAGTCTGCAGCTATTATATCTTGACAGGTTACATGGGTACAAAAGTCACTATACAAAGATGCAGAAATTAGGTAATGTTGAGCATTTTGCACAGCTAATTACACACTTTGCTCAGTCCTGTTAAAATGCATTTGTCAGAACAGAGCAGTTTACACCCATTTGCATAAATGAGAGAGCATGAGGAAGCAGAAAATTCTCATCAGGTTTTAAAATTTCATCCAAAATTTGATCCATCAGGTTTTAAAATTTTATTTCTTTTCTCTTATTAGGCCTGTGAGAGAATTTGAAATAGGGTACGAGTATGGGATTGTTTACTCAGGAAAAGTTGGCCCAAGCGAAGGAAGGTTGTGGTACAAAGTATAAACAGTAAAACCATAAAAGCTGAAGTGTTTACGATGCCAGACTCAAGTGACTGTCACTTCCCTTACTTAAATACCAATGTTTCCTCGTTTAGAAGTTTGGGGTTTTTTTTCTTTTGTTGGAAAACTTCAAACGTAACTGAATACTAGCAGGCAATATATACCTGATTTTGATCTGCCATAAACTGACTCAGTGCACTTGTGATGCCACTGACTTTTAATAGAGTGAATATAGCATTGACCTCAGGCAGGAATGAGCTCTATCAATAGAGAAGAAAGTATGTAAATTTTACTGATCATAATTTATTTCTGCAGAGTTCACAGCTATATTTTAGAAAGAACCACTACTGACCTCTGGAAAAACCTGTGACTAGGGTTGTTCTGCACTCAATACTTGCTTCAGCACTTCAGTGAAAAATCACCCAAAAAGACTGAAAAAAATCCCCCTAAACCAAGCACAAAAAAGGCTTTAAGAAATATATTTGAGTTAAATTTCCTAAGCCTTTAATGTTTTCTCCTCTGCCAGGACAGTCAAAAATTAGCTTTCATTTAAATAAATCCTGCACACAAGAGCTTCTCTAGAATCATGAGAGCAAGACTAGACTTCACATTGACACTTCAGCAACACAAGCTCCTGATTCCAAATCTAATCCTTGGTTTGAAATCAGCCAGGGAAAAAAGTTTGCAGTTAAAAGCACATTGTATCAGTCACTCAGACTTTCAGTGACTGCACCCGAGGGCAAGGTAGAAATAAGTGCAACAGCTAAACCTCAGAGCATGATTAACCTTTTTTTTCAGTATCATCCAGCACAATCTCCATCTTTCTCAGAGTTACTGAATGTTCAGGCTTCAAGGGATCACGATGCTTAGATGAACCACAGCTTATCAGCATCTCCTCTCTTCCTAATTCCCCTGTACTACATCTCTGTAGCTGCTATAAGCAGAAAACAGGAAGCAGCAAAAGGACAGCAATTGAAATTAATTCCTATTGTTAACTAAAGGCCACAGCTCTTGGTGTGAATGGGAATTGCACCTCCCCTCACTGAGGCTTTATTCAACTTGAGCACTAGGATCACACAACTCTGTTCTACGATTTTTTAAATTTAAGAACTTGCCAAAGAAGTTTGGAAGATGTCAAGAATGTGAGCTGTTTTTCAATTCCTAGCTTTGCAACTACAAAAGATAATCATCCACCGTGCAAAGAACAATTTATTAAGGCACCTAACTGCTCCTTTTATCTAGAAATCCTTTTTCCCTTGCTCCTGCAGCTTGTCTACATTAGCAGTCAGCATGGCTTAGTAAGGGTGGGTGTGGAGAGTGAATAGGGGCAGTTGAGGATCCAGTGCACATCCTGTGTGCATTTCAGGGCACAGATCACTCTGAACCAGACCAATCCATTAGTCATAGTGTGCATTTGCACATCTGGAACAGAAACAAATCACCAAGTGAGGGAGCCCATTCTCTGTGCACTGCAAGAAGGATTAAAAACTGGGAGATTTTCTTTGAAATCTCTCTTAAACTAAAATGCTAAGATAGGTCTCCCCTATGGCATCACCATTTTATAGTACCTCATTGTTATCACACTTTATAACTATTCAAAGCTCAAGGAAAGCCTGAGCTCACATCCCTCACATCCTACACACAAATTCCTCATTCCCCTTTCTGAAGCTCCCTGCCTGGTGATCTCAGCGAGAGCAGTGGTTCCCAGGAGGACTAGCTGTTTATTACATTATATTGTATTAAATTACATTGCATTATTTTGCTTGGGCCATTAGATTTGGCATTCAAGAAGTCTACCCACATCAGCTTACATCCCAACATGCTCGGTCTTGGTCCCTTCTCAGCCAGTCTATTTTAGCCAGCAGCAGAGGTTCCTGCACAGCAAGAAGCAAACAGAGAGATTATTTTTTGTACATTTCCACTCTTAACTATCTCACAGGAGAAAATAACCACTCTTATCAACTAACCTTATAACCAAGTCCTCATTTGCAGACTGTTTGCTCATCTGTTTGCTGTATTGCTATTGTGCTAGCTACAAATAAAAGAAAACACATTGCTTGCTCTTCATGGTTCCTTTCTTTAGCATTAACAGTATCATTAGATGGATTACAGGTAATGCAGGTCATTAACAAAGCTAAAATGCAGCATCAAAGCAGTTTGATTCTGTCACTTGTTATTCAACACAGCTATTTTGTTCAGCATTGCAGAGTAAAAATGCTCTGTAAGCAGATTTCACTCTGCTGTGAGATAAACATCCACCTTGGGTAAGGAAACATTTCTTCTTCCTTTCAGTTTCTTGGAGCAAGTTGACAAATTATTTAACTCTCACATTGCCCTAAACATATAAGGCCCAGATTAAGTTGCAGAGATGCACTAAAGAGCAGGTCAGTTATGTGGGACATTATCAAAAGGGACTCAAAAAAACCCCATTTCAAATAAGGGGAAGAACAAAATTCTTGATGAATGCCTTCTATTCTACTGACTACAGTCCATTTTCTGGGTAAAGGAGGATTCAATTTGTATCTATAATCCTCGGAATCATAGAATGGTTTGGGTTGGAAGGGACCTTAAAGATCATCTTGTTCCATCCCCCCTGCCACTGGACCAGAATATACTTTAGAAGTTAACATGGTTAATTGAAGGACTCTGAGCTAGCATGGTGGCACTGCTGGGTTTCAGTTAGCTATGTTGATTACAGGCAAAGAACCAGCTCAAACAGAAGTGCTTAATGATTAAGGATAATGATTTTCTTCTTAAAACTGAGGGAAGGAAAAGTAAATGACTTCTAAGCACAGAGAAGGGTCAATTTTTTTCAGGATTTAATATTAATATGCATTGCCTTGGCATTTTAATGAGCAAAAATAAGATTATGATATGCCCAAAGCCAGTTTGCAACTTCATAAATAATATATGTGCTTGCCTGCTGATGAGAAAAGCATTAACAACATAAATTAATATTTCAAACAGTTGAGGGGTTGCTGCTATTGTTTATTGGTGAAGCAGCTGTGATAAAAGTCATGAGCAAAGCTGACTCCTTTTCCACCTTCTTCTTTCTAAATAATGAATAGTGCAAATACTCTACTAGCACAAATTGAATTATCTGAACTGACTTCAGTCATAGCTGATATATACACTCCCAGAATCTGGTCTGAGGATTTATTTGTGACTGCCTTAGCTGGCTTTCTTGGAAGCTGCATCCTTTTAATCTGCTACAAAGAGGGAGTGTTCATTATTGCAGAAGCTGATACATATTATAATTGTATTTCCCCAAGCAGATTGCATAGCTGCCATGAGAAAAAGTGTATTTGTTGTTGCTGTCAAAAACTAAATCAAACTGTGCTCTGAATTGGAGTACTCAAAGGGGAGTCACTTTCCACAGACCCAAGAATAACATCTTTGGTGACATATTTGGTACCTGCAACTACTCGGGTTAGCTCTTGATGCTCCTTCTCCCTGCCCTATCCTGTTTTACAAACCCACTCACAGATCCTCAAAGCTATTTAGGATAGAAACCTCTTCAGACAAGGCTCTTTCCGTGGTTTTTTTTCACTCGTGGAGTCCTAACTAAAATGAAATGCTCTGATGGGTATGTCAGAGTCTAAAAGCAAAAATCCCTGAAAGAGCCTCAGGGTTCAAAAGCACAAGATCCGAGGGGATGCTCAGTTGTCTTTGTTCCCGCAAATGCCACCATGAGTTACATGTTCTTATCTCTCTCTTGATGTACAACATTCTTGGCAGCCGTGTGTTTGCATCTCTAGTTGACAGACCTGTAAATAATCAAGAGGAAGACTCTGCACGTGCAGCCAAACAGAGGATTTTTGCAGGGCAGATCTATCCATTCTATATGACTCTCTGGTTTGGTTTAAATCATGTTGAAAAATTCATCTAGTTCTCAACAACTGCTCCTGCAGCTGATTTGAAATTCTCTTACAGTTTTGGGTATACCATCTTTTGGTATTACAAGGAACCAGGATAGCAAATGGGTGAGACAAATGTGAAATAATGTGTTAAAAGTTTGAAATCCTGAAAAAAAATTAAAAAGTCTCCCTTGCGTTCCAAATTCCTTTATATATGTTCAAAACCTAGCATAGGATGTGACAGGACAAAGGGATGAAACCCAGGGAGTGACAGATTTGAGGGAACACAAGCAATTTAGTAATTATGCATTCTTCTCTTAGATTAACCAAGTTACATTAAGAAGAGTAATCAAGAAAGGAAAGAGTGTACGTTCCATTTCTCTTCCTGAGAAATCTAGTCTCTGTTAATATTTCTTCAAACTTCCTAACAGGTTTGATTCAAGTTCAACCCACTGAAAATGCCTGCAATATCAGTTGTGTTCACCTGCTTCCTGTAGAAAAGAAAACCAGTGAATCTCCCTCACATTTGCAGGATTTCAAGCTAACAGCTCAAAAGGTCTTTCAGAAATGCTTTCCTGTAGGTTTTGTTTACCATCTGATTCATGAAAATCAGATAAATGGTCTGAAGGTAAGATCTGCTGAGTTCATTCTGTTGAGCTCAATGATCATCAACTCTTCATCTTTTCTGTTACAAAGCAACACTTCATCCCTGTTCAAAGCCTGCTGCTTATTGGGGTTGGAAAATGTTTTGTCCCTTTGATCTCCTCTAGTAAAAGAAGTGCTTCTTCTCATGTGAGCAGAAGGAAAGACTAGAAATCCTGCATTTATATCCAGGATTATTTTGTCTCTGTTGCTAATCCGTTGTTCCAACATGGGTGGCACCAGCTGTGGGAGATCTTTTAAAACTGTGGTTATAAAAAGGTAAAATAATCACCTGCAGACCTTTCATCCAGAAACCACCAAGAAAGCTCAGGAAGAAAGCAAGAGATGGTTAGGAACAGTGCTTCAATTATTTTTAAAATCTCCTGGTATTTTCAGTTCCAAGACAGGTATGTATTTACAATATCCTGCTTTGTACTTTGGGTTTCATGTACTTTGAGTTTCCCCTCAAACATCTAAGCAGCAGGTCATCTCCACCCTTTGTCCTCATTAGGATAAGGCACATGTAATTATCTCACGTCTGTTGACACAGAAAGAATTTGGGCTGCTATCTCTGAGGTCCCTTCTGGGAATCCCCCATTTTGCTGTCCTGTTTGGACATCTCTTTCCCTTTTCTGCTTCTAAATGGAACAGTGACTTCTCTTTGGCAGCCCCCGATTTGGTCACTCAATAATTTTTGCTGCGGTGGAAGTGGCACAACAAAATTTGGATATTAAATGGCTGGATTTCAGAGTAATATAAATACAGGCAGCCCTGCTGAGCTGAAGGAAACTCCACTGCCTGCTGAGGGTCTTCAAGAGTAATAATATTAGGGCCTGAGTTTTGTTTCCTTTCCTTCTCATGAATAATCTGCAGTGAATATGACTGTGAATATCAAGTTAGTCATCCTTGACTGTATCTTCTGTCTGTCCATCTATGAAATGTGCATCATTATTTTCCAGTACTGACCTTGTGAGAAACTGAAGATTCCCCAGATATTTAACACCTCCCATTCTTCTGTACATCAATACTTTCCACTGATTTTATTTAATTTTCTTTTTACAGGGCTATTTTATAATACTTTAAATGGGGAATGGAACTAGATGATCTTTAAGGTCCATTCCAACCCAAACTATTCTATCATTCTATGATTACTATCTTTGAAGAAAATAGGAAAAACCATCTGGCAGGGAGGCTGATGCTCACTGAGAGCACATTAACATCAGCCCCAGATCCCATACGATGTATAATGGATCTGCTGTGAGTTGTAATGGTTAATATTCTGCCAGTGTTTCCACTCCTACTTCTGGGGCTCCAAACTTACACTGCTAAAATTGCTTCACAATGAAAACATCTAAGTGCTCAGCTCTGCAACAATATTATTGTCACTCGGCCAAATCCCAAGGTCTTTGCTTATTGCTAACTCCCGCTGACTTCGGCGAGTAAAGGCTTGGAGTTCTGCTGGCTTGTTGATTTTTTGTTTTGAAACAAAGTAAATTATTTATTTTTGTTTCACGGTACATTAAAAACAAAGACTTTCTGCATGCAGCATGAAAAAACACCTGGCTATCTGTGGCATCCTATAATCTGGTGGACTTTGTTCAACCCTTCTCAATTCACTCTTCTTTTGTTTTTAAAACACGTTTATCAAATTCCTCCTCCACAACCAAATACAGACTGATACAGGTGGACAACAATGGTTCTTGCTTCTTTTGTCTTGTCTAGACCCTTGTTTCAAATTCATACTTTGTGTTAAGCAAGGCTGCACAAACTTGTTCTCTGGGTTTCTCCGTGCTTCACATAAGAACCCACCATGTTTCCAGCTCTAAAGTTCTAGAGCAGCTACCAGATACAACATGTGCCAATTAAATTTTTTTTCATACTTCAATAATATCTTCATAGATTCATAGAACAGCTTAGGTTGGAAGGGACCTTAAAGATCATCTAGTTCCAGCTCCCCTGTCATGGGCAGGGACACCTCCCACTACACCAAGTTGCTCAGTGCCTTATGCAGCCTGGTCTTAAACATCTCCAGGGATTGAGGGAGCATCCACAACCTCTCTGGGCAACCTGTCCCAGTGTTTCACAACCCTCACCATAGAGAATTTCTTATATCTAGCCTGAATCTCCCCTCTTCCAATTTACATCTATTATTTCTAGTCCTGCCATCACATATCCTATTGAAAAGTCCTACCCCAGTCTTTTGTAGCCCCCTTCAGCTATTGAGAAGCTACTCTGAGGTCTCCCTTGAGCCTTCTCTTCTCTAGGCTGAACAACCTCAACCTTGTTGTTTGTTTTGTATTGTTGTCTTACTGTCCACCATGGCAGACATGCATTTATTTGCAGATCCAGTAGAGATACAGCACATTTTTCATTAAAGCTCTTCTCAAAGTCCAACTTAAGGCATGCATTTTTCCCTTTCCACACATCTACTCCAGTATTCTAATTTTCACAAAGTACTTCCAAACCAATTATGCCTGTAGTACAAATTACCAAGGAACCTGTTAGTATTACAGAAAGTTTTCCATCTCAATCAGTGTCCTGTGTAAAGAATCTAAGTTTCCACAGAAAAAATCTGATATTGATATTGTCATATATGACATACATATGGTATATATATATTATATATATTTGGCAGTTTATGGAGATGTTTGAAAGTCTAAACACTGCTTCAAGTGTTGACACTATGTTAAATACATATATTTGGAGATGTTAATTGGCAAGAGTTGTTATGTATGAAATTTATCAAAAATCTCTGATTCTTTTCGCTTCAAGAAAATTAATTTTTCCTAAACCTCCAAGCTGCTCAACATCTTTAGCCAGCTATTCTTTCAAGATCAACCCTTCAAATCACAAACATCTTATTTTTATCCTCACCAGCTGCACAACTTTCCTCCTCAAATTACCTCTATCAAAGTTTCAAGATTAAAATGACAGAACTGCAGAAATGTGGGCTTTTTTACAGAGATAACCAGCTTCTTGCAGAATGAGTTAAATAGAGAATACCTCAAACAGAAAAAGATAATGCATTATTGTAATATTTTTTAATGTTCAAATAGCTTTTTTTAAGTCCTTCAGAATCCTTCAGAGTTAAACTGTTACTGCTGGAAGTCTGCATACAAATAGTAATAATAAAAAACTATAATAAAAAAGTAAAAAGTTTGTAACACTTCATGAGGTTGTGCTCACCTAATGCATGAAGAATATCCAAACTTCTTATTTCAGGTGTTGAAGAGTTGTTGGTATTGACATATCAAAAAATATAATGAGTTACTTATTTCATAGGGATCTTGAGGCAGTAAATGGAATGTAATGGAATAATTACGGATGTAAATTGGAAGAGGGGAGATTCAGGCTGGAGATAAGAAAGAAATTCTTTCCTATGAGGGTGTTGATACACTGGAACAGGTTGCCCAGAGAGGTTGTGGATGCTCCCTCATCCCTGGAGGTGTTTAAAGCCAGGCAGGATGAGGCATTGAGCAACCTGGTCAAGTGGGAGGTGTCCCTGTCCATGGCAGGGGGAGTGGAATTAGATGATCTTTAAGGTCTCTTTCAACCTAAACCATTGTATGATTCTATAATAGCTAGAGGCAACCAAAGGGCAAGCTTCCATCCGTTCACTCCAGTTCAAAACTCTTGCAACACATAGGAATGCCTTCAGAAATACCAGAAGATCTTCTCATTTTAAACTACATATTGTGGAAGAAGTTCACAATGGAATCTTTGCTGATACATACATAGGAGACTAGTTTGATGCCACACAAATAAGCTTCTATTTTCCTTAAAAACTGTCTTAAGAACCAGCTGAAAATATTTTAAATGGAAGGTGGGATACCTGTGATATCTTGCCCAGGAAAAATACTAGCAGTGACTTCAAGAGGAGCAGCAAATTGCACGGGGTTGCACGAAGAATTCAGGCAGGCAGGAGAGCAGGGGGACAGAAGAAGGAAGAGGAAATGAAAGTCAAGTAAGAACAGAGTGAGTTTTGAAAACTACCAATATTTTTCCGAAGATGTGGAATTTCCATGAAGTGCTTCACTTTATTCTACTGTCAGAGTAGGACCCCTTCTTGATAAATGCAAAGTCTGAAGAGTGTGACATATTACAGCAGAAACTGAGCTATCAGCCACTGCTGAAGAGTAAATGCAGTGGTAACTTCTGAGATTTATATCCATTATCTCCTGTCAGCAGGCAGATTTGGTTTTTAATACGCAGTAGTGGCTATGGGTATGACTGTGCTGCAGGGATGATAACTCATGGAAAAGAGATTTTCTTCAGGAACGCAGCAGCTGGTAGTAAAAACCAAATGATGCTACCTCTATTGCTACTTCAGAAATATTATATTTATTCCAGCACATACTCTACTGTGAGAAAAAAAGAGGTTAGCTTTCTCATTTTGTGTAAAAAAGGTCTGACTTCTTCTTACCAGAATGAAGGGCTAATTTTTATGGCCAGCAACTAATCACAGCTGAATTCTCCTCAGAGGCAAATCATGCTCTTAAGGTTTTGGGTTTTTTTAAGGCTTGGCTGTCATCTTTGAACCTTTGTGACTTTATCTACTAGGTAGCACAATTCAAGCATGTCCCTTACAACTGCTGACATTCACTGGCTTTGATGCTCTCTAAGGAATCATTTGTCCAGAGCATTTCTCTTGGATACTGTTAAAAAAGCCAATATTGTTGAAGCACACAGAATTGCAGCCCAGGGAACTCTGTAGGAGCTCCAGCTGCTGAGGAAGCAGGAGCTCAAAACCCCTCCACCAGCAGTGGAGCTCAGCTCCTCCTGAGCTGCATTGGTCTTCAGCTATCTACCTTGAAAGGAAGACAAAGGGCATTAAGAAGAGGTTTCTTGGGCATAAGGAATGTTTCCTATTACCTTGTTGCCTGGATTTTAAGTGCAGTTTCCTATATAAACATACTGAATATGTGAGATTACACCAAGAGATAAACAGGCATCCACAAGCAAGGAAACTAAAATTCAATTTAAGGCACTTCTTGGTGAATTAACTAAGCAATTATATTCTTGGATATAGGTGAAGGGAAAGAGTAAACTACAGAGTTTGCTTTTTTTTTTCCCCAAGACTGTAAACCTATCAGTTTTTCTTATAAAGACAGAGTTTGCACTGGCTCATTGTATCAGAAAGCCTGATCCTGGATTAAAGCATCTGAGGGAGAATAGGAAACAGAGAGGAAAGAAGGAAATGTTGAAATGCAGAGAGCAAGTGGATGAGCAATGAAAAAAAGTTAATTGTTTGTGTGGATCTTTAATGGCCAGGGGGATGTAGTCCATTTGTCATTATGACTAACTACAGGAGATAGAACCTGCCACAAACTCCTGTGTGCTTATACTTGATGAAACCAGTTCATGATTCATCTTGTAGCTACAGTTTAATCACAGCTCTTCACATTTGGAAGCCTGGACAGGCTTCACATTTTTCTCCCTTTTTGTCACAGGTGCATATCTTTCCATTATAGGGCTAGAAAACAGCAGTTGCACTTCACAAAAATTTTCAGAGTTTGAATGATTTTGTTCCATGTTGACACAGAAAACAGCTGCAGCTTTTCAAAATGTCTTCAGAGGAAGATGTGGGCAAAAGAGGGTAGAATCAGACAGACCAACCTGCCAGGGGAACAGATGACTGACCAGTTTTTGTAGACACAGTTCAAGACCTCACTCCGACAGATTTTCAGTGGTGTTCACACTACTTAAATTCACACTTCTAACTTGGCTGAAGCTGCCTACTGTAGTCAATGGAAAAAGATTTCCCTTCAAAGAGGATAATCCAGAGCACATAATGCAGACTTTTTTTCTAAATTATCTTTGATAAAACTATTTTGGTCTGTGATTCATTTATAACAGTAGGGAGGCCGTACTACTAACTAACTAACTAAACTAAACTGGTCACTAATTACAGGTAGGGCTGTGCAGTTTAATCTAGAATGCATTTTTGTACCCTTATGCTTTGAAATTTCCTCTGCAATCAGGGGGAGATTCCTGACAAAATTTTACACAGTTAAGAAAACCAAACACTTCCTGCAAACTCCAAGTTTCAACCAAAAAATCCCCCAGAAAACCTTGTATTTCAAATTTCGCTGGAATTTTCACTAAGAAAAAAATGTTTGGCAAATCATTACAAGTCCCCTCATGCTTACTTGTAAACGAAAATATGTGAAGATAAGAGAGAAATTAACTGGACACACAAATAAAACAAATAAGTACACTTAAAAATAAGATGGACAAATATGCACACTGAGGGGTGTGCAAGAGAAATTGTGTATACTAGGTCTTTGAATTGATCGATTCTTGTTGATAATCCTAAATTTCACTGCACACAAGTCAGTGGCACTCTGACAAGTTTACTATGTTGAAGTTTGCCCAGTGTATTTTGTTTTTCTATGAGGACAGAAGTGCCCAGTCCAAGACCATTTCTCACCCTGTGTATGCACAAAGGGAAGTGAAGCTGGTTCAATTCTTTCAGCTTCCCAGGAAATTTTTGGTTTTGAGAGCCATTGCCACAGCACTGAAGTTGGCAGGGACAGTGCTGGCAGATCAAAGTGATGTCTGAGGGAGTGACTTGTATGCATCATGCCAGAAATCTGACTCTGGGCCAGCAAAAGGTGATGCATTCCTTTGCTGTGAGTGATTAATTTTTGTCAAAATCAAATTAAGTTAAATTTTGGATAAGGGAGATGCAAGGTGCATTCTAAGATAACATTCAGTAGTGTCTGCTTTTACAGCTTGTCATGTTGGCTCTGCTCTCTCACCTGAGCTGTACCTGATAGCATGCATTTCTATGTTGAATAAGGCAGGAAAAAAAAATTAAATGCTGATTTTAATAGCTTTGTGAATACCAGTTTATAGTATTATGGATTAAACCTACTCATCAGTTGCTGTAGGTCAGTTGCATTCTGTTTTCTATTTGGAACACTAGACTGCTAAAATGATCTTTATCAATGAATCAGAGCATGTGCAGTGTTTTATTAAAGCTTTCAAATGGCGCTCAGAAATGGAGCATACTAAGCCTACAGAAAAGAATTTCAATTATTGCTGTTACTCACCTCAACGCCCTGCCTTCAATGCTATATTGAACCTGCAGCTTCCCACAGTTGGGAAATACCCCTTGCTCACAATTATTAATGTTATGGCATTTTTAGGTTTAACCACTGCAGGCCCTAAACTATAAGGTTTGAGTTTGACAATGCTTGGCAAACTACTCTGATCAGCCTAGAAATACTCACCTGTCCATGGGAAAACTTTCATGAGCACATGAAAAATTACACACATAAGGCTCATATTTAAATAAATAGGGAGATTTATTGTATTTAACTGATGATGTCAAACACACAAGAAGCCTGCTTTTCAAATGTGCATTATTTGAGGCCCCACAAGGAGTTATTGCGTCTAGTTCTGGAGCCCTCAACATTAGAAGGACATTGAGCTGTTGGAGCAGGCCCAGAAGAGGGCCACGAAGATGACGGGAGGGCTGGAGCTCCTCCCTTCTGAGGACAGGCTGAAGGACTTGGGCTTGTTCAGCCTGGAGAATAGAAGGCTCGAGGGGGAAGGGGGAGAAAACGGAGGGAGGAGGGGGATACACGACCTCATAGTAGCTTCTCAGTGTCAGTGCCTGAAGGGGGCTACAGAAAGGCTGGGGTAGGGATATGTGATGGGAGGGCTATGAATAACAGAGTAAATAGGAAGAGGAGAGATTCAGGCTGGAGATAAGAAAGAAATTCTTTCTTGTGTGGGTGATGAGACATTGGAACAGGCTGCCCAGAGAGGTTGTGGATGCCCCCTCAATCCCTGGAGGTGTTTAAGGCCAGGCTGGATGAGGCACTGAGTAACCTGGTATAGTGGGAGTTGTCCCTGCCCATGGCAGGGGAGTTGGAACTAGATGATCCCTTCCAACCCAAACTATCCTATGATTCAATGATTATAATATGTTTTGCAGGGCCCCTGAATTGAATTCCCTGACAGGGAGCACATTGTATCAGCTGGTCTGCTGAATCAAGAGAGTTTCCTTGATTAGAGGCATATATCAAAGGAAAACTAGTTATTTCAAGCATTCACACATAGATTTCTTATTTTCACAGCTGGTCCTCTTTGCTAATGAATATACAAAGTTTGCCCAGGCTTCAGCTAAAAAGTAGACATTCCTTGCCCGAAAAAGGGAGCGTTCTTTCAACACTTATTGACCATTTGGCTACACAACTGGAAGCTCTGCAGGGCTTAATACTTTTTAAAGGATATTCAACTCACAATTACACCTGAAAGATTAGTCCTCTGCCTGACAAATAGTAGCACAGTTCTATCAAATATGCAATCTTCTATCTGTCAAGATTATACAGCTCAGGTAGGAAATAGGAAAATTTCTCATAATACTAGGGGTTATGATTCATTTCCATTGAAATTAATTAAAGAGTAAGGGAAAAAGAAACCTGTAAGCCAGGTGCTGGATTTCAAGAAGAAGGTCTGTGTCCCCTTGAAGAAATTCCAAGCATCCTCAGCTCCTTAGTGATGCATTTCAGACCACATCACCACAAGTCTGATGGTATGAAGATCTTAGCAGTGGTCAGGAAAGCAGCAAAGCTGGGTAAGCAGATCACTGAATAAAATAATGACTGCTGGGTCTCAGAAAGTACTGAATGCTGATGAACACACATGACTACAGGTTGTGGAACAGCTTTTTCTACCCTTGAGGTATCAGGTTGGAGACATAGTTCAATCATAAAGGTGACTGATCAGAAAAGGCCAAGTACTTGGATGTGGTCAAATGAACAAGAAGTGTAGAATTTCATAGAAACAAATCTATTAATACTCCCTGAAATAAAATTTTTAAAAACTGAAACAACAACATAAAAAACACAAACAAAAAACAACAAACAAACTCCCTCCAAAATGAACAAACAAATCAAAACATTAAAAAAAACCCCAAACCATGTAAAACAAAAGACACAAAAGTGATTAGGTGAATGTGTGCTCCTGGAAAATCACATGTAAATAGTTACCTCAAAAAGGAAATCTGGAATAAGCAAAGCATCTACAAAGAATAGTAGGGAGGAGAACAAGAAAAAGAAGGGGAAAAAAATGTATTTGAATGAAACTGGAGCTTTCAAGTGGAATTCCTTACGTCTAAGCATGCTGTCAAGAAAAGTTGAGTGAGCCCTTGCGAATGGTACTTAAGGAAATGCCAATGGATCAACACAGACAGGGAAAGCTAAAGAAGAAACGGGCTGTGGTACAGTAAGGACAAGCTAAAAGGCTGATTCATAATTTAATAAGTACTTCATCTTACTTTCTTCCCAGAACAATGACCCTGGGGCAAAAACCCCAGGAATAACAGAAAAAGGTTGTAGAAATGGAAGGCACAATATTAAAAAAGCAGTTCAACGTGTCAGCTGAGGTGAAAGGAAGAAAAGAAGCTATTAAATCTCCATTGCAAAATTTACTTTGGAAGTCAAGGTACAAGTTTTCTTAACAAGATTTATCAAGCCAGAAATGATACAAAGTAAAAGAGAAGTCCGTTTTAAGAAGTAGAAAAAGTAATCCCAGAATACAATAAATTTGTAAACGTGACTAAAAATATAAAGATATAAAGCCAAAACAAAGCAAACAAAAAAAAAACACAACAAAAACCCCACACAAAATACCTTCAAGAACATGTGTATTGGATAAGATAAACAATTTTCTAGACAAAATGCTTTAAATCAAAGGTTGATTCTGCATATCTGAGTTTCATTAAAATTATTAACTATGTAACCGAAAGGGAAATTATTACATTGAAAAGAAGGGAAGTAGTGAAGAAATGTGAAGTAAAATTCAATCAATAAAAGGTTACTAAGTTGCAGAATATATAATGTTGGTATAGTTCTTCAAGGAACACTTGCCTAGTTTCAGGGTCAGTCTTGATCTCTGTGTTTTTATAACTGGATGTGATGCAAAAATTAGCATCGCATAAGGCACTGTCACAACTGAAGAGGCTTGTGGCTTAAGGGATGGAGTTATGGAAATATGATGAAGTTCATCTGTAGAAATGTAAGCTTGTGCATCTTTAAAAGAAGGAAGAAAAATCTGTCTTGGATCCACTAGAAATTACAGAGAAAAAGGAATGGTGACATCTAGTTGACCAAGGGATGAGTATGATACACAAGCAGTACACAGTAATGACCTTACGAGACATTGGAAGCATAGTTTCTTGGAAAATAAGTGAAGCATTAGTGATACTGTTCAAGATCTTATGTAGAATACCATGCACAAATTCAGTCACCCTTTTCCAAGAGAGAATATTGAAATACAAAACAGTTGCAGAGACCTGCTAATAGAATGACACAACAAATGGAGATTTTATCTTATGTTAGCCTGGCTTGTTTAGACTTGATAACAAAAGGTTAGGAAGAGATAAAAAATCCTATTCTGATGTGATGGTTACCTGCACTAAGAGTGGAAGGAGAACTTAAAGCTAAAGCCACATTACCATCATTACAAAGTTACACAGGCTGGAAAGAAGGGATGAGCACCCACTAGAGCATCCAGGTGTTGGGATAGCTTTATAAAAATATTAGTATACTCTGAATTCAACAGGATTACTTTATCAAAAAGAATACAGCATAGGAGAATGAGGCTGTAGACTGGACAGTCTTCCAGCTTAGAAAACAACTTTTGTTTCAGTGAAAGTTTTCACTATTTTAGTAAATACCTTTTTTTTCATCTTTGGGTGTTGAAAGGTAATAGACATTTTCTTCATTTAGGTAAGGTAAAAAGTGTGGACAGAAGAGAATGAACTGATCGCATTTTTATTTTGCCTTTGATACCTCAATGCACCTAGGAGCTGAGATGACATATATCAACGTGAAAATAATACCAGACTGTTGATCAGAAAAAAAAAAAAAAGAAAGAGAGAAAAGTCAAAATAAATGTAAATAGAAGAGCAAATCTGCCCAAGAAGGTATTGATAGGATAGAGCATTGCTTTCTTGCTCTTAATGAAGTTTTCTGCACATAATTTAATACTTCATCAAAATACATAAAATACTTAACCTGATCTCATTTTCTTTAGTCTCACCTTCACAGTATGTACTCACCATTCTGTGCAGAGGCATGGAGGTAAGATTAAGAAAGAGGACTGGTTTTTTATTCCCCTTGCACTGGATTTTAAAAAGGTGTTTAGCATTCCTTTGAAGACTACAGAGTAGTTTACATACTGCATATTTATCACTAGTGTAGGGGGTGAAACACTAACCGCACACCATACTCCCTGCCGTTTTAAAATATTAATTGATGAGTAACCATCTATGGAGTCTCAAAGTATTAAGTCTTAGAATGGGGAAGATCTCTGCTTAACAACTTAGCACAAATCCTACCTGATTTTAAACCTGTGCAATCCAGTTAAAATCCAAAGAATTTCAAATGGTTCATGCTGGTTTGGTTGGTTCAGTTAGTTCACCTGGTTTTGAATTCTTATGAGTGCATTATTTGGTCTGTCAGATCAACAGGACAGAGGAAAATAAGTTCAGTCCTCCTGACTGATGTGGGAATGCATGTAAATGAAGTCTACATCTTGAATTTCAATGCTGAATCCTTTCATTTTGGTTTGCCACTATTCAGCAGTTTCCTCTTAATGTACTACGTATCAGGTTGAGTAAGTGTTTGAAGAATAGTGCTACACCTCCTCAATTGCCATACTTGAATGTGAAGATAGTCTTTATTTCCCTGCCCACTGGATAGTCAGTGCATGGAAGTGTCAGACTGAGACAGACTCATTTATTTTGTGAAATAGAATCACAGAATACTTTGGGTTGGAAGGCACCTTAAAGATCATCTAATTCCAACCCCCCTGCACTAGATCAGGTTGCTCAGAGCCTCATCCAGCCTGGCCTTGGATATCTCCAGGGATGGGGCACCACCTCTATGTGCAACCTGTTCCAGTGTCATACCACCCTCATGGTTGAACACTCAAGCCCTTCAATTTTTCCCCCCAGTCTGTCTCTAGGCAGGTTCTACATGCCCCTCTTTTCCCCCATGTCCTGCCTCTGCCCCACAACAACCCTTACAAAACTTACTGCCTTCAGATATGCAGAGGCAGGTATCAACCCCTGTGTATGAGAACCTGACATACTTGTAATGAAACACTGATATCATGAAGATCAGCAGCACTGACCAACCCTACAGATGCTATCTCAAACATTCTAGATGTAAGCTCCTCCTACATTTGATAAGGGAATTTTCTAAGGTAGACTACATTGTTTATGAATACCTCCAGCCCATATTCCAAATGAAGTTGATAATGACTTGACTCACACCTAAATAAATTAGCAGATGGGCTCTTTTCTCTTTACAAAGAAATGTCATTTAATTTTAAGAAAGATAAAGCCAACAGACTTATGTGCCAAATATGCCAAAACCTAAGAAAATATTGCCAGGTGTAGGATTTTTTTTTTTAAATTTAGAAATGTTCCTCCATATTTCATTTTCCTTCACTAAATTCCAAGGGACTTTTACATAAGATTCATTAGAAAGATGGCTGATTATTGTTTCTAGATTTCTGTTTATATTGCTAAGTTAGTGAGTGTACAAGTGTGCAGTGTGTCTTCAGTTGCTACCACCAGGATGAAATTTTCCCTTTGGATTCATTAGCTAATGACTTTCTCCCTCACTGAACTGTAAATCTAAAAAAAGTCCCTGACAAACTGGTCACTTGTCTTCTTGAAAGCCAGATATGAAGGTCTCAAAATGGTGGGAGCCATAACTACAGACATATGAAAGTAATTAATAGAATTAACAATTCCATGTGTTTTTTATGGTACCTTCATAAAGTTATTCTCCTACTAAACTTTAAGCATCCACTCAAGTCATATTTAGGTGTAAGTGTTTTCAAGAGCTATGAAATTAATTAAGAAATTAATTCTTAGCTTTGCAACATTCCTGACTATTTACATTCTAGGATTTTTGGCAACAATCCTGACTATTCATATTCTAGGATTTTTGGCACAATAGCAGTATATATAGTGCTACAAGATTGCCCATTTGCAGCATGTTTGCTACACTTTGGACATCTATTTGGAGGTACTACGTGAAAAGCACCTGAGGGTAAATAATCCAAAATATATAGTGGCATTAGATAGTAATATAGTGTTATGCCATGGAGTATACACATACTTAGAACATATAAATGGATTTGCTCTTTGGACTGAGGAAATGTGATGTTCTGAAAGTGTATTTGAATGTTCCCTGTTGTACTATGGTCCAAGTGTTAAGGTATTCATGATGAGGAGGACATGCATGAGACTCCAGTCTTTAAGCTTTCAGCATCAGAGTGTGCTCACCTGTAAATATGGTCCTAATCTATAGGAAAAGGTGGTGGAAGGCTTTAGCATTTATTAAAGGGTAAGCAGCTTTTTCATGATAAGGGGTGCATGACTAACATGAAAGTTATTCTTCCAAATTTCTTGGTAGCACCCTAAAGTTGTGTCTCTCAAATGCATGCTGATCACAAACAGCAATATCTCATGTGTGTCATCATTTGAGTACAGTCTGGAGTGCACTATGTAAAACTCTTTTTTTTGCACACTTTGCTACTACTAATGACTGCGTACCACACTTGTCTTTGATTACATTGAAGAGGAATTAAGTGTGCTACACTAGTTTTTCAAAATTACTTTTGCCTAAAATGTTTTGAAATGCACATTGAAGGCTGTTATTACCCATGTTGTTCCTGTTCCTATATTTGGAGTCCTAATAGTGTTTTGCCACGGAAACAAGTCATTGTGGGGTAATCAGATACTGAACAAACTGTTCTGCAGGAACTGCAGCAGGGATGAACTTGTTAACCTGTGAAACAGGGAGTACCTGAAGCAATCCTGGCCCTCTGTGAATGACAGGACAGTCAGCAAGGGCCACCACGAGATTAAATCTTGGACACAGCCCCTTGACACACACTGGCTTTTGCTTTTGTTTTTTGCTTTGTTTTGCTTTTGTTCAGATCTTTAGCTTTTAAGAAATAAAATATGCACAAAAAACATCTTCATCAAATCATGGAGAATTTCTCCATCCTGCTGTTTATTAGGAGCAGAGAAAGAAAGCTTAGTACCCTAGTGATCAGAAGGTTCTTTTGATTCCATCTACTGAATGCTTTCTGATCATAATTGCAATTCTAATGTGTAAATACACAGATTACATATTTACTAAAAATACCAGTTTGCAAGCAATGGCATCAACATAGCTTTTGCCTATTCCAGTATATCACTTTGAATGTTCACAAGACTGGAAAAATTCATGTTAATAACATTTGACTATAAACATGTTTGTCGGTTTGGGGTTTTTTGCCTAATTCCTGTTGTCATCCTTGCAAGTACACAGATGCAGAGGCAGCAAGAAGGAACACTATATGCAGAACTTTATCTCAGTTTAGGATTCATGCTGGTCATGTCATTTTGGGCACAGTGCTCTGTGACCCAGCAGGAAAGTCATACAGATACCACTGATGTGAAATTCCTGTCCACATGAGCAGTGCCTTGAGCTCTGCAACCACTTGCCCAGCACTGGGTGAGCATGAGTGAGGACCATAGAGGGAGTGCACAGGCCCTGTGTATAGTGAGGAGATGGCAGCACGGTGAAGAATTATTTAGAATCATAGAATAGTTTGGGTTGGAAGGGACCTTAAAAATCATCTAGTTCCAACCCCCCTGCCATGGGCAGGGACACCTCCCACTACACCAGGTTGCTCAATGCCTTGTCCAGCCTGGCCTTACTTTAGGGAGCTGTACTTTCCACAGGCTGAATAAGAATTCAGTAATTTCATGGAAGTGTCATCAGGGTTATTTAGACTTTACAGGTCCTTTTAGCACCTGAGGATAAACCAATAACCCGTTTACTGGAGTCAGCCTTTTTCCTTACTTGTCTTAGTAAGTGTGGAATTCTCTTATCAAATAGAAGCAACGGACTAGGAGGTGTATAGTGAATAGTGTGAAGGGAGTATGCTACTGCTACTGGGAGAACTCTTTGTTTTTAAAGTGTCTGTTTTACTTAGGGAATACCTTAGCTCTTGACCTGGGAGTATAGCATCTAATAAAAAAAAATAAAAATTCCCAAAACCCATGTCAGAACTCTACCCACACAGATGGATAATGTCAACTAGCTCTCCTAGCTATAACTGCAGAATAACTTAGCAGCCTTCCTACGTTAGACCCAGACAGCCACTGCCTTTAGACTCAGGCCAGCACAAATCTTCCCTGTCAAGCAGCTGTTTTGCTCATATGGCACCTCTTAAGGCTCAACCCAGCTGTAAGATCCTAGTGGGAGCCACCTCCCCGCTTTTACAGGATTACACCGCACAAGGAAGTGTGGAAGTTTATAGGCAGATCTGTCAGGTGCTATCCTGATATCAGTCAGGAGTAAGCAGTAAGCACATTATCCAGGTAAGCTCATTATGTAAGCTTACTACTTTTCTTCCTTTACACTTCTGTCTTGAAGTAACACATTGCCAGGCAGGAAAAACTTCTCATACACAAGCCAATTAAAAATTCAGAGCCATGTCATTTGAGCTGGAAGTTGGTTTTCAGAAAAATTGAACCATATTTAAAAATTAATAAATAAATAAAAGGCTGTGGGCAGAAAAATAGATCCTTTTCTGGGTGGTGCACCTAAGGATTATTGTGCCCAAACTGTCACTTTATATCCTGTTTAAACTGCTGGCTCGTTAAACTGTAAAAGTTCACTGTTGGGTCTGCCACAGAAAGCGAGGAAGGTGAAACACCAAGCCCCCAGGCAAAATTCTCTGAACCCGTGAGAAAAATCAATCTTTCCATCCATTAACAAAATCCTTTAAGTGATACAAAGCTCGGTGTGAAAGTAGCCAACATGTACTGGCATCAATCCCCTCCCTGAGCCTCACCACTCCCCCAGGTCCTTATTGTAATGAGGAGGAGACAACGCAAGGACAAATCCCCAACCCCAACCATCTCAAAAGGCAGGTTATTTTCCCACACCAAGATCCTGCCGGGGTGACAGGGAGAATTCAGAAGTAGGAGTGTCAGAGCAGGCACTGCAATCAGAGGTGGCTCATAGCACCACACCACTGATTCTGGCACAGGGTTCCAAATAATAATCAAAGCAACACATCTCTTTTTCAAAACAAAGATTGATTAAACAAAAAAAACCCCAAAACATATAAATATCTCATAGTCTGAATACCTTTGATTCCTGGCTGGTCGTTGATGCTGGAGAGGGGGGCTGCTCTGTGCTCTCCACTTCATTCTCCTTCTCCACGCTATCCACGCTGACTTCAGTCGTGCTGCTTGGAGGAATCATTTTACCTCTAAACCAGTGTTACTATCAGGAGAAAAAAAAGCTACAGACCTTTCTTGCTTTTATTCATTTAACGTCTTCTATCTTCTCTGCTCTTCTGGAGCAAGTAAGCCCAGACCACCCGGTTTCACTGCATTTGCAAGGCTAGAATACTCTGGATTTTCTTTTTTTTCCCCTTCTCCTCCCCGTCTTTCTTCCCTCACTCTCTCTTCCCTTCACTATGCAATCGTTCTGCGAGAGCAGTAAGTTACCGATGGCTCTGCAGGTCAGTCGGGTGCCTGCTCCTGTGTTTTCCCTGATCCTCCCTCCTCCCCTCTGCGTGAAGCCCCGGAGGTGTGGAGCAGAGTCGTGAGTGTCAGCTCGCCGATCAGAGAGGAGTGAGCCAAAGCAGAAAGCCCCAGCCAAGCACGCACACACGGGGCACTGAAGGGAGGAGTTGGATTTCTGATGCTGGGAATAGACGTGAACGAGCATGTGCTATCATAGTAGTGAAAGAAAGTAATAGAGGCATGTGCACACACAGACATGAAAGTAATAAGGGCACAGACAGAAACACACACAGATAAAAGTAATAAGGGCATGCACACACACAGACACAAAAGCAGTAAGGGCACGCAAATGTAATAAGGGCATGTATACACACAGCCACACAGAAACACACACATATATGCACACACATAAGCTTTGTGAGCATTTTACCTTTTTACAGGCTGGAGAAGGCATGTTTCTTCCAAGTCTTTTCCTGAAGAACTCTAGGAACAGAGGAGAAAAATGAGTCTTCCTTTACCTCATCTCAGAGAAGATTATTTAAAATCCTTCCTACTTAGTGTCTCTAAAGCACACACTTTGCCTTACATCCCAAACTTGCTAGCAAGTGACAGGACAGAGTCAGGGAAGAGTCACTTGTGGATCTTCATGCTCTTTGCTCCCCTCCTGGGCAGTGAAGCCCAGCTCTGAGCCATGCATATGCAATCAGGGTCAACAGGATCTCCCACTGCCTTGCACATCCTATACCTGTAGGTTATCATAGTAATAACACTCCACTGGGCAACACTAGAGCAGATGCTGCCATTACTAAGGGCCTGCTGGCTTCCCTCAAGTACTGTCATTCCCGAGGATGCAGGACCAGAAGTCATGCTTGTGGCTGCAATAATAGTAGTAGAAGGTCAGCATGACTTCGCTGGGTGGCTCAGATTGCTGTCTGATATTTAAGGTCTTTGCCTCTGCTTTAAACCTGCTTCAAAGGCACTGTCAGCTCTCTTTCCTGCTGAATGAAAATCCATATTATGAAAGGTTGAATGGAAGCACTCCCCACCAGATACATGCTTTGCAGAGCAGGAGACACTCCATATGGCTGGTGGAGATGCCTTTTCCATTTAAAGGAAACAGAAAAAAAGCAATGCAAACATGTTTCCAAGAAGAAATACTTACATCCTGGAAAGTGAAGAGAAAGATTTGTTTTGCTTAGTTGATCTATTCTGGATCTACAGGTGTTTGGAGGCGATTTGATGAGTTTTGAATCACAGAGGAGCTTCGGTATCTTGTTGCTCTGGGCAAGGGTACCAGATTCTATCCCAGCCCTATTGCTTAGAGATACAACTGCTACCTCTGACTGCCTTGCAGAACTCCTCCACCTCAGATAATCCATGTGTGAAACGGAATGCAAGTTCTCAAGAGAGTTGGGGTTATATAGATGAAATTGCCCTGCAGCCCCTGTATTCTTAATATGTATGCAGAAGCCAGGAGGACACCCAGCTTTTCTTTGAATTCTTGGTGAATTTTCAGGGCTGTTAGTTAGATGGGGGGGAAAAAAAAAAATTTAAAATAGCGCATGTAAGATACTAAAATCTTTAGCACACAATAAGCATGAAATGCTGCAATGCTATCTGTACAGATACTTCAGAACCAAAGTATGTCTCAGTAGTCTGTCAGGAGAACCCATTATTTGGCTTGAAGTCACTAATGCCATCACAGAGATCAGAAAGAACACCAGTTGCTGTTGGGGAATTTTCATTGACAATGGAGACTGAAGCAAGGTAATACAGAGCTCAAAAGAGCAGATTTGGCAGGTAAAATAATTTATTTCTCAGAGTTTGATTTCTAAAATATAGCATTGTTCTAAATGGTTCTTTTCAGAGCTAGAGGAATTCTTCAGGTGCAAAGCTCATTTCTTCAACTCAGCAAGTGAGATTTGTTTTTTATTGTAAAATTAGCCTCCTAGCAATGAGTGGGGATTGGGCAGAGTCAGAGTTTGGGAGAATTAGGGATGTTGTGGGCAATGGAGATCTTGTAAGTGTGACAGCAAGCAAAGGCACCAGCTATGGCTCTAGTACCGTTCCCTGATGGTCTGAGCAGAACCAAGTCAGGATCAGGGCATGAAGCCTGCTCCCTCCAATGACTCTTCCATGTGCCCGGCAATGTGACAGGAGAGAAGCATGAACCTGTTTCCCAGCAGTGTTTTGAACCAGTCTTTTCTGTTAAGAGACTCAAAGCTGTCCTCTTCTGCTTGACTTGGAGATCACCTTTGAAATGGAGCTGGAGTGAGTGGATGGTTAATAGTTAATGCTCCAAGCATTGTAACATCCTGCACACATTTTGTATGAATAGTTTGTAACGTCATGACTGTGTAAGTGACTATCATACCACTCTCTCCTCTTTTTTTTGTTGTTGTTGTTTTACCAAATTAGTAATGACACCTGTTGCACTCCCTCTCTTCTCCCAATTACTCACTTGTCAGCTAGGAATGATCTATCACTTTCTTGACAATTAGCCTGGGGAAGATGAGTCAAATCTAAAATTTTACCAAAAAAGCCAAAAGGAAAGGAAGAGCTGGATTTCTTAGCATTTTATTTTCTTCCATGGGAGCCGGCTGTTGAAAACTGAAAATCAAATATTCACTATAACAAAACAAGACTGATCAAATCAGATGAACCTACATCTTCCTCTCTCTCCCACACTTCATCCCTGAGAAGTTAGACTTGTGATGACTGCTGATCAGTCCCTGAGTGAAGGTATTCAGTGGAAATTGTGTCCAGTTCTGGGGCCCTCAGTTCAAGAAGGACAGGGAACTGTTTGAGGGTACAGTGCAGAGACAAGACGATGATGAAAGGATTGGAACATTTCCCTTCTGAGGGAACTGGGTCTCTCTGGTTTGAAAAAGAGGAGACTGAGGGGTGACCTCATTCACGTTTATAAATATGTAAAGGGTGAGTGTGAGGAGGATGGAGCCAGGATCTTCTCAGTGACCTCCAGTGCTAGGACTCGGGGCAATGGGTGCAAGCTGGAACATAGGAAGTTCCACTGAAATCTGAGACACAGTAAGGGTGAAGAACACTGAACAAGCTGCCCAGAGAGGTTGTGGTTCTCCTTCTCTGGAGACATTTAAAACCTATCTGGATGCCTTCCTGTGCTACCTAGTCTAGGTGTTCCTGCCCTGGCAGGAGGATTGGACTAGATGATCTCTTGAGGTCCCTTCCAATCCCTGATATTCTGTGAAATACAGGCACTGCAAGACAGTGCTAAACAAGACCAAATTGAACAGATTCTCTAGTGAAGAGATAAGTGGAGATTCTGGAGTGGGGGAGGGTCAATTTGGATGAATAATACACAAGAGCTTATTCTCAGCCCCCAGCTGAAGTTGTTGCACCAAGTGAAGGCAATTGAATGTGACTCAGAGTCACCAAGAAGCATTTCCACTACTGGGTGCTTTGAGGCTGCTATGTCCTGTCCATCTCTCCTCCCTTCTCCTAACTGGCCACACACATGAAGGTGTGTGTGATGTAGACCACAGTTCTTTCTAAGCTCTGGCTGCAGCTCACGCAGAAAGAGATTCCAAAGCCTTCTGACACTGCAAATATACACACACTGCTGTGCTGCCAAGTCCTACCTGCTGGAGAGCTCCCCAGTGCCAGGATTAATGTGAGGTAAGGAATTTGTCCCCTTCCACATCCTTTTGCCTTTTTTTTTCTCCTCTGGTACAGAAATTCCCTCCAAATATTAGAGCACCTTTGTGTCACAGAGGTGCATGGGTAGAGATGGATTTCATCTGCTGCATAAGCCATCCCATACTCCTGAGAAAAGAAGGTAGAAAGAAGCATGTAGAGATGATACTACTGATAAGTGGTTTTAACCACTATATAGTTCTGTCTTCAGCAGTGAGGAATCAGGCTGGTTGCCACCAAAGCAGAACCCTTGAAGGAGTGAGGAGTTAAGTCTTCTAAGTCCAACTTCCAAGAGAATGCAGACTGAGCACAACAGAAAATTATTAGATGTAGAAAAAAAAGCTGTAGCTCTGGCACTTGCAGTGAAAGTTGATCAGCCTCTTCCAAAAGACCCTCAGTCCTGTTTGTGAGAGTTCCAGGTGACAAATAGTAACCTCATCTCTCAGTCTGTACAGCTTTGTCTTTGTGGAAACTGGCAAGAGGATACCCATCTAGAGAAAGGAATTTTACTTCTGGCTGATTTCACTCCCTCAAATATCCACTATTTCCCACAGCTGGCTACTACTTTGCAGAGACCAGACCATTGCCATAGTGGAGTATCTGCCTGTTTTTCCAAGGAATAGGCTCATGGGCACTTCTAGTTGGTTAATGTTGTACCCATACTAAAAATAGAAATATTTCAATATTTTCTACCCATAGAAAATACTGAAATAGCATCAGGTGGCCGTGGTTTTTTGTTTGTTTGGTTGGTTGTTATTTTTTGTTTATAGTCACACCACTCCTTATTTGCTTTCAGTACCCCCTTGGCAGTTCATCAAGCCACTAATACAATAACAACAGTCTGTATTCTTATCACAATGCTATCTAAGGGCTACAATCACCAGCTCATCAAGCTGGAATCATAGGCTACTCTATTCTTTGAGCGCAATCCTAGTACAATTGGGATACTGGTGGCTTGCATTTTGACTAAGTAATCTCAAAGTACAAAATTAAGCCTCCCACTGCTCCAGGGAATGATTATGCTGTAGCAAACAAGTAAGGGTGAAGGAAGCCAAACCAACAGATCTGTGATTGTACTTAAGCAGGGAGAAAGCCTGAACTTCTGCCCAAGTATTAATTTCAAAACCCTCTTTCTCTCCATCCACAGCAATGCCACAGGGACTCATGTAGAGATCACACTGCATCCTGGGCAATTTGAATTTGTCTTTCAGAGATACCATGATGAGATTGGAACACTGCTACTCAGACATCTACACCAAGAAAAGGAAGGATGCTGCATCCTCTTGTGACAGCAAGAAATGTTTAAGGAAGGAAGAAGAGGATGTAATTATAAAAGGAGGAATTTAGCCAAGATACAGCATGTAATATGTTCAGTCTTACAAAGAGCGCTGCAGTACCTTTAAATAACCAGCAGCAGTCCCGACCTGATTTTACATTTCTGCTGCCAATACAATTCCTCCTCGCTTTTTATAGGAATGTGGTATAAAAAGAAGAGGCCTGTGGAATCAGTGGCACCATTTCCTGCAACTCACAGATGCTCCTAGAAATTCCTGCCATTTAGTAACCATTTACTCACTCACTTCAATAGGGCTGCAGCAGGAATGCCCTGAAACTGTCCAGTGGGCTGTTGCTGTAATGATTTAGCCCTAGCCTTTCATGGTATCCATACTTCAAATATTTAAAGGGATAACAAAGATATGATACTTGATACTACCTCCTTCCTCATTTCTCTTCTTCTACTCTTAATCTTACTTCTGTTTCCTTGGAGAGTTATTAAGACTCTTCCTGATAGAATCATAGAATAGCTTGGGTTGGAAGGGACCTTAAAGATCATCTAGCTCTAATCCCCCTGCCATGGGCAGAGATGCTCTCAGTACCACTCAGAAGGGTCTGATACATTCATACCATCTCAACCAGCCCTATATCACTCTTTTCCATAGTGGGGTTGGCAGGGACCACCACACTGGACTTTGAATGTTTGTGGGTTTTATTGGGTTTTTTTGTTTGTTTTTTTTTTTTTTTTCCTGGAAGTCTTTTGATAGGAAGGCGCTTTCAATCATCTCTTTCTTTCCTAGACCTTCCTTGACCTGAACTGTTCCTTAAAATTCCTTTGTCTGGTTGTTAGCCTTTCCAAGCACGAGCTGGGTATTACAGCTCACAGAGCTTTACTGGGAGTTGTCTCAGGTTCCTATTTTGTCCATTCACTCTGGCATTGAATACCATCATCATGAGCTATTTCTTATCTAACGTCAGTGAAAATGCATCAAGAGAAACATTTTGCTTAGACTGTAAGTAGAATCCAAAATAAGATCTGGCAAACATTCCCAGCATAGCTGGTGGGTAACAGAAGGATATGTATAGGATTTTTTTTTTTTCTCCATATAGTGATGTTATGGCTATGCACCAAATTTTAAAAGGCTGTGCATGCACTGCATTTCCTGTCTTAGGTAGTCACAGCATGCCTGTCACTGTAATATTTAGGCACAAAGGTGCATGCAGAATGCAAAATGAACCTCTCTGTCAACTGCAGACCTGCAATAGTTGTGCTATCCATATTTTGCTTTGGAAGAAAAAATTAAAAAAAAAGGATTTCTTAGTGTGTCAATCACATTTTTTTCAGGAAAGTGTGGATTTTCTACATGATTTGGTAGAACTTGGTTACACACACTAAGTCTTTTAGATGCCTTTGTAGTAATATCAAAAATCATCAGGATTAACATTCTACTTCATCAGATTAGTGCATGTGTCAGTGAAATAGAAGTGTGTATGATGAGGGTTACCCACAATTACACAACCTATTATTTCAGCTCTCAAACAAGAAAATAAATGTACATACATAAGTGCTATAAGTCTGATGGGACTGAGAATATCTTACAATATCTGAAGTATTGTGTATTTTCCTTGATATGAATCAAAATTTGAGATATTGATGGTAGCTGGGTTGCTATCTCTCTCTGTAGTTACCAATTCAAAATAAAATAGGAGGTAAATTTTGAACTAAGTGAAAAAATAAAGGTCAAACTTAAAAGCTTGGCAAGTTATCTCTAATAGTTTGCATTAATTTATTTAAAACAATAAAGATTCTTAGAGTCC
This sequence comes from Turnix velox, assembly GCA_013400935.1. Taxonomy (NCBI): domain Eukaryota; kingdom Metazoa; phylum Chordata; class Aves; order Charadriiformes; family Turnicidae; genus Turnix; species Turnix velox. The sequence continues at coordinate 14,988 of VZTY01016827.1, read as the reverse complement.
AGAGACAAATTATAATAGGAAGATACCTTTGTCTTCCTGTTAAAAACAAGATCATCACTATCCAATGAGCCTATTAAACAAAACCAATCAAAAGAATTCAGGCAAGCTTACATTAAAAAGTCAGACCATGAGGTCTACAAGCAGTGATAAAAGCATGTAAAAGCACCATGAACTGTGGCTGAAACCCTTTCCAACAAGATTTTTTCATAGAAATATGATCCATTTTTGAAAGCTCTCCAATGGACGCAGTAGTTATTTTGTTGCTTAAAGCAATGGGAAAGAATATGATCACTTACTTGCAATTGAAATCTCAACACAGACCATTCTGGAATCACAGCTTCTTCAAAGAGCTTAAGCTCATCTGGAAAAGCAAACAGAGTCAAGATATTCTAAGTGCAAATGTCACAAAAGATTAAGAGAAAGAAAAGCTGGAGAAAATTGTCCAATGTATGAGTGTCTTTACCCTCCACATTTATAATTCTTTCTATTCTACATTTAAGAAAAAAAATCACTTAAGGTTTCCTTCTGGTAGTTAGTCATAGCACCTCTGGTAATACCACTCTGTAGTTGTCATTATGAAGCCTCAGTGTCAGAAGTGTTCAGACAGAATGGGATGGCTCACAAGAACTGTATCTCTCCTGGTGTTTCTAGTAAAAAAGTTCTCAAATTCAGATGCCCAATATCTGAGCTCCATTGCTTTGGACTTTGAGCAATCAGAGGGCTGAAGCATGTTTTAGGTTTATCCATGGAATTGGTCAAATTGATTTCATAAGATAACTGAGATGCTTAAAGTTACATGAAGTATGATTTAGCTAATGTATCTACAGATGATTTTAAAATTCAATTTTTAATCTGTAGTCCATAATGCTTCTCTGTCTTATTAGTCTCTTTTACTGGACCATGAGGAAAGAAAAGACTACCAAGTGACGAGTATCGGGCTGGCTGAAACCAGGAGGAAAAGCAAGATATTAGCCCTTTTTAGGAATCTGTAGTATTTGGGATGCTTAATTTAACCAAAAGCAAACTAAAATAACTAAGGGGAAGTCATCAGGTCATAATGTCAGGGATTATTTCAAACCAGAGATTTTTAAATTTTTTTTATTAATTCCCAGTACAAGGAAATTCAGCAGCCTCATTAGTCCTCATCTTCAGAACATTCAAGAGATGCAGCCATTAGTATGACATAATTTCAGTCAGAAAAAAAACTTTGGGTCATGAGAAAATAGAGAAAGTACTAGTAACCAAACTGGAATACAACAAATGAAATTGTCTTTCCAATGGGAAGGGACCAGTCCTGAGCTATGAAGTCCTGCAAACATATAAAGTTTATATCTAAATTGTGAGCTCTTCAGACTATGTATTTTCCTTCTATTTTAAATTTATATAGTACCTAGGAGCTAGTTTTGCTTTCTGTCTTTTCCTGCAATACCCAAGGGCAAAGAAATGGTGATTTTAAGAAGTGGTTATGTGTCTACTCAATCCCAACAGCATTGTAAATTTGTCTTGTGCAGTATTTGGCTATGTTGAAGGATTTTTAACAGCAAAATTTTTTCCTTTGCTTTCCCCCCTTTCCCATCCCCTCACCCAATTCTGTTATGATAAACAAAGTTCTGCTTTTCTGCACTTACAGAGGAAGTAAAACACACTTGACATTTTTTCTAAAAAACCCCACACAATGGCATTTTCAAGGACTGAAAGATTAAACTGAGACATTGAAGTAAGAAAACCCAGAAGCTAGACAGTAGTTTTTTTACATATATCCATACACATGTTCAGATGGAATATAATTAGTGCAGTAATGGCGTCATATATTGTAGACATGTTGAATGACAGACATTAATAGGCAATAATGTTGATAGGGGAAAGATCATTGCAGTAAGTACTCCGTACATCAAAAGAAGCACTGTAGAGAGAATGATCTGATTTTGGAAAAAAAAAATCTGCTTTGTGTAACCCCCTGATGAGAACTTTGGGAAGAAAATCTATTTTTATCTTCCACATCGAAAAGCAAAGAATGTGCAGAGCTGTGAAGGAGATGCTGTAACTGCAGAGAGTGGGTAAAGGTTCTGACTTCTCTGGGATATTTTTTAAAATCCCATTGAAGCCAGTGGAGTTACAAGCCTGCTTGCAATATGTTTTAAAAGGCATTTCTTCATGAACTGAAATGCACTGTCCTTAAATCATCATGGGATATTCCCAAAAATGCTTCATGGACACTTTTTTTTCTTCTTCCACTGATGTGAAAGGTTCATTAAGTGACCTGGACAGAAAAGGTGGATCGTAACTGAGTGCTCAGCTGAAAACTCTAACAACGCTTTGGTCCATAATAATAATGAAAATATACCTAAAGTGGAATTATTATTAATTATTATTATTATTATTAACCTAAAAATCATGGAATCATTCTGTTCGCTTACTCTGTTGGTAGGGCAGGTCATGGGTGCCATGGCATTGCTCAGGCTTCATAAGCATCTTGCATGAGAGGTGATGTCTCCCATTGGATCTCTCTTCTGCCCTTGTGTTTCCCTGCTTCAGGAATACCCCCTCTTATCCTGAGATAGAATCATAGAATGGTTTGGGTTGGAAGTGACCTTCAAGATCATTGCTCAATGCCTCATCCAGTCTGGCCTTAAACACCTCCAGGGAGAGAAGGGGCATCCACAACCTCTCTGGGCATCCTGTTCCAGTGTTTCACCACCCTCAGCTTAAAGAATTCCTTATATCTAGCCTGAATCTACCCTCTGTGGCATAAAATACATAATAGCAAGCAGCTGCAAACGCTTTCCCCCATCCTTTATTGTTAGGTGTTGTTTGCTTAGCAGCTGGTAAACAGACTATTAAAAAAGACTTGGGGACGTTTTTTCAAGAGACATGAATGACATCAGAGTCCCAAACCATGGTTAACAGAAGGCAGAGAAAACTCATCTTTAGTTTTAAGAGAACACATCTTCCTCCTAACCAGATAGGCACATTTTGAAAATTGCAGTAAAAGCTTCTGTAACAATTCTAAAAACAACATCTTCCTTGAGCAATGCAGTTTTGCACAAGAAGTTTCAGTCCTATTTTTCTGCTGAAAAAGGGGAGTAATTGATATTCAACTATCTAAAGAATAAATATTCTGAAAGATGAAATTTTGAGGATGTATGCAAAGTCCTGTGGCTCCTGAAACTAATAAAATATCCCAGGATTTCTTTCATACAAACAAATCCAGGTGGTTCCAGTTAGGCATGTCTGCTGCTATCAGTGAGAACAAAATGATTCTGAAAAACCATGCCATACCAGTTATCTGTCAAACAGATCAGACAGTGCTATTATAGTCAGCATGCAAACCATTTCCCCCTCTTAATTATATGCATCTAATGTCAGAGATCTAAATATCCAAGAAAAAATTAAAATTCCTAAAAGAGCATAGAACTGAAAAAAATGGAATACAGCCAAACAGTCCTCAAGTTTTCACTCATGAAAATGTTAGTCTGAGAGATCAGCATCAATCTTGACCATGTTTTAATTGTGGGGTTTTTTTTTTCTTCCAAAAGGCATGAAGACATGAGAAAAAAAATACTGGTGTATACTGCTTTCAAACATTTACCTCTTTCTGACACTACTTCTAGCATTTGAAAGTACCAAATTACCCTCGTTATTTTTCCTCTTTCAGTCGCTGTAAGCAAAGCTTCCCTGGAAACGTACAAAATTACAAAGTGAAATGCATTTTGACCTGTGTGTTCATTTCACCTCTGAGAAGATCACTCATAAACTGCTAGAGCCATGAAGGATACCAGTAACTGGTTTGTTAAATATTTGAGCATTCTGCAATTAATACATAAATCAGAAGTCAGAGTTTAGGCAAAATTTCATCCTGAAAATCTAAGTTTTCTCTCATAGGTGTTTGTCTTGTTCCACTTATGAAAGGAAATGGTTGGTTTAGAACGTCTGATGATCAGAATTGTAGGCTTCTTTCCAGTTCCCTGGATTGAGAACAAGCTGTTTCTTCAAGCCTCTTGAGAAGCATTATACAAATCAAAAGGGGCATTGGAACTTGATGATCTTTAAGGTCTCTTCCAACCCAAACTATTCTATGATTGTTCATTTGCATTTGGAAACTTTGGCCTGTAGTTTCCTCTGAAAACCTGTCATTCTCACAAGTCAAGGTGATACCCACCTGTGCTTTTTGCACTTTTCTCCTTTAAAAAAAATAATTACAAAGGTAGATATTAGTAGATGATAAAAGTGAAGTGTCCATATGGTTTAAGAGAAGGCTCAGGTGGGACCTCCTAGTCCCAAAGTGGACCTGCAGAAAGGGTTAAACAGACATTGTGCAACTAAATTTAGGGAGATGCCCCAATTTACACAAATGGATGTAGAAGCATTGGAAAACAGGTGAGCCAGAACCCAACTTACATCTGAAGACACATGTGGGAGTTTCATTTTGATAGCTCTTAATTTTTTTTTTAGATCAAGCTTAAAGTCTCCAGTCTCAACTTTTCTGTTACCAGAGGGTATTATATGAGCTGAGTGCAAATTTAGAGAAGAATGCACCAAAAGGAGGAAAAAGTATTAACTTGACATTACAGAAACTTTATTAACTATATCACCTGGGACCAGAGAAGAGACACAAATTAATGGAATCATCGCTCTCATTTTCAAGGAGCCTCCCCATGAGAGAGAAGTTTGATAAAGTATCAGCTACTATTTTAAATCGCAAAGCCAAACCAATTTGTCTTAGCTGTCAGACGTTACCAACAGAAGACAATCCCTGTTTTTAGCACGTCCCTATTTTCTGCATTCTTTCTGTATTTTCTGTCTCACAACGAAGTGTAACTATTCCAATGTATTTCAGCATAGTTTAAAAGCCATGTCCCTATTCAGCCTCAGGAGTTCCTTTTAATTCCCTTCAATTGCTAGATGTTAGTTCAGGAAACAAGAATTTTTTTTTATTTAATTAGTCACATTAGTTTTCAACTTACATCATTCATAAACATGTAAGTGATCTATATATTCCCGGCAAGGCCAGTTTTGATACTGGGAGCTTTATTTTAAAAAAAAAAATTGGATACATTCTCAATTTTTTACTGCTTTTTCACTCTGAGAACACAAATATTCTCTAACAGTATTTATTGGCAGATGTGGAGAGACAGGATTCTCAGTGCTGTAACCAGCTGGATAGGTTTTCCCAATGTGGAGGAAGCAAATTGCTGCTCAATGAGAGCACTATGGATGTCTTGGTCATCATTCGAGACTCAAAGGCCTGGTAAAGAGCCATCATGAGAAAGGTTTCTTGGAGGACTGGTTCTGAATGTATGAGAGCATGCCACTTGAGCTGTAGACAGAGGATTAGGGGGGACCTTATAGTAACTTATCAGTACCTAAGGGGAAGGACTTTTTAATATGATATGGGATGGGAGGACCAGAAACAATGGATGTAAATTGGAAGGGGGTAAATTTAGACTCGACATAAGAAAGAAATTCTTTACAGTGAGGGGAGTGAAACACTGGAACAGGTTACCCAGAGAGGTTGTGGATGCCCCCTCAATCCCTGGAGGTGTTCAAGACTAGGCTGGACAAGGCACTGAGCAGCCTGATCTAGTGGGAGGTGTCCCTGCCTATGGCAGGAGGGTTGGAACTCGATGATCTTTGAAGTTCCTTCCAACCCAAACTATTCTATGATTCTATGATTTCCTCTCCTTTCCCAGGTGAGGAAGCAAAGAACATGGAGTTACAGAACCTGGAGCCAGGCTCTTCTCAGTGACCTCCAATGATAAGACAAGGGGAAATGGGTACAAACTGAAACATAGCATGCTCCAGAGAAATGTAAGAAAAAACTTTTTCACAGTGAGGGTGACACAACACTGGAACAGGCTGCCCAGAAAGGTTGTGGAGTCTCCTTCTCCGAAGACATTCAAAACCCATGTGGATGCCTTTCTGTGTGACCTGTTCTAGGTGTTCCTGATCCAGCAGGGCGATTGGACTAGATAGTCTCTTGAGGTCCCTTCTAATCCCTGATATTCTGTGATTCTGTGAGTGATTTGTCTACGCAAAACCTGTGTTGTTAGCATGTGTACTCAGGAAGGGCCTGGGGAAGGATATCAGAACGCATTTAGGAGAAAGCAAGTGTTTGGTCACTGATTAGCTGGAGATGTGAAGAATAACTTCTTTCTCTTTAATAGAAGTATGCACCTATTCACTATAGACTCTTTGGTGATTTGGGCGTGTTGCTAGCACAAAGATCTGTCATTCAAACTGAAAAGGAATAACTTGTTTCTGAAACTATAAATCATAGAATCCTAGAATAGTTCAGGTTGGAAGGGACCTTCAATTATCATCAAGTTCCCTTGCCATGGGCAGGGACACCTCCCACTAGACCAGGTTGCCCAATGCCTCATCCAGTCTGGCCTTAAACACCTCCAGAGAGGGAAGGGGCATCCACAACCTCTCTGGCATACTGTTCCAGTGTTTCACCACCCTCACAGGAAAGAATTTCTTTTATCTCCAGCCTGAATCTCCCCCCTTCCAATTAACATCCATTATTTCTAGCCCTTCCATCACATATCATATTAAAAAGTCCTACCCCAGTCTTTCTGCAGGCTCCCTTCAGGTATTGAGAAGCTACTATGATGTCCCCCCTTGACCCTTCTCTTCACCAAGCTGAACAACCCCAACTCCTTCAGCCTGTAATGAACAACATAAAGTATTCTACCAGTAAGTGTTGAGCCTTTCCCAAAACCAGCTTGTCAGCTGGAATGCCTAGGGCACATTGCCATGAATGCTTTAGGCAATACATTCTGAGGACTAATACCTACATCTACTTATTGCATCATCAAGCATAACTCCCAGTTCCCTCACTCCTAGACCAGTGCAAACAACTCTCACCCACCCATGTTCTCCTGTGGCCTTTGGCTGTGCATAATTTCTCTCTTCAGAGAGAGTTTATTATTATTGATGTGGACTGAGCCATGTGGGCTCATAAGAGGAGTGTGCTATTGGAAATAGTGTGTATAAAGTAAGCCTTTTCTAGGCAACTGCTCAGAACCAATGGTCTTCCTATAAAAGGAGAGAATGCACTGTGCTTTTAATTGTGAATGTTAAAATTCTTCATGGGTGTCAGCTGCATGTCTTGATGCCTATTTGAAATGGAAAATGAAACAAATGTTATGCAATGCTGCAGCTGGATCAACTTCCTTGCCTTCTGAAATGGAACAATTATGTGTCTGTTTTTCAATGCAAGAGGAATGAAGATAGGTAAAAAAGCAGAATATTCAAGAACTAGGATCCTGACCAGGAATAAGGGGTTTGGGTTGAGTTTTGCTGAGTCAGATGAAGGAATGGTGGAATTCACTGCAGTGCTTTCAAAGCTAATGGCAGCACTCTAAAATTTGCATAGTAGAATATTGCATTATGAAACACTCTCCATGTGCAATCAAATGAAACTACAAAATGTGCCTGTGATTTTGATTTAAATCTGTCAGGTGGTTCATCTCCTTCAGAAGAATGTGATTTCTGCATATTTTGATGCACTTGACATTAACTGAGACTTAACCATAACAGAACCACCTGACAAGCTACCACCTGAATTTTGCTTCACATCATGCAGCTTCCTTCCCTCTGTGGCTTCTCTCCCAATTTTGTGGTCCAGGAGTCAGGAATTTAATTCCAGGCACAGCTTTACCCTATCCTTCTTGTTCTAGTGTAGTTTATAAAGCATACCCACCTCTTGTGTTTTCATGCCACTGCTATGACAAAAACCTATTTCTCATGCAACACTGGAAGCTGAATTTCTGAGGTCAATGGTCCTAAACAAACTTCCCTGAAGGAGAATTGAATGGGATCACTGAATAATGAAAAGTCTGCAAGAAATGGGGCCCAAAACTACCTCTGCTGCTGCTTCACAGTCTCTGAAACAAGCACAGTCCTCCCAAGTGTTTTTATTTATATTTTCAAAGATTTTAAACTTCCTGGGATGTCCAAACTATCTTCAAATGAAAAGTGAGATTACTCAACCTGAGCTGTCTCCATGCACAGGTAACTGTCATGTGAGGGTCCTTCCAAATCTTTAATCTGTGAACCTCCCAGTTGTTTTTAATCTCTCAAAGCAGCCACAACTTGAAAGAAAGGACTCTGTGTATTTGTGGCATGGCTTGTGCACAGCAGGATAAGCTTTACTTCTTCAGGATTACATTGGTCACACATCTTTGCTTCAAGCTGGAAGAGTGGCTCACAAAGAACCTCCACAAATGTTCATTTCACACAAGGCAAATGCAGTTAGAAATAAGGTCACTGAGCCAAGAGCACCTCTCAATCAGGTTGGCTTGGCACTGTGAACCCATCAACCTAATTAGACTGATGAGGAGCTGATGTCCTCTCTAGAAACTCACAACTTGTGCACAGAACTGGCAAAAATAATCAGCTTTTTATCAGAGGCAAGAGGTAAAATGTTAAGCACTGTAAACCCCACTGAATGAGACTCAGGTACTGAGCCTTGGATATCTGTGTGCCTGGCACTAGGAAATGTTAAGATGGCCATGAAAATGTGCTGCAGTAGCTAACCTTACTGAGAAAGGAGAAAAAGAGTGAAGGACGGATGTGAGTCAGAATGATGAGATGCTGAAAAAATTCAGCTCCAAAAAAAGACTATTCTCGCAATTTTTTTGAAATTATTTCTGCTTCAATACAAAAAGAATTGAACTAAGCTTCTTATTTTAAAATGTTGAAAGAAGAGAATTTCTTTTCATGCCATCTTTCCTGCATGCTATTTTGAATAATTACATTTTCTAGTCCTTCTGATTATGACTATAACTTAGAAAACATTAATTAGAACACATACATGGTAGAGGTGTCTGCATTCACTGTTTTACAATGGCTTAAATACAGATGAATGGTTTCATCCAACTCATCATGCATTAACTCTGAAGACTGGCAATAACAATAGCCTTACTATTTCACTGTGTGTTTGATTTGAGATACCTAAAGCACATACCTCAAAAAATTATATACTCTTTAAGCATAAAAAACTCTTCTGACTGTATTTTGTGTACAAAGAGAAATTGTTCTTCCAGTCTGTTGGTTTGTTGGAGTTTCTTTGCCAGAAACATTTTCTTCTGTCAAAAGGTTTCTCTCTGCTCCTCCAAAAGGGTCCGTTTCCAATGAAATATGAAGGTTCAATAAAACTGGAACACCTTTCTGAGGTTAAGTGAATGTGAATTGGGAGCAGATCCTGTCATATTTGGCTTTGTATTATTGTATATTTAATTTTCCTTGTGCCATGATATCTCTCCATATACACTTCATCTAAGAATCAGAAAACTGAGGGTCACTTCTGCAAAAAAGATGTACACTTAACTAATGTTTAAGCTTAGCCTAAAATGACCTTTAAACTCCTTGAGGATCTGGTTAGCCTAGTTACAAGCTGCACATTAGAGAAAACCCAGAAAACAGAGAAGCTGGCAAGTTTTTTTGTCCCTTGACTCCACCTCACCCATATGAAAGACGTTTTTTGCTCCCAGTCTAATTCCTCTTACATTTCAGTGATGTTGTTGTTTTTTCCCCCCACCCTAATTCATACATTCTTTCAGATGCAGATCTGGAAAGTAGTTCCCTGTTTCTAAATGTGTGTCACAAACACAATGAGCTGACAGTGGAATTCCACGGGCTCCCCACTGATTCCAATTAAAATGAGGGCCAGAAAGCAATTAGTCTGTGAAAGTATATATATTTGCAACCACCCCAGGGAGGTGGCATTAATAAAGACTTTTAATGCTATTGCCTGATAAAGAGGAGAAGAACTGAGGCTAGCAGTTTTGCTTATCACAATGATTCAAAACATGACAGAGGAATGAGAAATAGTACTTGTAAGATAAGGGAAGCTTCACTTTTCAAGCTCACAGCAGTAGTTGCTTTCATTTGATGTGTCCAGGGCAGAAGGAAGGAAAAAGAAACAGCCCTAAGAAGCCACAGCCTGGAAGAGAGTGTCACAGATTTTGTAAAGCTGCACCTTCAAGAAAAACGAAACTCATTCCCAACAGTGTTACTAGGAAAAAAGCCAATTTAATTCACTTATTTCTTCTAAACCTCACTGTCATTCCATTGCATCCTGCCTCCTTCCCTTCACATGTCTCACCTTCGGAAAAGTGCCAGCTCAACCCTTGTGTCTCTTTGGGCTCTGGATGCTTTCTAAGTTTGCTGGTGCTTTTGTTTATTTTATCATTAAGCAACAAGAAGTTCAGGGGCTGAAACATCTCTGTTAATTTTGTCACTGTTGAATGAATTTTAAATGGCTTATCACTTTACTCTTGACAAAATCAGTTCTGCCTCCTTACACAGAGAGAATGAACCCTCCTGGTAGTCTCATGTCTTCTCAAGGGGGTTGGAGGAGGGTTAGAGACCAACTGTTCTGTTAAATTCACCCGTACTACAGATTTTGCTAGGAAAAACTTCTCTAAGAGTGCTGAACTGCTGAATTAAACAGCCCTTTCATGTGACATGTAGGTCAGCTCTAGTTTAGAGGCAGTTATATTGCCTCATGTACAGTTTGACTGGAATGAGAACTTGAGATGGGAATTAATACAATCTTCCTCACTAGGATGAGTGGGAAACTCTAGTCCTATGACAAGGCATGAGACTACATTATGTCTGCTGCTCATCAGGACCTTTGTTTGAAATGTTATTATTCTGGCAGCATGTCCAGAGGTAGAACATCCCCTGCAGCTACTTGGATCATTGGTGAATTAGAGGAAGAACCATAACTATTAAATCATCTCTCCCTGCATCATTGCAGGTTTCCAGCCACTTAGAAACCACCCTTACCCAGGTTATCAGAATTTATGAGGCTGTGGCCCTGTGCAATGTATGTATTGTCTAGGCAGACAAGTGCAATCGGTTTACATTTGAATGAACTGACAGTGCACACTGTTTATTAACCAAATAAACTATTCCCACTTGCTAATTATTTACTTTTTTTTTTACTGGAAAAAACACCCAAGTAACAGAGCAGTCAGCACAACATTTACACTGAACTTTGAGTCATCTCAAATACTGTTGTAACATTTAAGAAAGGGAATCTTTGAAATGACTACTCTTTGCTCAGAACATGACCACAAAGAGCTCAATTACTCCCAAATGCAACCCACATCAGGAGGGTTAAAAATGGTAGAAGTAAGCATTCATACCTACTTCTTCCTCCTTTCACACATAATTTAAAACAAGCTATAGTTTTCATCTGCCAGCCAGATGAATGTGAACATTAATATATTATAGGAAGACAATACAAGTCTTTCTCTCCAGGGACAACTGGTGATTGTTCAGAAAGATACATCCTCAAATTCTGTTATGCCTCTACACTGACAATTAAAAAAGAGAAAAAAAAAAACAACAAAAAACCCTCAGCTATCTTTCCAACATCTCTGTAAGCAGTCAGTTGAGAAAGAAGCAGCCAACAAGAGCCAATGCTTTATTTTAAGTCATTCAGAAATCGTTCTTTCACTCCTGCTCTCATGAAAGGGCTGCATAAGGAAGTCAGGAGAAGTCACAGGGCTTTCTTCTCTTTCCACTACCCACACAACAGGTGAGGAGACACAAGATGAAGAGAGCACTTCTAATGAAGACTAAGCAATTGCATTCTCAGTGCCTGCAAGGAGTCCAGACATCTGGGCTCTAGGTTAAAAGCTCACATCCAGCTCACAGGCTCATATGTGGAGCTGCACAAACATGCCTGGATTCCTGCTGCTACAGAAAACCCTCTTATTAATTTCAGCCAAAGATCAGCATGTTTCACCCATGCTGACCCGCTGGATACTTTGCACTAAATTCCTATAGCAACATTTCTGGTCAGAAACAAACTGGGGGGAGAAAGAATGCAGCTGAATTTAAAAACAAAAAAAAACCCCAAACAACCCACTCTGAAATCCAAAAGACAGTGAGTATTCAGAAAGTGGGAATATTAAATGATTGAAGCATTTCTCCAACAATGAAGTTAACCGTGAGTCTGAACTTGCTTGGCATGACCTCTTGTACCTTATATATTTTCTTCAAGAAGAGATGAGGCATTGAGCTACTATCCTGGGATGTCAAATACACAGATTTCTTCAAGGGGAGCTAAATCTGAGTGGATTACTCAAACTGAAAGGTCTGGAGAGCCTTTCTACAGGTCCCAAATCTGTGTACATCACATAAATATAAAACCTGGATGCTCCATGTGGGACAGACTTGCCCCAGCAAAACAGCTTGCGGCCTAAAAGTCCATCTAATAGACTAAATTGCAGTCACAGATGGAAACACAGATGCATTCACTGTAGAATCAACTTCCATATGAACAGTATGTCTGATAAATCCAGCATATACTAGGTTCATTCTGAGTGACTTTATATGTATGTGTACCTGGATATTGCCTAGGGAGCCCCAGGCCAGTACATAGCGCTCATCTGCCATAGAAGAGTAGAGAATGATAGTGCCTTTTCAAATTACACAACGAAGTATGGAAGATTTTATGATAAAATAGTAATGCTACATCTACTCAGCATGTGTCTGCACCATGCAATTGCTTTAGTTCTAGTCTACCTGGCTTATTTTAGCTTAAGGCAAGTGTTTCACCGTGACTTTGACTCCATTTTGACATGCTTGCCTGCTGTGCTATTCTTGCTGCTTGATAATTCTTTCCCAAGTAGCAGGTTTCTTAGAGAAATTCTGTGAAGATGTCCCTATGGAAAATTTCCTGAAAAATGGCTCTTAATGCCAGTTATAAGAACTAAAGCCAAGGATTCTGGATATGACACAGGTCACAAAGAAATAGAACAAAGGGCATGTGAAAAGAACTGATTCTTAAGGGGAAAGAAGAAAAGCCAGAAAAGGAAAGGAGTAAGGGATTACCAAATTCTCTCTTTGAATAATCAAAAAGGGACCAAGATGGTGCTCAAACTTGGTCTTATAGTTTTCTGATTTAATTTTATTACTTTCTCCCCATTCCCTCATTCCTTTCCACAAAGGACATTTCACTGGCTTGACAGAGACATTTCCTTAATGTAATGACATTGTAGAAAGAGTAAATGTCCTCAATACAAGACTGAAAGCTTCCTCTCTGTAAGTGGAGTTGAAGAGCCACCCTGTTAGTTTTTATTTTTGAAATGGAATCATACCCATGTGATGATGCATGAGCATTAGATGAGTCTACAAAGGAAATCTGAGATCAAAGTGACTCTCAGGGAAATCCTCCATGGCAACATTAGACTGTGGTGTATCTTGCTTGGAAAGTGGGAGGTCATAATTTCCAGCCAGTGTCAACACTTGCAAAAATTTTCCTTAACCTTATAGCCCACTTTGAGCACCAATGTGGCCTATGATCCCAAATACAAGTCTAATCCTTGGGGCTGGTTTGTGGTAAAGCCTTGTCTTACCAGTGATGGTGCCACTCTACCTTATCTGCCAACCTCATGAACGAGCAGCAGCTGTTCAGCCCATGCAGAATATTTGGAGAGAGAAGAGAACTTTTAAGACAAAAAAAAGACAGGAAGAGGAAAAGGTTGATCTCGCCAAACAACAGTACTGATTGTTGCTCAATAAGCACTGTCTCCTTTTGTGTCTATGGCTTTAAGTCTTTACAAGTAGAAGCCATCACAGACCACTGCACTGAATTAAAAACACCTTCACAGAAACAAAGTAATTCAGATATATTGCCCTCCAATTAAACTAGAAGTGAAAATGTACTTAACATTTTTTTGGTTTGCAGAAGGTTGATTCAGATTCTGAAAAATAAAACAGAGAAAACTTGGCAACAAAGGCACGTAAACTTTTTCTGCTACTTCAATACACAGGAGATTTGCAATTTTCTATTCATGACAGGAAGAACTGTATATTGTAGGAACAAGTATATGCCACAATCAGTTCAAGACTATTTGCAGCACCATTTCTAGGTATTAGTGAAAAAAACAGGAGGATTTTTCAAATTATATCTCCCCATACAAACAAAAGATAAACTCTTTGTCTTTGTAAGTTTATTTTGAAAAGCAGAGAACTTTCAGTATCTTCCTGTAGTGTTGGAGAATTTTAAGCACCTACACAACAGAACTCCTTGAACTCTTCTGAAAATCCATCCTCCCTACTTTGTGTATAGATCATAGGTTGGAAGGGGGCCTTTCAGATCATCAAGTCCAACCATCAAGCCAGACTCCAACAAGACTCATACCTGGATAGGGACTTGAACCCTTGACCCACAGATAAGGAGCCTGATGCTCTCCCAACTGAGCTGCACACCCAGGTAAATGTATAAATGCTTACTGTGAGTTAAGTCAGTTTGAAAAAATCTAGCCCAAGACTCCCCAAGACAAATGGTCTGAGAACCACTGACTGAAAAAGAAAAGAGATACAAACCTTTTTAAACCTAATTAATATTTCACTAAACCCAAAAATGTTGAGGTAGAAAAATGGCTTTAAAACAAAGGTCTTTTCCCTTACTTCTTGAGGGCATCATTTGACTTTAAGCCCCTTTGGGTGGAAGGGGATTTTCCTGAAACCATTTATAAGAAACGGGACATAGCACAGACAGAACAGTAAGCTTGTTGGTAGAAATGTAGTAGATCAGCGTGGTCCAGTCTGAGCAAAAAGGGACTGGTGTACATCAGCAAAATCCATAATAGTTAAACTTTTCCTCAGCATTTTGCCATAAGCATAACCAATAACTATTTGAAAGCAGTAAGACGATCTGGATTGTGGTCTGCTGATGATGATGAGAAGAGAAAGAGGCAAAACTTGAATGAAGCAGTCATAGCCAAGTAAACAAGCTGAATAGGTATGAGAAAAATGGGGAGTACTTGAGCACATCTCCAAAAGGCACAGAGGGGTGGCTGCTGCCACCTTGGGATCACACACTGAGGCTTTGATCCTTTAGCAAACCTGACCTTTGGCCAAAGACAACTGAATTATAAAAAAAGGCCTCCAGAGATGTGCCTATTCCCTTTGCAAGAGGTGATTTCTTTAGCATAGGTGTTACTGTCCTGGTTTAGGCCC
>VZTY01016826.1:8287-19109 GCA_013400935.1 Turnix velox | reverse complement strand
GGAGCTGCACTCAAGCCACTCTCCACCCAGCCTGTATCTGTGCTTGGGATTGCTTTGACCCTCACCATAAACAACTTCTCTCCAGCCTAAATCTTCCCTCTTTCAATCTGCACCCATTACTCCAAGTCTTGCCATCTCATATCCCATTAAAAAGTCCTACCCTAGCCCTTCTATAGTAGCCTTCAGGGATTGAGGAACTCCTTTGAGGTCCCTCCAAAGACTTCTCTTCTCCAGGCTGAAAAACACCAATACTTTCAGGCTGTCCTCAGAAAGGAGTTGCTCCAGCCCTCTCATCACCTTCATGGCCCTTTTCTGGACCTGCTCCAACAGCTCACCCTTCTTATGTTGAGGACATTGTTCTGTCTCACTTTCAGGTGACAATGACACTTTACCCCGTTTGCCATGTGGCACTTCAATAAATAGGCACCATGGAAGGTAACATGACAAGACCTGGTAGATATAGACCTTCCTATGAAGGCTTAGCAACCCAACAGTAGTAGTGGATTCCCTTAGGAAGTTTTGCCTCACATTATATACCCTCTTAAAGTCTCTGGATGCCTAAAATGAAGGCCAGTTGCATGTACAATTCAAAGTGCTGGAGACCAATCCTATTCTCTTTAAAACAGGCTCAGGAAATTAGTGGACCTGAAGAATGATCTCTCACATGATCTATTTGCCATCCTCCCCCACTGCACAAATATAAATATAAAAAGGCATTTTCCTGCAGCCCTGAAATGGTTCAGAATTAATCCCACATGACAAAATGGTCCAAGGACCAGGAGGAGAAAAGTTCCAGTAAAAGCTCCTTCTCATTAATGGGGCCATTCATTTCATGTGGCCACTATTCCACAGGGGAGCTGGACATCAATTATGGATTTGACATCTAGTTATAGATGATTATATCTGACATAATGAAGTTCTAATGGAAGGAGTTTGCACATTGTTTGGTTATTAAGTGCCCATTCCTTGTCCCTGCACCAGGTGCAATGGTGATAGGCTACACAAATCATCCAGAAGAAATGCCAAAATGGGCTCCCTTACTGATAAAGCACCACCACATGTTTATTAATTTAACAGCTTGTCTTATGTCTCCCCCATCTGCTCATTTAAAACAGTTATTTGCCTTATAAATTTTGCAGAATGAGAAGTGTAGCCAAAAATTAGTCTGGCAGAGAAAGGATGGGAAAAAAACCAAAAGTTTAAGAAGGGTCTCCTACTGTATGCAGCACTGTGCTTTTTTTCTTTTTTTTTTTTTTTTCATGGTGAATTGGTTTAACAGCTTTTTTTCATGCTGGTAATAGGACATTCACTTTAGATTAGTGATGCTTGAGAGTGCATCCCCATAGCTGACTCTGCTTTCCAGCTGTTACCACTGTCAAGTGGGTGAAAACTTCCCCTGCTGATGGCAAGGGGTAGGGGATCAGCCCAGCAGAAAATGAAACCCACTGTCAAAAGAATCTCCTGGGTGGATTGTCTACATCCATTTGGAGCTTATCAGGTCATCTGGTGGTTTCAATCAGTCTGCAAAGAATAACATTTCCAGGCATCTTCAAATCCCAGCTCATGCTGATCTCCACAGCAAAACTACAAAGCAGCAGCTAGCTATTTAAAATAAACTAGTTAAAAACTACTCTGATTTTATTTTTTTTTCTCTCTAGGATGACTAGAAACGATGGAAAAGGTGTTTAACATCAGGCTGTCCCTTCCTCCCTCCCCTAAATTCCATAAATATTTCAAAAGTGTAAATACTTTGAGCACTTCCCCCCAGCAGCAGACAGGATTTAGCACTCCTTGAGAGCCTTTGTTAGCTCCAGCTTTCTGCTGTTATCTTAGAAATAAACAGCAATGCCCCCAGGTGCCACCCTGCAAAGAAAACACACATTCCAAAGAAAGAAGAGCAACTATTCAACACCATAGTAAGAAAGAAAAAAAAAAAGTGAATGGCATGCAAATAACTCTTTCTGAGTACGGAGATGCAAGCAGGGAGTTTGCTAATGGAAGACAGACTGTCTGGAAGGTTTCCATGAGCTCTGGTGACTCTTGCAAGGGTTAAAAACTCCAGTCATTACACCCCAATGATACCTAAAAGGGAATTAACAAATACAGAGCAAGTTTAAAGCAGCTGCCTGCTTCAGGGAAATCATTAAAGTCCAAGAAGGTGGCCTGGATCTAAGCCACAATGAGATATTTTCTGGATAATGCTGAGAAAATAACTGTATTCCACATCAGCTCATCCTCCCATGATTTTCACAACTCCAACGAGCTCAGTATCTGGCAAAGCATTCCTGGAACTCCATCTACTGCACTGCCCAAAAGCCACCCTGTTGCCATCCCAAGCTGTTTGGAGACTCCTCTCCAACCTGGAGACCAAGGGCTTCACATGAGCCCGCCCAGTCCTTGAGAAAGCATGACAGATGGCTTGAGACCTCTTCAAAACAAAAATTCACAGCACACATGGAGCTCCTAATGATTGCAAAACCTTGCCATGGACCATACAGGTGTGGTAGAGTCATCTCCCAACACCATGTATAGAGCCCTCAACATAAGGACATTGACCCATTGGAGCAGGTCCAGAGGAGGGCCATGAAGATGAGAGGCCTGGAGCACCTCCATTCTGAGGACAGGCTGAAGGAGTTGGGGTTGTTGAACCTGGAGAAGAGAAGGCTCAGGGGGGAACCTCAGAGTAGCTTATCAATACCTGAAGGGGGCTACAGAAATGCTGGGGTAAGACTTTTTAATAGGATATGTGATGGCAAGACTAGGAGTAATGGATGTAAATTGCAAGAGGGTAGATTCAGGCTGGAGATAAGAAATAAATTCTTCAGGATGAGGGTGGTGAGACACTGGAAGAGGTTGCCCAGAGAGGTTGTGGATGCCCCCTCAATCCCTGAAGATGTTCAAGGCCAGGCTGGATGAGGCACTGAGAAACCCGGTCTAGTGGGAGATGTCCCTGCCCATGGCAGGGGGGTTGAAACTAGATAATCTTTAGGGTTCCCTCCAACTCAAACCATTCTATGATACCGTGAAGGACTCTCTCAAGCTGAGGGATACCTTTCCCAGGGTGAAAATTAAAAAGCCTGGAAACAGGAGGTGCCTGAGCACCACTGGGTCCAAGCAGGGATACCTGAACAGCACCTCTCTTACACTGGACCAAGGGAGGGAAAGGCAGGAGGAAAAGCTGGTGTCTCAGGGCCAGGCAAGCACAGGATGCATGACCCCATGTGTCAGCTTGAATTAAGGCAAGGAGTGCCACTGGGTCTCTTTGCTCTCCACCTGGGAAGGAAGAGTGGGGCTGTGTGAGGAGCCCAGCTGTCACATCTTCCCACATCACCTGCAAAGCCATCCACCCTCTCAGAGACCTCAAGACCTAGGATGTGTGCATGCAAAAACCTGCTCCCTTCTTGATAATAAGTTTTCACAGTGCCACAGTCTCCCTCAGGCATTGCAAATGGAAAAGGAGGGGAAAATGGCCGAGGGGACCCAGCTTTTGGAGGAGGAATGCACAAAGGGACACAGCACTCAGCTGGAGAAGAAAGAAGGAAAACTCAGCAAAACCTTTGACTGTCCTGCTAACACACTGGCCAAGGGATAGGGAGGGATTCTGTGCCTACAGATTCTCACAATTGAAGTTGACAGGAAAAAAAAAAACAAAAACCATTTCATTAGGGTAAAAAAATCAACCTTGCTGGCTAGAAAAATCTGCACACAAGTGTGAGAACCTTCCTACCCCTCCTTCATTTGCTATTCCTTTCTAAAAATGAGGATCAATACCTGGTTTTGCTTATCAGTTTATGTTTTTGGAGTGGGCTGACTTCAAGTTGATCAGTCTCCAAGACAACATCTCCCTGAGCTTTAGCTTTGGAGGAAACCTGTGCAAAATGCTGGCTCAATGGGGGAGCAGAGCTTCTCACACTGCCTGGCTTTAAGCACCAGCCATATATTTCATGTTTAATATAATACCACCTAGCTGCTAAAACCTGCCTCTATCAAGCTTTATAAATAGTTTTAGTGTGGGGGGACTTGGTGAGCTTAATTTGCTCATTTACTGTGTTTTAGTACCTGGCAGAATTTAAGTCCAAAACACTAAGTTTAATTTATTGCAGCATAATGATAAATTCCATAAAATCCCTTCCTAAGCCAGAATAACAGCATCAGCCTTGTCTGCTGTTGTCACTAACCAGTGATCCATTTTTAAACATGGATAGATATAATTTTCAGTCTGTGAGATCACAGCCTGAGGTCTCAGCTACTCCTGGAATGATTCTGCATCAAGATGGTGCAAACAGTTGCATAAAAACCATGTTGTCACACCCAGACTGATAGGCTGAAAGATGTAAAAATAGCACTTAGTGCATGGAACTGACTTTAAAACATCATCACATTTAAAACAAGGGGTGGAGAATAAGAAGCACCTTGATAAAAAAACATGCTGATTCAGGGCTTTATTTCTATTAAGTGATTTAGAGTGTCATTATTGCCTTCCCATACAGAGTGGCGGAGCAGAGTAATTAACCCATAATATATGATGACATTAATGTACTAGTAAACTACTGGAGTTTATACTCTGCTCACTGCTAGCATCAGGATTCTGAAAGGCAGGTAAAAATGCCCTGCATGCATAAACAATGCGTGTAAATGTCACCAGTGATCAAATTCTTAAAAAGGAGAAGGAAGAGGCAGTTACAAATAAATCTGCCAGCAGAGAATTAAGCCCACAGGAGAGCTAAAACTCTATTGTTTTTTAATAATAAGGGAAGAAAAGATGCTTCTCTGTTCCTCTGGCTTTGTTTCACACAAAGTTAGGGGGTTTTGTCTTGCAAAATACTACTGATGGATGATTTTGGCCCTCTGGTGAGAAACCACCTGGAGTATTGTGTCCAGTTCTGGAGCCCTCAACATAAGAAGGACATTGAGCTGTTGGAGCAGGTCCAGAGGAGGGTCAAGAAGATGAGAGGGATGGAGAATCTCCCTTCTGAGGACAGGGTGAGGGAGTTGTGGTTGCTGACCCTGGAGAAGGCTCAGAGGGGGGGACCTCATAGTGATTTATCAGTACCTGAAGGGGGCTACAGAGAGTCTGGAGAAGGACTTTTCAGTAGGATATGTGATGGCAGGAGTAATGGATGCAAATTGGAAGAGAGGAGATTCAGGCTACAGATAAAGGAATTCTTTATGGTGAGGATGGTGAGACACAGAAACAGGTTGTTGATGGCCCCTCTCTGGAGATGTTTAAGGACAGGCTGGATGAGGCACCCTCTCTGGGGAACCTGTTCCAGTGTTTCACAACCCTCACCCTTTCTTATCTCCAGCCTGAATCTCCCCTCTTCCAATTTACATCCATCACTCCTAGTCCTGCCATCACATATCCTATTAAGAAGTCCTACCTCCTTTCAGTTGAGAAGCTACTCTGAGGTCCCTCCTGAGCCTTCTCTTCTCCAGGCTGAACAACCCCACCTTCTTCAGGACAGAGGGGCAAGCACTACAGGTTCATCACAGCCAGGAGACGTCCTCCAAACGAGGAGAGAAATCAAGGGCTCATAATCATAGAATTATTTGCACTGTTCAAGAGAAATACCATTCTTAGCAGGGCTATTCCAGATTCCTCCATCTCAGCTGCTAGAATTGCTCCCAGGGGCAACCAGCTCATCTTAAACTTTAGTCATCCTCTAGAGTGAACATGTTTCTTCACCAATTTCAATAAAAACCTTGAGCAATGTGGATTGAATACAACTCTAAACCACTTCTGGACCTTAATTCACTTTAGAGGCACCCTGCAACAAGCCCCCCCCTCAATACCTGTACACTGCCATTAGGAATGCAAGCAGGAAGGCAGAGGGCAGGTCCAGTAGAGCCAGAAGTAATAGGAAGAGCAAAACAGCTTGTGAAGAAGATGGTGGGTACAAGAACATGGAGTGGAGCTCACAGGACATGGTCATCTCTGATACAACTCTCTCACAGGAGATGATTTGCTCCCAGGAGTGACTTCAGATGGAAGGTGGAATCTTCACCACAGAGGTTCCATGATCAAATGGATGATAGACACACACACATAGACCCAAGGCTGATTTGCAATGACTTACCCTTGGATGAAGGTCTCTCCACATCTGAATCCAGGTGGACAGGTGGGGCAATGTAGGAAACCTGCCCATGGTGAGCTTGCCCTGTGGAAAAAGAATAATTTTTAACGTTTTTTTAGTCCTCCACAGTTCTCTCAGGGCTATAATCAAACACAGGATTTTCATGGCACTGGAGTCAAGACACAGAACCATAGAATAGTTTGGGTTGGAAGGGACCTCCACGGTCATCTAGTTCCAACTCCCCTACCATACGTAGGGACTGTGTATTTTCCACAGTGAGCTTCCATTTTGGATTGAAAACACTTCTCCTTTCATGTGTGCTCTGTGTTGAAATTCAGTGATACCAGTTTCACCTCTACTTCATACCTTCTGCACCACCTTCTCTTGAAAGGCCATATGCCACAGAAGACAACTAATTTCACACAAAACCCATTGAATATATCAACCTGGCTCTCAGAGGGAAGCATTTCCACATCATAGCAATTTTTTGAATGGAGAATGGCATGAAGTAAACCTGTATCTCCATCAGAAGATGCTGGAATCCATTTGTGGAGCTCAGCATTTCTTTCACCCAGTCACCACCATGCCATTCTCCACTTGCAAAAGCCTCAGCTCTCCAGTCATTTGGAGGCAACCCCATGGAGAAACTTGACAATTCACAGCAAAAGCATGTTGTGATAATTCATCTATTTACTTCCACAATTTACAGGGCTGTTAATCTCTTCTCCTAAACACAGAAAGTTAATGACACATAGATTATGGTAACAGCCAGAGGAACCTCCCCATTCCCAAGTAATATCCCTGCTGCAATAAGAGCAGTTGATTCCCCTTCTGAGACACATTC
Organism: Turnix velox; assembly: GCA_013400935.1. Taxonomy (NCBI): domain Eukaryota; kingdom Metazoa; phylum Chordata; class Aves; order Charadriiformes; family Turnicidae; genus Turnix; species Turnix velox. The sequence continues at coordinate 12,191 of VZTY01016826.1, read as the reverse complement.
CAAATAATTAATATGGCTCCCTGTTGACACTTTGCTCTTGTTGCTCCAAGCAATTTCCAAGTGAGCATCACAGGCAGCAGAGCAGGTCTTCTGGCTTCTTTGTAAAGACACAGCAACACCACAAATGCAGGATGAGACATTGAAAATATCTCTACAGAGGAATAAAATATTGAGGGAAAAGGGTTGGGGGGGAAGGAAGTAAGTCTGCCTGAATGGGGAGGATGCATTGACTGTATCTTGCTGGGGTTGGCTCAGATAATTTGCATTATTAGCCATTAAAACAACTGGACATGTTTCAGGTTTAAAAAAATCTTCCATAAATTCTGCATTGGCTTAAAGTGCTTTAACAGGGGAGCTCTGCTTCAGGCAAAGCCAGAGCTAGTAACAAGTTACCCCACTTTTCCCCTTCTCATTTCCAGGTTAAAAACCCATTTGATGTCTTCAGTGAGCATGAGGCATCATTTAATTGCTGCTTAGTCCTGCAGCAGTAAGAGGCAGAGGGGCTGCTCTCACTGCCTCAAAGTCCTCACAATTACACAAAAGGCTCCCCAGTTCTTGCATCAAAGATACCATCTAAATGCAAGCCAACTGAGGTTGCCACTGAGCCCTGGAAATCATCTAGTCCATCTCAAGGGCCACAAGAGCCATAGCAAGTGTCTCCTGGACCAGGGCTTGGACACAGAATATCAGGGATTGGAAGGGACCTCAAGAGATCATCTAGTCCAATCCCCCTGACAGAGCAGGAATGCCTAGACCAGGTCACACAGGAACACATCCTGATGGGTTTCGAATGTCTTCAGAAGAGACTCCATAACCTCTTTGGGCAGCCTGGGACACTCTTCTCTCACCCTCACTGGGAAAAAGTTATTTCTCCTATTTCTGTGGAACCTCCCATGTTCCAGTTTGCACTCATTGCCCCGAGTCCTATCATTGGAGGTGACTGAGAAGAGCCTGGCTCCATCCTCCTAACACTCATCCTTTCCATATTTATAGACATGAATGAGGTCACCCCTCAGTCTCCTTTTCCCCAAGATAAAGAGACCCTCAGCCTTTCCTCAGCAGGGAGATGCTCCAATCCCTTCATGATCTTCATGGCTCTGTGCTGTATCCGCTCCAGCAGTTCCCTGCCCTTCAAATGATGGCCCCACAACTGGACACAATACTCCAGCTGTGGTCTCACCAGGACAAAGCAGAGGGGGAGGAAAACCTCTCTCCACCTACTGACTACACTCCATCTAAAACACCCCAGGATGCCATTGTCCTTCTTGGCCACAAGGACACATTGCTGGCTCATGGTTATCCTACTGTCCAACCAAGACTCCCAGATCCATTTCCCCTCCACTGCTCCTTAAGGATCATCTAGTTCCAACCCCCTTCCATAGGCAGGGACACCTCCCACTAGACCAGGTTGCTCAGTGCCTCGTCCAGCCTGGCCTTAAACACCTCCAGAGAGGTATGTCTTTATCACCTTGTCTTATTAAGATCAAGTGATCCCAAAGACAACAAAGAATGATTCTGTAGGCTAGAAGGTCTAGGCTGAATTGAAGATGCAAGCACAGTACATAAAAGACTCCCAAACATCTGCAAGTTTGTTTAGCTGTTAATTCCAATTCAGTAATATCTGTGGAAATTCATGAATGTTTTATGAACACTTTCACCTAATATGGAGGAAGCAGCAACATCAGATGCTCTCTTAGAAATCAAACAACTAGCAAAAAGCTTTTATCTACTTGCTGCTACTCTATTTATAAAAAAAAATAAAAAAAAAATCCTACTTGACTTCTGCTAAGACTGCACACTTCTCGGTGTGTCAAGAAGTCAAATTTTGAGGTTTAAAATTCTCTATGAAAAAGCAAACAATTACTCTGCTTGTTTGGTTCCTCTTCAGTCTTCCCACACAACGGCACAAAGACCCTCCCCACTGCTATCTGTGGACCCTGTTATAAATTTGGGGTTGAGATACCTTGTAAACACAGGAGAAATAGAAGAAAAAAACCCACTTTTTCTCAGTGAGGGGGGCAGAAGAATCACCTTTTATACTCTCTCTCTCTGATTTCATTATCATTAGCAAAAGTGATAGCTGAGAGATGAGAGAAGAGAACACAGTTTCACATACTGACATTACTGATACTTGGGACTAAGGTGTCCCTGCCCATGGCAGGAGGGTTGGAAATAGATGATCTGTAAGGTCCCTTCCAACCCAAACTAGTCTATGACACCTCTTCAACCTGAAAAGCTGCTCTCACATCAACCAATATAACCCTGCTACCCAACCTGTCTCTCACAGATGTTGCAGGATACCCCAAAACCCCCAGTTTTAAGTTGTTAAAGAACAATAAAATCCTTCTGGCAAAATACAAAATGGTCTCTGTCACTACTGGAAAGTTGGAGATGCCTCATACTGCAACAGATTGCAGAAACTTCTCCAAATCCCACACTGACTCTAACCATCTGCTGTTCTTGCAGCTGTCTCCCAGGTAAAAACATCAGCAGCAATGAAACACAATCAAAGTAAGGTGTGATGAAGTTGTCAATTTTTTTATATAATCACTAAGGCTCCCTTTTCATAATTCTTCCTGCTGCCAAGGTCTGGCCACTGATGTGGCTGATGGCCATGGCCCCCCATGAATGGCAGGAGGAACAACAAGGACTAATGCAGGAAGACAACCATGAGTCAATCCTTCTCTGCTTTTTCTTTCCATCATACCTCACAAATTTAGGTCAGGCCAACACTAAGTGTCAAGATCATCTCAGGTGAGCAGCCTGATGTAGGTGCTCCTTCCCTGAAAGGGGATTGGACTAGATGATCTCTTGAGGTCCCTCCCAATCCCCGATTGAGATTCTGTGTGGAAGAATAGAACTGGAAGATTCAGACATTCAGATGGAAAGCAAAAGAATACCAACAAGTGCAATACTAAAAATAAGACTTTTTAAAACATATGACTTGCTTGTTAAAAACCCTGCTGCTCACAATGCCATGAAGATAACTAAAACCATGGTATCATAGAATGGTTTGGGTTGGAAGGGATCTTCAAGATCTAGTTCCAACCCCCCTAGCCATGGGCAGGGACACCTCCCACTAAACCAGTTTGCTCAGTGCCTCATCCAGCCTGGCCTTAAACACCTCCAGGGATTTTGGGAGCATCCCCAACCTCTCTGGTCAACCTTTTCCAGTGAATCACCAGAAAAACTGGTCCTTGCTTTTCCCTTCTGCTCCTTTGCTCAGTAGGATGGTGGGAGCAGAAAGCCCTGCCCTTCTTCCTTCCACCTCTCCCTGCTGCAGCATTGAGAAGTCACCAGGACATTTCTTTTTGAAACAAAACTATTTCTCAAAGGGTGCAAGTTCCCTTTATTTACTGTCCTCATCCAGAGGAATCCACCCCAACAATTATTTCCCTGCCATGTCACTACATCTCTTTCTCCTTTCGTCCCCATTTCCCAGCCTCTTTTGGTATGCTTTTTGTCCTCCACAGGCTCACCAGCTCTTAAGATCCCTTTTGGACATCTTGGCCAGCACTGCACAAAAAGGATTTGATTGTGTTCCAGTACCTCCGATAACCTGCTGCTCCCCTGTTCTAGGTCTCCTACACCCCCTATTGCTAGCACCTCCAAATGCAGCCACCTCCATCCCTCCTTCTTCTTGGATCATTAATGATTTAGTTTAACAATCATTAAACCACCAAACTGATTCCAAAGACACCGATTTCAGTTCTACACCTAGTATTTTTCTTATAACAATGTAGATTTTATTTACAAAAACAGGATGGACACACACTGAATATATGTTCTAAGGAAAAGTCTTACAAAACATATCTAAAATTTTACTAGTATCATCATAGATAAAGTATATTTTGCATGCTGTAGCCTTCCCACACCCCCGCCCCCCACACCCCCGCACCCGACG
>VZTY01016824.1:12965-27142 GCA_013400935.1 Turnix velox | reverse complement strand
CAGAAATCTGCTTTCTGTTTCTTCTCAAATCTTTTGTTTAGTTATTTCATGCCTGAGGAGCTTCTACTCTTTCCTTGCCAGCTTGCATTGGGGTAAAAATTGGGGTAAATTATTGCATTGGGGTAAAACCTGCTTGGTTTTCCTTCTTTATGTTTCTCTGTAGTGACGAATTTGAGGGTTTTTTTTCCCCCCCTTAGTTTTTTTTTTGAGGTTTTTTTGAGCAAAGAACAGAATTTTATTCTTTCTCTTCTCCTGGAAGGAAAAGTTGTCAAGTGATTCTATGAAAAGCTGATTTTTTTAACAAAAAATAACAGAAATCTGCTTTCTGTTTCTTCTCAAATCTTTTGTTTAGTTATTTCATGCCTGAGGAGCTTCTACTCTTTCCTTGCCAGCTTGCATTGGGGTAAAAATTGGGGTAAATTATTGCATTGGGGTAAAACCTGCTTGTTTTTCCTTCTCTGTAATAATGGATTTGAGGTTTTTTTTCTCCCTTATTTTTTGGAATTTTTTTTTTTTGAGCAAAGAACAGAATTTTATTCTTTTTCTTCTCCTGGAAGGAAAAGTTGGCAAGTGATTCCCTATTTGCTCTTGCTGTCAGGAAGTGAAGAACTTGACACAAGTAAATGACAGAAACAAAATAGCAGGTCTGAGACATACATTAAAGACTTAAAACACCCATTTTCAGCAGCAAGAAAAGCTATTAAATCAGGCTGCAGCTTTTATAGCTGGAGGGCTTGGAGAGTGGAAAGGATGAGAACTCTTGCAAGAAAGGGATATTTTATCTGTGGCTTGCAAGGCAGTCACAAACTCCTACTGAGCCTTATCCTTTCTACTTCATTGCCCTGTCTTTGGGGATGTCATTTTTGCTACCAAATAATGCTCAGCACATGCACATTTTAAGTCACATTATTCAAGGCTAAACCAAAAAATGGTTCTATGGGTAAGGACACTTGACTGCAACCTTTTTATTTAAGAAAAAAATAAGAACTAGTATGAGTGCCATAAAGTTTTAAGGGACTTTTCCCCTTCCCACCCCTCCACCCCCTTGCTATCTGCTTTCTCTAGTGTGTAAAACTAAGACACAAAGGTGAGAAATCCCATATTTTTTTATACTTCTAATCCCTTTTTCAGTAGAAATAGACCACATATTGTTTAAACATGATTTTTCCTATTCCATTAAACACACGTAGATGAGGTAAAAATACTGATCCCATGGAGGACTTCTAAGCTCTGTTTTAAGAATGATGATTTTAGTTTCATCATCTTTGTCCCCACTTAAAAGCACAGAAATTTCCTGAAGGGGGATGAAGGATTCAGCCATGCAGAAGAAGATCTGGCTTCTCTGGAATGAGTTGGGTGCTCTTCTAATTAAAACTCCAGGCTTTAAAATGAGCACTAGATTCTTAGCTCATGAGATACCTAAATACCATATGTACCCCAGATTTAAATATTAAAGCTGCATCTGATTAGGATCCAGAAGTCTCAGACTTTGGATATTGAAGAAAAGCAAATTGGTACCCAGTTGAAATCCAAAAACAAGGTTTATCTAGGAATCATAGAATCATAGAATGGTTTGGGTTGGAAGGGACCTTAAAGATCATCTAGTTCCAACCCCCCTGCCATGTGCAGGGACACCTCCCACTTGGTCAGGTTGCTCAATGCCTTGTCCACTCTGGCCTTAAACACCTCCAGAGAGGATGCATCCACGATTCCATAGAAATAGAAAAATAAACCCTTCAAAAGCAGAAATTAATACTAAAAGCAGTGAGTCCACCTAAACTACAAAGTTTATACTCCTTTTTGCAGCCAGCACCAATAGCCAAAGAAAGCAAGTGCTGCTGCTAGCCTGCATCTTGTGCCACTGTATTTGCATCCTCTGAGCTCACAGAAATTCANCACCGGGCCTGGCCACACTCCCGGGGGATAAACCCCACCGGCACGGCCTTCTCCGTGCGACAGGGGATTCCCCGAGAACCCGGGGAAGATGATGAGGGGTTCCCAGGCTGGGGACACAGGCTGAGGGTCCCGGGGCTGCCTCACGTCGGGAGGATCCGGGTTACCTCAGCCCTGCGGGACCCTGGGGCCGCTTCAACCCGGCGAGAGGATCGGGGTCGCCTCAGCCCCACGGGGTCGCATCATGGGGAGCCAGGGGGGGAACCTGGGGCCGTCTCATGTCCAGAGGGTCGTGGTCGCCTCATGTCGGGCCACCTCAACATGGCGATAGGAGATAATGGGAAGAAGGGAATGTCCAGGCTAGTCCTTCATATGATAAAAATATATAAACAGATGGTTTCCCCTGCTGTGCATGTGACAATCCTAATCACTGCACTTCTTAGATGTCATAGAATCAAAAAATTATTGCTTGGGAAGGATCCTTCAGATCATCAAGTCCAACCATCAACCCAACTCTGACAAGAATCATCACTAAGCCATGTCTTTATGTCCTAAATACCTTCAGGGATGTGATGATCTTTCTTTTTAGCCCTCTTACAAGCAGTTTTTGCTTCTTTAATTGGTTGCTTGCTTGAGTTTTGCATGGTGGGACAACATCAGAAAGGATTTTTGAGAGGCCAGTGTACCTCAAACATAGAAAAGGAATTATAGAAAAGCCCAAGCAAAAGACAACAGTCTTTGCAGGATCTTTCACTAAAACACTTGTTGCATAATTTTAAGAGCACTGCCAGAAAAGATTAATATATTTTCTTAAAATTCCTTTTTGTTCTAAAAATTCCTTTTTTTTTTTTCCTTAAAATTATAAAAAAATGCAGGAAACCTAATGATGAAATATTTTTTTTAATGAAGCCAAAGGCACCTACTTTTATGATGAAATCTCAATCTGCAACTCTTGATAATGCATGAAAACATCTCCTTAAGTAAGGAATTTGCAGTTTTAAGGTGCAGGTTAAGAAACTTTGCCATCTTTTGCATTTCCTAACAGAATTATCAAGCTAAAGTCCATCTAGGAACTCTGTTTGGTTGTGTGGAGTTCCTTTTTTGACAAATCTAGCATGTTGCAATTCTAGCTGCTTCACTTAAGTTTTTAATTCAGTGCTAGGAAACAGATGAGCTAATCCTTATCTTTTTTTTTTTTTTTCCCAATATAGCCCTTAATGGCTTTCCAAGGTCACACAGCAATACCAAGAAACAAATTTTCCTGTGAGTTTCAGCCTGAGAAGTTATTTTCATTTACCACAGCAGAGTCATGTGGTATTAGTAGAGTCATGCAGCTGAGAAAGTCCACATAAGGTTTGAGGGGATTTTTTTCTGTTTTCCCAAAATCATAGAATCATAGAATCATAGAATAGTTTGGGTTGGAAGGGACCTTAAAGATCATCGAGTTCCAACCCCCCTGCCATAGGCAGGGACACCTCCCACTAGACCAGGCTGCCCAGTGCCCTGTCCAGCCTAGTCTTGAACACCTCCAGAGAGGGGGCATCCACAACCTCCCTGGGCAACCTGTTCCAGTATTTCACCACCCTCACTGTAAAGAATTTCTTTCTTATGTCTAGTCTAAATCTATCCCCCTCTAATTTATATCCATTGTTTCTAGTCCTCCCATCCGATATTATGTTAAAAATTCCTTCCCCTGCCTTTCTGTAGGACCCCCTCAGGTACTGAGAAGTTACTCTGAGGTCCCCTCTGAGCCTTCTCTTCTCCAGGCTGAACAACCCCAACTCCTTCAGCCTGTCCTCATAGGGCAGTTGCTCCAACCCTTTGATCATCTTCGTGGCCCTTCTCTGGACCCTCTCCAACAGCTCAATGTCCTTCCTGTGTTGAGGGCTCCAGAACTGGACACAGTAACTCCAGGTGGGGTCTCACCAGTGCTGAGTAGAGGGGTAAAATCACCTCTCTTGACCTGCTGGTCACACTCCTCTTGATGCAACCCAGGATTTGGTTGGTGCCTTCTTGGCTGGGAGTGCACACTGCTGGCTCATGTTGAGTTTGTCATCAACTCATTTCCATCCAGATATTTAGGCTAATATAAGAATATTTAAGCTTTCAAGTGTATTTAAGATGCCTCACTGGCTAAATCATAGAATCATAGAATAGTTTGGGTTGGAAGGGACCTTAAAGATCACCTAATTCCAACCCCCTTGCCATAGTGTACCTGTTTGCACTGTATCTCTCTCAGGAGTAGCTAAAAAGTAGCATTTCCAATTACTTTTTTTTCTTTTTTTTTTCCTGAAAATGAGAAATCGATTACTGCCTTAATTGGATTTTAAAGTATCTAGTAAATGCTATTGTTGCAAGCTGTGGGGAAAAAAAAATTAAGTTCTGAAAAAAAAATTTCAAGATGTGTTTTTGCAAAGTCACGGAGTGGTTTGTACTCTAATTAAATAAAAGTATGTGTGAGGAGTCAAATAGAAAATAATAAGGAAAGCAACAAAACATTGTTTTCAATGCAGTGAGCAGGAACATCTTGCACTAGATCAGGTTGCTCAGATCCTCAGCAATCTTGGCTGTGGATTTCTCCAGGTTTGGGGACTCCTTCACCTCTCTGGGCAACCTGGGAATGTCTCACCACCCTCATGGTGAAGAATTTCTTCTTAATGTCTCATCTAAACCTGCTCTGCATTATTAACAGTCTGATAAGACAGACAAATACAATGCTTATATAAAATTCACCATCAAAAATACAATAATATTCAATATAAGACAGTTCTTATGGGGTTTTTAAAAGATTATTGCATGATGTAAAAATATACAGGCTTAGAAATTACATTACAACATCTGATTAATTCCTCTTGTTTGAAGGATATAAAATTTAGGGTATGCCACAGCTGTCTATGGCAGGAAAAGGAGGATCTAGGAAGCCCAGAGGTTCTCAAGGTTTTACAAGTAATAAAAGTAATAAAAACAAAGGTTTAGACTGCAATATGTGTGTGTGCATTAGTTCAGAAGGCAGATAAAGAGAAAAGAAGTATGGAAAAGTTATGCACTCAAGGAATGGACTTGAATTTATGGAAGGAATCACACATCTCAGAGTTTCACAGTTGATAAAGATTTCTGTCCATAAGAAACTTCATGGAAATATAAACTCACAAATATATATTATCAGATTAATAATAACAAATAGGTTAACAGAAAAAAACCAGCTTTTATAGAATTAGAAATACAACAAGATAACACCTATGATGATATTTCTTCTGGATTCTGCCTATTTCAGTATTTTTATATGATGTTTTTTTCTTCTGGATTTTGCCTGTTTCACTGTTTTTAACTCTCATTTTCCCACTTCTTTGCTCCTCTACAAGAAAAGTCATCAGAAATAACAGTCCTTGTAAGACAACAACCCTTGGAATCTTTGCCAGGTCAAAAAGGATGGAAGTTTAGAAGCAGCTGAAGTTGTGGGAGCAACAGAAATATTTCTGTATAAATTTTCTTGAGAGTATTAAACACTCTCAAACGTTGGCATGGGTTCATTTATTGCCTTCAGTAAGCTGGCACATATGTTTCTGAGTGCAGATTATTAGCCCATGGCAAACAGCTTGCAATGTTCTCCCTGTCAAAACAAAATGTTAAAAAAAAAATACCTTCTTTGTGTGTCTGGGGTGAATGGATTGTTCTTATGTGCACACAGTAATATTTAGAAAAAAACAATGGAACCCTTTGGAGAATATTAATATCAGCTTATATTCAGCTCAGCATTTCTTTTTTTTGCACTTATTTCCCTGGTTTTTGGTATGCTATAAAAGAAAAAAACAACTACAAGGGGCTGACTAATGTTAGTGATTTTCACTTTTTAAAAAATAGGAACTGGGATGAGGTTTTTTTTAAAAAAATATTTTTAGATGCTTTGCCTCATGTTCAGAAATAGCAAAGGGTGTTTGTATTTTTGTGTGTTTCTATGTGATTCAGGTTTGCTTTCAGGGTAAAATCAACCTCATCACAGAAAGGCTGGGGTAGGACTTTTTAATAGGGTACAGGGTGGCATGATTAGGAGTAATGGATGCAAATTGGAAGAGGAGAGGTTTCAGGCTGGAGATAAGAAAGAAATTATTTGCTGTGAGGGTGGTGAGACACTGGAAGAGGTTGCCCAGAGAGATTGTGGATGCCCCCTCAATCCCTGGAGGTGTTTAAGGCCAGGCTGGATGAGGCACTGAGCAACCTGGTGTAGTGGGAGGTGTCCCCACCCATGGCAGGGGAGTTGGAACTAGATGATCTTTGAGGTCCCTTCCAACCCAAACCATTCTATGATTCTATAATTCCATCTCTCTATAACATTGGGCTGCTTTATTCCTTGAAGATTCACAGAAAGGATTTATTCTCTTTAGCTTGTTTTTTGTCTTTTATTGTTCCTAGTCTCCACATTTTCTCATGGTTAAACTCAATCATTTAACCAAACATCAGCCCAAACCATCTCCTGCTTCCTTGCTGCCATTTGGCGATATGATGCAAAAACTAACATCTTCCCCTGTAGAATCATAAAGTACCCAGGTTTTACTCACAACTAGTGGAAGAAAAGTGAAAGAACCAAAATTGTATGTTCTTCAGAACAAACTGAAAATTATATGAGTTGTTGATCACTTCTGGAGTGTTGTGTCCTGTTGTGGGGCCTTCACTCAGTTGAAGAAGGACAGGGAACTGCTGGAGAGAGTCCAGCACAGAGACNGTGACAAAACAGTGTCCCAGGCTGCCCAGAGAGGGTGTGGGGTCTCTTCTCTTGAGACATTCAAACCCTACCTGGATGCCTTCCTGTGTGACCTGGTCTGGGTGTCCCTTCTCCAGCAGGGGGGTTGGACTAGATGATCTCTTGAGGTCCCTTCCAATCCCTGATATTCTGTGATCCCCCTGTAGAATCATAAACTTCCCTAGATTTACTCACAACTAGCTGCATAAAAATGAAAGAACCAAAATTGTGTGTTCTTCACAACAAACTGAAAATTATGAGTTGCTGTTCACAGGCATGCAATTAGCTCTGCAAGAAGTCCACATGGGCAGGAAAATAGTTGAGGCTTCTGTGCTCATCTTGTTTGAATACATCCCTTGTTTGTGAATCTCTACTTGGTGTCAATAAAGTCTTTTCATAAAATATGCAATTTTCTCATGGTTGTCACTTGAATTCCTCATCTGTGATTATCACCTCAGTAACAGTGTTGCTCCCTCTAAGTGACAATGAAATACTGACATAAAGGGGGGGATTTTAGCTAAATTTACAGCATTCTGTGGCTGCTGAGTTTTTCATAAATATCAAAATAATTCTACTTTGTTAATAGACCGGTAATTAATATCAGAGTAATGAAATCTAATCTAAATCCTAATTAAGTGTTCAGGTTCAACATTTATCAATGTTTATAAATATGGAAAGGGTGAGTGTCAGGAGGATGGAGCCAGGCTCTTCTCAGTGACATCCAGTGATAGGACAAGGGGTGGAAAATGGAACAAAGGAAATTCCACAAAAATATAAGAAAAAAATTTTCAGGGTGAGGATGAGAGAAGAGTGTCCCAGGCTGCCCAGAGAGGGAGTGGGGTCTCCTTCTCTGGAGATATTCAAACCCCACCTGGACACCTTCCTGTGTGACCTGGTCTGGGTGTTCCTCCTCCAAAAGGGATGGGACTAGATGATCTCTTGAGGTCCCTTCCAGACCTTGACATTCTGTGAGGTCAGTCACAGCTAGAATGCCCAGCTTAGTGGTAAGTAGATAGGATTTCTGTCTTGGAAGTGAATATGAAATGAATATTTAAAGGCATAATTATTTTTTTTCAACAGCAATTCCAAAGCCAAAGTCTTTCACACATGCTAGTCACACCTTTCTGTCTCTAATCAGAAAGGCCAACAAAGATGAACATCAAATAGTTCTATCAGTTTTGAAGTGTTTAAGTTGCAAATAAACACAACTGTGTTTAAAGCTAAGCTTTGCTTCATCACAGTCTTAAACTAAACCAACTCTTCCAGTTTAACCCAAAAGATTTACCATAATTCTTTCCATAAACCATGCTGTGACCAGTTCCATAGAACTTCCAAATTTCTACATTATTTTTCTGCTTTGGGTGATGGTTTATTTGTTTTTCAGTGTTTTGGGGCTGGGTTTTTTTTTCTGTGGTTTGTTTTTTGTTGCTGCTGAGTTCTTTAATTGTTGGTTTCTTTCTGAGAAAGAGAGTCTATTTTTCATTAGAACACAACTCAATAAGTACAAATGAATGGTGGAAAGCTTTACTGGCACTCCAGTGTGCTGCACATAGCATGGAAATACTCTTTAACAGCTTTCTCTGGTTTGCTTTGAGCATGTGGCTACTTTCAGAATGCAGAAATTAAACCAGCAAGCAATTAGACAATATAAACTTCTTGTTTGGTAGCTTGGGAATGTTGCTTTTTATTCTGACATTTTATTAAAGGTTGAGAAAACGATGTGTTTGCTACTTTTGTGTTCTTGTGAATCACAATTTAAGCAAAGTATAAACAGTGTGTACATGTGGACTGGCTACATAAATACAGTTTGGATTTGTTCTGATACCTGGATCAAACCTCAGAATAGCACCAAGTAGTGAATTTTTCAAATTCTTTGCTCTTCTGGTTGTACCTATTTAGTGGGATGAGAAGCTGGGATTAAATCAAATACTCTGTCCAAGAAGAGCCTGGCTCCATCCTCTTGACACTCACAATTTCCATATTTACAAACATGGATGAGGTCACCCCTCAGTCTCCTCTTCTCCAAGCTAAAGAAACACAATTTTTACAGTTGGTGTAATATAACTAATCAACATGTGACAATATCTTGTTAGGAGAAGCTCTATGTAACCAAAAAATACTTGTTTTGCCTGAAAAATCAGGCAAAACTAAACTAATTCATCATGTAATGCGTGACTGAAGTCTGTAATGGAAAAAATGGTAAAGATTTAAAGTGAAGATATTAAATACAATGCTATCAAGAATTAAGAGGCACTGTTCTGCACGGCATGGAAAGAAATTACTGGAACTAATGGGCTGCATTAGCTATGGGGAAGGGAAGTCTTAATGCTGTGGACAAAGAGAGAGAGGATTGGAAGGGAGAAAAAGGGATAGATGAGCACTAATTATGTTTGATTTTTTTTTTCTGGGTTTTTGGGGGTTTTTTGGGGGGGATTTCCATGAATATTCAGTGGGAATTTTGATAAGGGAATTGTAATCTTAAATGTCAGGGGTAGGAGAAGGTTTGTACAAAATTAGGGTAAGAATATTTTACAGGCACATGCCAAAAATGAGGCATAAGTTAACCAATAGAATGAAGAACCAGCAGAACAGAGTTTAAAGAGTTTATTTAAAAGAATTAAGGAAATGTAGATTCAAATTTTAGGTAACTTGACAGACTCCATATATTTACTGACTGGGGGAATCTCTATAGATGCATCTTCAGTCTTTAGTCTCTACAACCTAATCTCTTGCTGCTCATCCTCATGCAACCATCAGAGACTTAGATCAGATAAACTTTTAAAATTTCTCCTATTCCTTAAATAATAGCTTTTATATTTTCTAACTAACCTCCAAAGATCATCACTGAAGTGTACCCATTGTCATATTCTGGAGTATCTTCACAATATTTTTGGAAATAAACCATGCATTTATCAACTTTTCTATACAAAACACCCTTAAACCCAAGAGCACTGTCTTCAGCTATCTCCAAGACAAAAATCTGTGTCAAAAAAAGTGCCATGTGCTTGTTAAAATATAAAATCTGTCTCCATTTCATATAAGAGTTAGAATCATAGAATGGTTTGGGTTGGAAGGGACCTTAAAGATCATCTAGTTCCAGGAAGAAAACAACCAGATAGTTTGGAGCTCTACTTAATTTGTTCATAAATTCGAGGGTTGTTCACCTATGGACATGCCCAAAAAAGCAGGAATTTTTCACCATGATTTTTAGAACAGAACTGTATCTAAGGAAGAAGCTGTAAAGAATAGAGAAGAACTAGTTTGTCCTGGTATTGTGGAATGCATCACTATGAGAACTAACTGGGAATGTCAGAGAAACAAGCTCTTGGGTAGTACAGGAGTCTCATCTCTGATCTGGAAGTTCAATGAGCCTAATAGCTCATTAGAAATAAGCTTTCTCTTGGGATTTTCAGTAAAAATTAGACTATTTTTCTTCATAATGACCAGTTCCTTGTAATTAGCATCAGTTCACACTTACCTTTGAGGAGTTCAATACATGCCATGAAATAATTGGAGATCCCCAAGCCAACAGTAGAGCTTTTTTACCATTTAATTTCTCTTTCTTGATCCTACAAACCCATAAGGGTAAGAAGAGACGCCCTAATAGCATTTATTCTATAAGCATAAGGAATCTGTGTATTGAATCATAATTTAAACCCACATCTTTCTGCCCTTCACAACATAAAGAAATATTTCCAAGGGTAGAGATCTGCTTCTTTAGTACTGAAACAAATAAAACCAGTCCTTGAAAGTGAATCTGAATGACTGTAGTGCTGATGAAAGGGGTTCTCTGGGCACTTTAAAGTTCATGTCACCTCAAAGTTTTTCCTGAAAGGGTCTCCTTGTGCAGCATTGTGCTAGGAAGATGTTAATACCAAAGTTCTGCAGATATTTGAATTGTTTGGCTGTTATTCAGGGGATAGATAATGTAGCTAATGCTGACAAATATTGTACTTGAAGGAGGATTTAGAATAAAGTATAGAAACTAAAAGGCTGGTGCTGAAACCACATGAAAGACTAGGATTCAGGTTTTGTGTGCTCTGAGGCCACGTGCCCCACCTACTACATCCTTGATGTCAGCCCATCAAGCTTTTGAGTAACAAAATCCAAGAAGAATGCTGAAATAGCTTGAATAAAAGCAGTAGTTTTAAAAAAAAAGAAGTATGAAGAAGCTTGTGACAGCAAAGCAAGGTTGCCATGAGTCAGAGTTTAGAAGAGTCCTCAAGGTGCACTTTCTCTGAGATATCTCAGGTTGATTGAAGGGTTTAACAAAAGTGCTCACAGAGGGTTCTTTTCTCTGCTGTGAACACTGGTCAAAGCAATATTAAAGCCAGACATTGTCAGATGAAGAATGGAAAGAGGATTAGAAGTAGCACTCATTGATAAAAACCTAAAGGATGGTGGTAAACTGGCACTATTAAAATTTAGCTGCAGATTTAGTGTGCCTCTGCATTTCTTATAGTCTTTTTCTTCTTCTAGTCTTTTCTTTCTTCTTTCAGTCCTTCATAAAGGACTGGAAGCAGTGTTACCAATCAGAAAATAGAGTATTCATGAATTTTCAAGCTGTTAAATCCATAGGGTGATAGATAATGTCCACAAAAAATTTGTCACCTAAATAAAACCCAATTTTTAAGCAAATTTTAGAATAATAGATCAAGCTGTTTTATATTTATAAACAAGTTACATGAATCTAACCTAAATAAAACCCAATTTTTAATCAAATTTTAGAATAATATCCTGATAGATTGTGCTGTTTCATATTTATAAACAAGTTATATGCATGTAACCTAAATAAAACCCACTTTTAAATAAAATTTTAGAATAATATCCTGATAGATTGTGCTGTTTTATATTTATAAACAAGTTACATGAATCTAACCTAAATAAAACCCAATTTTTAATCAAATTTTAGAATAATATCCTAATAGATTGTGTT
The DNA here is from genome assembly GCA_013400935.1 of Turnix velox. NCBI lineage: Eukaryota > Metazoa > Chordata > Aves > Charadriiformes > Turnicidae > Turnix > Turnix velox. The sequence continues at coordinate 15,575 of VZTY01016824.1, read as the reverse complement.
GGTTTATTTTTATAAACAGGTTATATGCATGTAAGAGGATTCTATTTCTTGATATATGACTGATGATGGAAATTTTCCCAAGTCTCTCATGCTGATCAAAAGTGTTGGTGTTTAATGTGCATCCGATCTATAAAACCTAAAATATTTGTAGCCATGATATGGAAAAATAGAAAGATTAATCCGTGGATAAATAAGAAAGGCAATTTTATAATTTGACAATTTCAATCAGAGTCTATGGGAATCATATCTCCTATAAATTTCATAAAGGAAATTTCACATTAAACTTCTGCATGCCCTTTATAAATGTTTTATGTGATTAAAAAATCTACATTAAAAAACTCCCACCCAACCCAGAAATTTGATGAATGTTCTTGAAATGAATTAAACTCAAGTTTAATTGCTTTTACTATCACAGAATCCTCAACTCTTTAGGCATGATCCTTCCTCTGAGAAAAAGGACAAAATATATCATGAACTCTGATACAAAAAGTCTTTTCTCTACACTCAATCAAGGGGAAAAAAAAGAATAAAATTTTTTTAAGAGTTGTAAAAGGAACAATGATTTTTCTTTAGGAGATAGAGAAAGTTTATGTCTTAGATCCATGTTTTTCTGTCCTATAGGGTAAATCCTTTCCTTTGCCTGTTACCAGTTTGAACAGAAACTGGTATATTCAGAAAAGAATATTACTCAAAAAGAAGGGAAACATGGTTATGAGGATAAAGTTAGTAGCTGAAGAAACTGAATTTAATTTCATGGTAAGATACAGTGAGAACAATTCCACTTCTGTTCAAAAGTTCCACCTTGTGAAATGGCTCCTGTTGTCTTTACAGAGGGAAAATAGAAAACTTTTTTCTATAAAACCATTATAAAATGGTTTTATACAGCACAGAAAATCATTCCAGAGCTGGAAGTCTGTCAGCATTTCCATTATAAACCTGTATGTTCTGAGGTTTATAACTTAGCTGTAAAATTCACTTCAGATTGGAACTTGGAATAAAAGTTCTCACAATCAGCTATTGTATTTTTTAATATGCCTAGAGAGGGGATATACTTAGAAGCCAACTTGCCATTCTGAGAAGTCTTTTTTTAATAAAGTTAACTCAAGACTAGTTTAAGAGTGAAAAAAAAACACCCCAAAAAGTGAAAAAGGCCTGAAAAATAAACCCAGAGTTTAGATGAGGGAAGAAATGATAGATAAAAACTTTAAATTTGTTTGTGAAAGTACAAGGAGGAGTAAAATTTTTAGTGTATGGAATTTATGTCCTGTAACTTGGAAATAATTTAGTTTAACACTCTGTAACAAAGCTTTTGTTAGGGCTGTGAACCTGAGAGAGATGAAAATTAAAAGAAGGATAGAGGGGGAAAAAAAATAGCAGCCTTTTTGAAAACTTTCCTTCAGGTTTTCTTCAAAGAAATACTTCTTTAAATTGAATCATCCTGCCTTGTTTGATATTGTCCCAGCACAAAGTTGAACTTCCACCTTCACATGATGGTAATTATATCTTTATTATGACTTTTGTGTCTGGTTTTTATGCTGATTAGCCTTTTGCAACCTTCCCTTTAGGTCTTAATCACCATTAGGTTTGTAGTGACCAGTCTTTATTTGAACTCCTATTGCAAAGGATGTTCTGTCATGTTTGGTCATCTTTCACTCTCTCCTGTTAAAGTCTGGCCTCCAAAATTTATAAGGAAGAGACAGAGTCATTAAAAAAAAATGGGGAAAAAGTATTTTGAAAAAAAAAATACAAGAAAAAAAAAAAGAATTCTAATGCTACATGCAATCAGTCCCAACCTGAAACTTTAAATTATTTACTCTTATTTTCCCCTATGACTACATTACCTTTCTCTTTTCTCAATAAGTTGCTTCAAAATTTAAATTCTGCCTTTGATTATTCCAATATTCTCCCTTTAGGAATGTATTTTGACCAAAAGTTGAATGAAGAATCAGGCATGGTCCTTGAATTTGGAATGATAAAAGACTAACTAGGATATCATTGGATGGACAACCATCTTCTGAGCTTGTAGGGAGCTCTGTGATTTCAGAAATTGGTTTCTCACAAATCAAACCCAAGTGCTGTCAACATTTTTCCAGGAAACAGCAGGAGAGATTCAAGAATAGCAGAGAAAATATGCCACCTACCCCTCCTGAGTGAGATTGATTTGTGTCACTGCTACCTAAGCTGTGGGAGATACTGAGCACAAGTCAATTGCCTGCTTAGAAGAATATTGGATAGTTGTTAAACAAAGTAGAAAAGATGACTCTCTTAGTAGAATATTTAAAATATTTGGGGTGTATTCTGGAGCCCTCAACAGAAGAAGGACATTGAGCTGTTGGGGAAGGTCCAGAGGAGGCCACAAAGATGATGAGAGGGCTGGAGCACCTCCCTTCTGAGGACAGGTTGAAGGAGTTGGGGTTGTTCAGCCTGGAGAATGCTCAGGGGAACCTCAGAGGAGCTTCTCAATACCTGGAGGGGGCTATAGAAAGGCTGGGGTAGGACTTTTAGTAGGATATGTGCTGGCAGGATTAGGAATAATGGATGCAAATTGGAAGAGGGGAGATTTAGGCTGGAGAAAAGAAAGAAATTCTTTGCTGTGAGGGTGGTGAGACC
>VZTY01016823.1:22637-48250 GCA_013400935.1 Turnix velox | reverse complement strand
TCTGGAGCCCTCAGCAAAAGAAGAACATGGAGCTGCTGGAGAGAGTCCAGAGGTGGCCACAAGGATGATGAGAGGGCTGGAGCCACCTCTGCTGTGAGGGCAGGCTGAGAGAGCTGGTCTGTTGAGGCTAGAGAAGAGAAGGATCCCAAGGAGACCTCACAGTGCCTGAAGGGGTTACAGGGAAGCTGGGGAGAAGCTGTTTGTCAGGGCATGGAGCCACAGGATCAGGAGCATGGCTTGAAATCAGAGCAGGGCAGGGTTAGGTTAGACATTAGGAAGAAGTTCTTCCCCATGAGGGTGGTGAGATACTGAAACAGTTTGCCCAGAAGATGGAGACATCCAAGGCCAGGCTTGCAACCTGGTCTAGTGTAGGATGTCCCTGCTCACTACAGGGGGTTGGACTAGGTGGCCTTGGAGGTCTCTTCCAACCCTATGATCTGCTTTCTCTCAATGTCATTCTTCTTTTAAGTGAGAGGAGGCTCAATGTGCTGACCTAAATGGCACATTAGAGAAGACCACTCTGGGAAAGGGTTTCTGGGAAGAGCTTAGGTTTGTCATTGACATGATTAGTTACTGTTCCACTTCTGTTAGATTAAATGCTACCTCTATTAGAGGAAATTGAGTAATAATTGCAAGGTTTTGCCTTTAATTGATGGTAGGTTTCCCAGAATAGTGTCTTAAGTCTGTGGAGGAATTAAAATGTGAGAAAATGAATTAAGTTGGAGATGTTAAGTAAATATATACATATGAAAATACATATTTCATAAGGAGATAAAACATATTTTTCTGGGAATCAGATGGAAATCTGTGGTTCCATTTTATACCCTTATCAAGGAAGCACTAAATATGAATAATTTCAGATTAGAACAGTAAGTCTCCTTGGGTCATACTAATTGTGGTCATGACAATAATTGGATGCATTAACTATATTGCTATTCTGATTTATGCACCTACAGCAGATCAAGAAGTGATTATGCTTTAATTTCTAAATGACCTGGTATGCCTCAGTACAAATGGCACAAGCTCTTAAATAGTTAAGTCTGATTTTAAAACATGTATCTTTGAACCTGAAAAGAGTAATTTCTATTCGATCTTTATCGAGGTCATAAATATGTGTTCAACCTCTCTGTGAAGGCAAGGAAGAAAAAAATTAGACTTCAGCTGGAATTAGGCAAACGAATAGACTCAGAGAAAGTGGATTTGGGTTTTTGTTGTGCTGAATTGGGAGAGAAGAGAAGGCTCAGAGGGGACCTCATAGTAGCTTCTCAATACTTGGAGCAGAGGCTGGAACTAGATCATAGAATCATAGAATAGTTTGGGTTGGAAGGGACCTTAAAGATCATCTAGTTCCAACCCCCCTGCCATAGGCAGGGACACCTCCCACTAGATCAGGCTGCTCAGTGCCTTGTCCAGCTTGGTCTTGAACAGGTCATCTTTAAGGTCCCTTCCAACCTAAATCAATCTATGATCTTATACTGGTGTAGAGATCCAAAATTAAGTTAAACTGTATTGCTTTGCTGAATTTTATCTTCCTATGTGATCTGAGGTGCTCAGCTATGTGTAAAGATGTGTCTGTAGGAAACAATCGACCAGGGTTTGGAAAAATGGTCTAAAAACTAAGATCAGGAGGTTTTATTTATTGCTCACTGTTGGAGAGCAGTGGAGGGGAAAGGGATCTGGGACTTTTGGTGCACAGCAGGATGAGCAAGAGCCAGCAATGTGCCCTTGTGGCCAAGAAGGCATCCTGGGGTGTATTAGAAGAGGCTTGGTCAGGAGATGGAGAGAGGTTCTCCTCCCCCTCTACTTGGCCCTGGTGAGAGCACAGCTGGAATGTTGTGTCCAGTTCTGGTCTCCTCAGTTCAGGAAGGACAGGGAACTGCTGGAGAGAGTCCAGTGCAGGGAAATGGAGATGATGAAGGGACTGGAGCATCTCCCTTCTGAGGAAAGGCTGAGGGAGCTGGGTCTTGGAGAAGTGGAGACTGAGAGGAGACCTCATTCATGTTTATCAATATGGAAAGGGTGAGTGTCAGGAGGATGGAGCCAGGCTCTTCTCAGTGAAATCTAGTGACAGGACAAGGGGCAAGCTGGAACACAGAAGGTTCCACAGAAATAGGAGAAAAAACTTACTCAGGGTGAGGGTGAGAGAAGAGTGTCCCAGGCTGCCCAGAGAGGGTGTGGGGTCTCCTTCTCTGGGGACATTCAAACCCTACCTGGATGCCTTCCTGTGTGACCTGATCTGGGTGTTCCTGCTCTGGCAGGGGTATGGAACTAGATGATCTCTTGAGGTCCCTTCCAATACTTGACATCTTGTGATTATATGATTTCCATGGCAGTAGTAAACAACAGACAGGTGTCCTCAGCTTATTCTGTGGTTGTACGTAGACTCCTTTCTATCGTTCTATGAAAAGATCCTTTAAAAGTTTTGCCTTGTTTAACAGAAAAATAATCCTTTTGCAGATAAATTTTGTTATTTCTAATGCATAAATCTTGGATGCTTTTCACAGATGATAAAAAGTCTCAGCCAATTTCTTTCTCCTCTTCAAGTCCATTACAGTCCTCATTTAAACACTGTAGCAAATGATTCATTATTACTTCTGTTTCAGGCCTATTCATTTCTTTACCTTGAACAGAATTACGATGAAACCTTTGGGCTTTCTCTATTAAGGAGAAATTAATTTTCCCCTGTATCAGGTGCATTAAATTTTAAATCATTTATTCCAGTTGCTTTTGAAAATTTAGTCACTTCTTCCATAATTCAATTCCTCGGGCAAAGCAAATGATTGTAGAATTAATTCATTCCTGCACAACATATTTGCCCTAATAAATTCCTCCCGTTTGGTCTTTTGATCACAAGTGACAAATTTGAGAGTGATGGATTTTGATTTATTTCTTTATTCATATTTGCAGTAGGAGGAGGGAAAAAAAAAGTTGGGAAAGCCTTTATTTTGGTAGCTCACTGCCAATTTAACAGAGCAGTGAACTATTAAAAAAGGCTAAAAATTCTCTGTAAGCAGTCAATATGTAATGATGACAAATTATAAATGGAAATATGAAGTCCTGCAAGCCCCTACCTGGTGGGCAATTCTCTTTTTGGTTGAGAAAAGAAAGATAAAAAAGGCATTTTTGCAGATTGTTAGGATCCTTCTCATCTGCTTTCTTGTGGACTTTCTGAAGCTCCTCAGCCTAGAGAATAGAAGGATCCCAAGGAGACATCATGGTGATCTCTCAGTGCCTAAAGGGGATACAGGAAAGCTGGGGAGAGGCTGTTTCCAGGACATGGAGCCACAGGATGAGGGGCAGTGGTTCAAAACTAGAGCAGGGCAGGGTTAGATTAGACATTAGGAAGAATTTCTTCTCCATGAGGGCGGTGAGACACTGGAAGACATTGCTCAGAGCGGAGGTGGAGGTCCCATCCCTGAAGACATCCAAGGCCAGGCTTGTTGAGGCTCTGAGCAACCTCATCTAGTGCAGGGGTTAGACTAGGTGGCCTTTGGAGGTCTCTTCCTACCCTGTGATTCTATTAGTCAGGACATTTCCTTCATGTAGACAAAGACCTGCTCAGTGTGCCCCGTTTGTGCTAATTAAGCACAAACTTAAGCTCTGATCAAGCAGAAAAAGCAATTAACACATTGGCCTCTTATGTGTCAGGTGAAGACTGAAATAATCAGATTTCTGGATGTGAAAGATAAGTGACTTTCTCAAGTATGGATGTAAACTGGAAGGGGGTAGATTTAGACTTGACATAAGAAAGAAATTCTTTACAGTGAGGGTGGTGAAACACTGGAAGAGGTTGCCCAGAGAGGCTGTGGATGTCCCATCTCTGGAGGTATTCAAGACCAGGCTGGACAAGGCACTGAGCAGCCTGATGTAGTGGGAGGTGTCCCTGCCTATGGGAAGGGGGTTGGAACTCGATGATCATTAAGGTCCCTTCCACCCCAAACTATTCTATGATTCTAAGTACTTTTTAGGGGACTATATATTAAACCATGGTGGTCCACTGTGAAATTTTGACAAAAGCCTGAAAAAAACTAAGTTGTGCATCCCAGAGGGCCTGAGAAATTACTAAGTGCTAGTTGCTGCTCTGTGGCTCAAGCGCTAATAATATTAGGATTTATAGGGAAAGTGACACTAAATTTTTAAAAATCTGTTTTCCTAAATGATGGATTTTAGCTCTCAAAGTGGGATTTGGTCCATGGTAACTTACTTGGAAGTCTAGCACATCAGGTTTCATTCTTCAAACAGAAGAACAGCATGAGATTGCTTTCATCTTCAGATTAAATAAAAAGAAGATATCAAAAGAAATAAAGGCTTTATCCCTGTCAGTGACATGTTTATCTTGTTTCTAGTAGAACTTTTGTGTTGCTAGTGCTCATTAAAAATTGTCTAGGACATAGAGCCCATCCTGGAGACCCAAAGTTTCTCCTTCTTCCAGGATTTTTTTCCAGCTCATCATCCTGAATGTCTGAAGAGAAGTGATAAGAGGTTGATATGTGGATAATGTTGTTTTAAAGAAAGAGTGTTGACACTGAGTAGAAAATGAAATGTCAACTTGACCCAGCTCTTTTTTTTTTTTTCATGAAATTGAGCTTCTTACAGTCGCATTAGTCAAGATATCATTGATGAAAAGAATCCTTATTAAAATTTGTTAAAAGCTTACATTTAACAGATGATTCTGTTGAAGATTGTTGACACAAAAATCAATCCATCACACTATCAGCAAGCAAGTTTCCATAAAGCTGTTAAAAAAAAAAAGAAAGGGAAAGAATAAAAGTAAAGGAAAACAGCAGCATTTCAAATACGATGCAGTGCAGAGCTACAGTTTGTAATCAGCAGCTTTAAATCATTAATAAAGGAAACTCTGACATCTGTACTTAGAATTTTTCTCCCTTTATAAAGTTTTGAGGCATTTATCTTCATTCATATTGCCTTCAGTTTGCTTACAAGATATATCTCATTTTTGTCTGCGAAATACAAAGAAATAATGTGAATTTACTCTGATTATAGTTCAGTTCTTGTGCCCTTAACATAAAAAGGACATTGAGATGTTGGAATGGGTCCAGAAAAAGGCCATGAAGGTGATGAGAGGGTTGGAGCACCACCCTTATGATGAGGACAGGCTGAAGGAGTTGGGGTTGTTCAGCCTGGAGAAGAGAAGGCTCAGGGGAGACCTCAGAGGTGCTTCTTAATACCTGAAGGGGGCTACAGAAAGGCTGGGGTAGGACTTTTGAATAGGGTCCAGGATGGCAGGACTAGGAGTAAGTATTTCTTCACCCTTGCCAAAATGCCAGCAAAAGAATTTTAAGTAATCATAAAAATAACATTTAACTGTTAAAGTATAAACAAATCAAACACATTATAGACTCCCATGTTCTGCTTCCAAAATCGTTTAGGCTTGAAATTAATATTGGCAAGCCATGACTGAATTTAGTAAAGAGAAAATGAAGTATTAATTGTTCTGTTTTTCAGCACCCAGCCTGCAATTTGAATGACTAATCGGTTTCTCCTGTAACCTCTAACTGATTTAAGACTTGGTTGCCTTGGAATTGTTCACACAGTTCCAAATATGCCCCAGTTCTTACTTAATTTTTGTATTTTTTTTTCCCTCTTGACATTGTATATTCCAGCTTGCTTTTCAGCTTTGCTGCTCCTGTCAGCGCCAGTGAAATGATATCAATAATCTGAAAGGAGTATTTCACTTCCTTTGAAGTTGTGAATAACTGATATTTTGAGAGAAGCTGCTGTGCAGGTACTTTGGAAAAAGAAATTACTAAGACACAAATAAGGTTTTGACTTAGCTGGCCTATTTCTGAGGTCTGGGCTCATTGCTTGGGCAGTAGGAGAGCCCAGAAGCCAACCCAGTCCTGGGCTGATCTAGAGAAGTGTGGCCAGAAGGTCAAGGGAGGGGATTTTGCACCTCTGCTGGGTTCTGGTGAGACCCCAACTGGAGTTCCTGTGTCCAGTTCTGAAGCCCTCAACATAAGAAGGACATTGATTTGTTGCAGCAGGACCACAGGATGGTCACAAAGATGATGAGAGGGCTGGAGCACCTCCCTTCTGAGGACAGGCTGAAGGAGCTGGGCTTGTTCAGCCTGGAGAAGGTTTAAGGGGGACTTCATAGTAACTTCTCAATACCTGAAGGGGGCTACAGAAAGGCTGGGGTTTTTGAATAGGGTCCAGGATGGCAGGAGTAGGAGGAATGGATGCACATTGGAAGAGGGAAGATTTAGGCTGCAGAGAAGAAAGAAGTTCTTTCCTGTGAGGGTGGTGAGACACTGGAAGAGGTTGCCCAGAGGGGTTGTGGATGTCCCCTCAATCCCTGGAGGTGTTTAAGGCCAGGCTGGATGAGGCATTGAGCAACGTGGTGTAGTGGGAGGTGTCCCTGCCCATGGCAGGGGGGCTGAAACTAGATGATCTTGAAGGTCCTTTCCAACCCAAACCATTCTATGACTCTGATTCTCTCCATAGGTAGACACTGACAGTGTTCCTTCTGATAACAGACAATCTCTTTTACTCAAAACACTGTTTAGCCCTTGTGAAATGATTAATTTAAAATTTAAAAAGTACATTTTGGCGCACGTAACTACCTCATTGTTCCACCCTCCTGCTGTCTACCAGATGCCTCAAACCTCTTCAAACTAAATGGAAATAAATTAAAAGCAATAAAATCAGCACTGATCTATTTTGTACCTACTCAGTGACTGAAAAGCAGGTTCTTCTGGTGAATAGGTTCAGACACCTGCCCCACTGAGTACTTAAATGTAAACCTGTTCTGCCTAGTGAGTTTTTTAATTGATGATCTGCCCAAGTAGACACAGGAGGGAAGAGAACAGAGGTAGAACTCTTAGAAACAGAATTAATACTCAAATGCTAACGACATAGTTTTCAAGAGAGCAGTCAAGTGAATAAAAAGAACCATGAAGTGTGTCTTAAAATTGCAGAGGAACTGATGAATCTGTGGAAAAGTGCATGAGCTTCATTTAGAAATGAAAGAAGGAATGCCTGCATAGGGAAGAAAGGAAAGGAAATATTAATCTTTATCTACTTGCTACATATTTTTCCCCCTTTTTCTCTATTTCCATATTTTTACATAAGCAGTATTTATAAGACACAATGTGATGCCAAGTGATCTAGTGAACATATGTTTGGAGACACTGCTCAAACTAGGATGCAACCCAAGTGGAAGAAACTACAGGCTGCAGCCTGTAGAGAGAGGGGATGTTCTTGTTAAAACACCAGAGGGGAGGCTTGGGAGATCTGAATTCACTACCCAGAGCTGATGAGAACTCCATCTGATGTTGGTCAAGTTGCTCAAGCAAAAGCTCTTTCCTCAGCCTCTGGAGTTCTTTAGGCTCTTGGGTACTTTTGAAAATTATGTTCTTTAAATTCTCATCAGCAATTCTGCTTTTATCACAGTTTTCCTTAATGTTAGAAAATTTCAGTCCTGCCATAAAAGATGGATTTTTCCTCCAACCTTGTGGAGCACATGGTCAATTGAAACCCTTCCTCTAATTTTCTAAGGTGAACACACAATCTTTAGTGATAAGATGAACTTAAGGTGCTCTTTAATTAGAAAAGTGATTCTTTTGCTTGTGGTGCTAATCCAGATTGAGTAGTTGTTGTTCTTGTGCCCCTTGAATGAGCATTGCTACAAGTTTTTTGTGGAGTCTTGGGCTTTATACATCAGTATTCTGGTCAGTCAGATGAATGCAAATGTTTTTTGGGATTTTTTCTGAAATGGAATTGTAGAGCTGTTAGGTTTTCCAGTCTTGCTTTGAGTTATCTTGATGTTTCCTAAGCATTTTCTAGCAAAATTTATACTTGAAATCCTAGGAAACACTGTTGAGACTTGAATTTGTAACTCTGTGTAATATGAATTCTGTTGGTATTTCCTCCAAGAATACACATATTTTATAAGTGGTGAAAATTGCATTCTCAAGACTACTGTGCTACTATTGCAGAGTGTAACTATTGAAAAACCTTTGAGATCTTTAGAAGTGAAGAAACTGAGCTTCTAAGTTAGACAGAAATACTTTGAATTTTAGGGTTTGTGTAGAGCAAGTGGAGAAATTGAGCTTCTAAGGTAGAAAGAAGTACTTTGAATGTTAGGGCTAGTCTAGAGGCTGTGTGATTTATGGAAAGAATATAATATTTTTAAAAAAGAGTAGAAACTAGAGGATGGAATTAAAGTCACTTTAGACACTTGAGTGCATAATGGGATTGGAAGTGATTTGGAGCCTCAGTCAACACAGGAGACATGAAGAGATACACCAAAGATGGGAATTACTGCCAAAAAACAGGGGCTCTAAAGGTTCTGAGTGCACTTGAATTGTTTCCAACACTAAGCTGCTGCAGGAGAACTTCTCTGGTTGACAATGATCAAGAGAAAGTTCTAAATTTATACAACTTATGGAAGTGGACTGGGATAATGGAAATCTGTAAATGGGAAGAGGGGAGACAGGCTGGAGAAAAGAAAGAAGTTCTTGACACTGAGGGTGGTGAGATACTGGAAGAGGTTGCCCATAGAGGCTGTGGATGCCCCCTCAATCCCTGGAGGTGTTTAAGGCCAGGCTGGATGAGGCATTGAGCAGCCTGTGAGCAACTCTGTAATGAAATGAATGAGTTGAATCATGAGTTATGTACCTTATTCCTAGTCCTGCCATCCTGAACCCTACTAAAAAAAGTCCTACCCCAGCCTTTCTGTAGCACCTTTCAAGTACTGAGGGTACTATGAGGCCCCACTGAGACTTCTCCAGGCTGAACAACCCCAACTCCTTCAGCCTGTCCTCATCATCAGGCAGCAGAGGAATGACATTAAATGAAAATAGAATTTCAAGTTTGGTTGGATTGATATAGTATTCAGGCTTGATCATTCCTGTGGAATTTTCTTTATTTTCTCCATAAAGTAGCACATCAGATCACTTTTCTCCTGCTTTGCCTCTTTTAATCCATAGAAGAAAAAATGTCAGAGAAAGAACCACATCGTTGCAATATCTTGGTGTCTATTATTCTGAAATTTTATGAAGGAATGGAAAATCAGAGGTAATGATTCTTTTCACATCCCCTGCCTCTCGTCCCAGCCTAGTAAAATAAAAAGTCGCGTCTTCAAGGTATAATATTCTCATGAAAAAGTCATTATTAGCTAAAGTTAAATCAATTTTTTGCTCTGTAGGGGAAAAAGCTGAGATGTCTTCTCAGGAAATTGTATCTCTCTTGAGCTGGTTCTTATCCACTTGTTGTCAGTTTAGGAAGAAAAAAGGGGAGAGGAAGACAGCAATGTGTGCCCTAAGGGAATGCCTTGGAAGAAAAGTGCACTGATGACTCATAATAATGAAACATTTTCAGATGCTGACTTGTGCACTTACCTGTTCTTGTGAGTTTTGGGTTTTTTGGATGTGTGAGAAGCCTGGGAAGGATAGTGGGAAGTGTCCCTGCTTATGGCAGGGGGGTTGGAACTTGATGATCTTCAAGATCCCTTCCAACTCAAACCATTTTATGATTCTGATAGGAAAGATGGGCACTACCAATAGCAGCAACAGTGTCTTTAATAACTGGACAGAGAGAACTTTCCTTTGGCCAGGGTATTGCTTCTGAAACTGGGCAGACTGGACTTATTTGACTTATTCAGAAGTGATTCATCTTTCACAGCTCCCCAGCTACTGTAGCTGGATAGAAATAGCTTCAAACCAGTTCACCAAGCAGTGAAAAATGTTGGATAGCTTTTCACTGTTTTTTTGGGGTTTTGTTTGCTGGCTACTTGGGAACTGGGAAGATCAAGGGTTGAAGAACTATGGTGAGAGCACAGCTGGAATATTGTGTCCAGCTGTGGGGACACAGCTCAGTTGAAAAAAGACAGGGAAATGTTGGAGAGAGTCCAGCACAGAGACACAGAGATGATGAAGGGAATGGAGCATCTCCCTTCTGAGGAAAGGCTGAGGGAGCTGGGTCTCTTTAGCTTGGAGAAGAGGAGACTGAGGGGGAACCTCATTCATGTCTATAAATATGGAAAGGGTGAGTGTCAGGAAGATGGAGCCAGGCTCTTCTCAGTGTCCTCCAGTGATAGGACAGGGGGCAATGGGTGCAAGCTGGAACACAGGAGGTTCCCCAGAAATAGGAGAAAAAAACTTATTCACATTAAGAGTGAGAGAAGAGTGGGACAGGCTGCCCAGAGAAGGTGTGGGGTCTCCTTCTCTGAGGCATTCAAACCCCACCTGGTCACCTTCCTGATCTGGGTGTTCCTGATCCAGGGGTGTTGAACTAGATGATCTCTTGAGGTCCCTCCAAATCCTTAACATTCTGTGATTCTCTAAACTCCGCTTGTGTAAGAAGATGCAATTAATCCTTCCAGATATATTAGCTATATTACAAAAAAACTAGGGAAACAGCAATCACAGAATGGTATGGGTTGGAAAGGACCTTCAAGATCATCCAGTTCCAACCTCCCTGCCATGGGCTGGGGTATGACTTTTGAGTAGGGTCCAGGATGGCAGGATTAGGAGTAATGGATGTAAATTGGAAGAGGGGAGATTTAGGCTGGGTATAAGAAAAAAGTTCTTTTCTGTGAAGGTGGTGAGACACTGGAAGAGGTTTCCCAGAGAGGTTGTGGATGCCCCCTCAATCCCTGGAGGTGTTTAAGGCCAGGTTGGATGAGACATTGAGCAACCTGGTGGGAGTGGGAGGTGTCCCTGCCTGTGGCAGTGGGGTTGGAACTAGATGATCTTTAAGGTTCCTTCCAACCCAGCCATTCCATGATTCAATGATTCTATGATAAAACCTCAGCAAATCTCACTGCAATGACTTGCACCTTTTAGGAGAAGCTATTTTACAGATGCTTGACATTCTACTGTGGTCTGTAGTATTCATAAAAAAATCCTTGTCTGATTCTTTTTCTAATTTACAAAGATTAGTCTCTAGGACATAGAAAAAAATAGTGTAAAGCTGTGGAGTATAATTTTTTGCATTTGAAGAAAAGAGAAATGTGTTTAAGAAGTAAGAAGATGTTTCAGAGACTGCTTTTCCTGCAATGCTCTTATCAGTAAAGATTTTTTCTTTTTAAGGGTAGGAGAGAGGATACTAGAAAAAGTATTTATCTGAACCTACTGCTAAGAAATATAGTCATCACTTATCAGAGGGGCTGGAAGTGAGATTGACTATTTTTTTTTCCCCCCAAGAGAACTTTCCTTTGATCCATGCTTCTTGTATAACCCCTGTTTATGTTTCACTGCCTCCAGGTATTAAATGTGGGATTAATAGAGCTGGTGGCAGGCAGAATGACTAATTACTTGTGCTTATGACCCTCTTCTGCTAGGGAAAGATGGAGTACCTATTGACATGGGTGCACCCACCCCTGTGTTTTGACTATTGATCATCCTTTGGCAGCCACCTGCTGATGCAAGCACTAGTGTAATTGTTAAAATTATTCAATTCTTCACACTGCAATTAGGCATCAGTGAAGAACTGAGCTAAAAACTGGCTTTTCATAGAGATCTGGGATGCAAGTTTGCCTTTGATTTGGACTCCACACTAATATTTTCCAAACCAATCCCCTCCATTTGTCATAACCACCAGGACAGGCTCTGCTGTTCTCATCCCCCACCTTAGATTCCTCTTCTTTATTAATGGTGGGGTTTATGTTTTGTCATGAGCTTTTCCATCCATCTGAGATGGCAGCAAATGGAATGAAATAAAACAAAACACCATCAGCAGATTCTTCATAATTTTTGGCAAAAAAAACCCCAAAAATACCCTGTGCTTTTTCTCCCTGTTTTTAATGAAAAATAATCCTTCCTGTTTAGAAATTAAATCTTTATGTTTTAAAAAAAGACATGTCTGCATTTGTTTTTAATTCCTCATTACTGCCTGCATCTTAGAACTAGGTTGATTCTGTAAGGGTGACCATTAGTAGCAGGTTGTGTGGATCACAGAATCATAGGGTTGGAAGGGGCATCAAGTCCTGAAGTGAGCAGGGACATCCTACACTTAGAGGAGGTTGCTCAGAGCTTCAGCAAACCTGGCCTTGGATGTCTTCAGGGATGGACCCTCCACCACCTCTCTGAGCAATGTCTTCCAGTGTCTCACCACCCTCATGGAGAAGAAATTCTTCCTAATGTCTAATCTAACCCTGCCCTGCTCTAGTTTCAAAGCATTGCCCCTTGTCCTGTGGCTCCATGCCCTGGCAAACAGCCCCTCCCCAGCTTTCTATCTGGGTGTGAGGAAAATCTTTTTCAACACCAAGAGGGTAAAACATCAGAAGTCATTGAGAGATACTGCATTCTCTCCATCCTTGGAGATTTTCAAGACCAAACTGAATAAAAACCTTGAAACAACATGCTCTAATCTCACAGCTGACTTTGCTCTGAGCAGAAAGTTGGATTGAGCCCTCCAGAGATCTCTTCTGAGCTGAATTATCTTATGGTCCTGGTTTAGATAGCAGAGAAGTTTCTGAATGTTACTGCATTGAGTAAAATACACTTTGTGTGTTTTTACTTTTAATATTCTTTGCTTTGTTAGATAAAATACACCTGAATAAGTAATATTATCACTGCTATGTTGAGTGTCTAGCAGTAACTCAAGCTAAGCAGTGGCCAAGAGCACGCTAAAGGACCTCATACCCTTCAAATAAAGTTGCAAAGGCTTGCATGTTCTTACCTGTGAGGAGGATAAAAGAAGTTACAAACCCACCATCTCTCCCTGCTTTTTCAAGAGCTTAGGATATGTTTCAGTTTTCTTCAGGCCCTGCTTTATAAAATTCTTTCCCAGGCTTCTCACACTGTGAGAAATAAAAGCAAGGATGACTTGCAAGGAGAATGAAGGATAGGAAATGAATGGAATAAACCAGAAGTTTGATCTCTTCTGCAATCCAACATTTATGCACTGATTTAAAATGAGGATAATTGTTCTTCACTGTTAATCTGCCTTTCCTCTTTTAGGTGCATTTCTTCTCTTTTTCCTTATGTTTTTTTAATATGTTGAGTCCAGAGGAAGGGCATAGCCTGAGGCAATACCTATTTTTTTCCAGTACCCCAAAGTTCTTGCAAGCAGAACAACTTAAAAGTTGTTTTGAGACAAAGCTTTCCATTTTAAAACCCCTTTTTGTTCCTCCTGGAGTATCAGAGGAAGCTTGTGGTATGGGATTTATTCAGGATATTACTTATTAATACTCTTTCAGCCTATTTGTAAAGTATCACAACCACAAAAATTTCTACCACAGACTTGTATCATTTGAGTTAAATACTTTGCTCTCAGTTCAATGCTGGAAGCAACTTCAGAACCTCATTTCTCCTTGGAACAGACTAGTTTGGAGTTTCAAATCTCTCCTTAATAGGAAATTAATGGTGCTAAAGTGGTGTTTATATGGGAAAGATTGAGTGTGGTGGCTGAGTTGATGAAAACTACTATTTGAACCCACACAACTGAGGTTTTTCATTACTGCTTCTGACATTTCAGTCTTCATTCCAGCCTGTGCACCACATTTAACCTTTTCACTTTCCCAAACTTCACGTTCTTTTCCTCCTCCTTTTTTATTTTAATTGGGCCCCAGCTGCTCCTTCATGCTCTCAGTTCTGCCATGTTCCCCCCACCTTTCTTTGATGCTGCTCTTTACATTTTCAGCCCTACCACCTGAGCCTGCCTGTACAATAAGTTAATTCATGTTCCCATGCAAGGATCTTCAGTCATTAAGAGAAGGCAAAATTGCAGCTTGGCTCTCCCTTTCATACTTAATAATACAATTCAAACAGTGCTGTTTAGAATGAGGGTCAATTACATTAGACTCTAAATGAAATGGCACAGAACAAAAGTAGCCCTCTAATGAACCACATCCTAAAGTCCTCCATATTTACTCAGACTTCATCAAGTAAAAGCTGTTTATAAGAAAGGAACTGAAGGGTTTTGCAGATTCCCAGTCTTGTTATGACTGGAAGAGGGGAGATTTAGGCTGCAGAGAAGAAAGAAGTTCTTTGCTGTGAGGGTGGTGAGACAGTGGAAGGAGTTGCCCAGAGAGGTGTCTCTGCCCATGGCAGGGGGGTTGGAACTAGATGATCTTGAAGGTCCCTTCCATCCCAAACCATTCTATGATTCTAAAATAAGACAGTAGCTTTTGGAAGTTATTAATTCATTGCCAATCCACACTGATCAATAATCAACACTGGTTGTCATTGAATGTATTGGAATTTGCACGAATAATGCTGAGATTAATATACTATGTTAAAATAATTGAAGTTGTCCATTTATTTCTCTTTATTTCAGATAAAGAAGATAGAGAAATCCTGATGTAGCTCAGTTGGGAGAGCATCAGACTCCTAATCTGGGGGTCAAGGGTTCAAGTCCCTGTCCAGGTATAAAGCTTGCAAGAGCTGGGATGATGGTTGGACTTGATGATCTGAAAGGTCCCTTCCAACCTAGATGACTATGACTATGACTATGATGCAGGTGAGCACATCTTATATCCTTCCACTGTCAACAATATTCAGGTTTATTCAGCTCCTTCTGACAGATCTGAACACAAAACACATTCTTTTACCTCAATGATGCATTATCTCCTTGGTTTTGAATAATTTGTATTGTCTACTGACTTCTGTGGAGCTATCACTAAGCTTTCAAAGGCATTTAGGTTTTATAATTGAATTAGTTAAATAATTTTCAATTTTTTTTCTCTTTATGTTTTTGTCTGGATTTTTTTGCCTTTTATTTTGTTTTGGTTTTTTTGTTTTGTTTTGCTTTGGTTTTTTTTTTGTTTTGTTTGGGGTTTTTTTGTTTTCTTTTGGGGTTTTTTTTGTTTTCTTTTCTTTCATTTTGGCTTTTTAAGCTTTTCTATCTCCACTTAACACTCAAAATAATTACCCTACTCTGTTTAATTGGAATGACAAAGAGTAGAAAGTTAATTACCAACAAAAAAAAGAGGGGCACTATGGGGCAAGTTAGCAATTTGGCAAAGGAATTGTGATTTCTAGTATTTGCACAACTTTCTTTATAAAGCAATTGTTCTTCATTATAAGAATTCCAGGAGAGCAAACTGGAAAAAAAAAAAAAAAAGAATATGTTGCATTAGCAAACAATTAATGAGCATTTGGAGCTGAATGGAGCATATATTTATGTATTATTTCATTAGAAGTTTACAGGATCCATGAGAATGGAGAATAAATATAGGTAATGATATCAAGGTAATGGTCTCCTAAGGAGCATGAATATTGAACAAATGTGGAACTCCTGCATAATTACTCAATCTTTAAAACCAGAGGCATGTTGTACCTTAATTTTTTTACTCACTTTTTCATGAAAAGACCAAGTGTGCTATTAGATAAAAGACAGACTGGCAGAGGTATTTCATAGCTATCATTAAATTCTCTAGTGGAGCTTAAAAGAGCTCTCCTTTTATGTTAAAACCCCCAGAATTGAATTTTTTTTTTCTATTGTGAAGGATAGCTCTTTGTGTGGCTGCAGAAAGTAGCAGGTCTTCTGGAGTGGTTGATAAGTTCAGAAAAAGAGTGATCAACATTTCCTTGGCCCTACACCAACCTACACTTGCTATTTGGCAGCTACACCACCAATCTCAGTGACTGCACTCACGGGGAGGCTTCTCTGACTTCTCCATTATTGTCTCACACACTTGGCATTTGTAGGCAGACCCAGTTTGCACCTCCAATTCATTAGTGGAAGGTGTCCCTGCCCATGGCAGTGGCGTTGGAACTAGATGATCTTTCAGGTCCCTTCCAACCCAAACCATTCTATGATTAATTATATCACTTCACGCAGCATCTGTACAAGCAAAGTGACAATCCACAGCACTTCTTCAGAGCTCATTTTTGATGCCTGTTGCAGCATCAGAGCATGCATCACGTTATTGTTCTACTTAGCAAATTGCTGATGTGTATAATGATGCACCTGTTAGTCAAAGAAATCCCTCAGAAGCCAAATAGTGCCATAAACCTGACATACTTGTGCACAGCCAGAGCTGTCAGAACGTTTCCTCTGCATTATGCAATATTTTCTGCTTTATGGCCATTAAAGGCAATAATAAAACAGCTGCTGCTGTGTGGTACCTTGTCAAACATCAGTGGAAAGCACTGAGATGATCATAACAACATGAAGCAAAACACAACAGCTAAGGATGGGTCAGTGTTTTCATTACCAAGCCTGTGTGGGTCTTTTTTTTTTTCCCCTCTCTTTGCCCTAGGCAAGAAGTTGCCACACAGCAGAAAAGCCCTGGGGCAACGACCAGCTTTTGCACTGGCAAAATTTTCATTAAATCTTAACTCTATAACTTTATTTAGCTGCTGGAAATGAAGTTCCTGACAGGCTGCCAATCAACTTTGTAACTTGGAGAGTCTGCCACTGATTCTTACAGTCCCTCTGACTTCTTTGTGTTTTTAATTTGCTCTACAAAGAAATAAGAAGAGAAACACTCTCTGTGCCTGTAGCTGCAACATCTGATAGAATTTAATATATATTTGTTGCATTTTGATCCCACCTTTTTAGGGGATCCCAAGAATTCTCAGGAGAATCAAAGGTTTGGTCCACTTGCCTGTAGCACCTCTCCTTGGCCCAGCAAGATTTAAAGGAGGATGACACTGGTTGTAAGGATTCTACCAAAATGGGTGTGCTGAAGTATTTCTGCAAAATTTAAGAGCCCTGACAACTCCTGATGAGGCAAGTGGTAGAATTAAGTAGATTAAAATTGAGGTGAACTTGGACAAATGTCTGATGAGTGTCATTTGGTGGCTTCTCCTTAATGAGGAGTGCACTTCTTTTCTTTGTGTGATCCACACACAAAAAAATTCCTAATCGCAAATGAGCTTATCAGTGCAGGAAGGGCTAGGAGTAATTGATGCAAATTGGAGGAGGGGAGATGCAGGTGCAATTGCTGCAGATCAATAACAGTAATCTTTCCCCAAAATATGGCTCAAACTCACCCCAGATCTGTTTCAAATCTTTCTGTCTGTCCAATATCACAAACTAGCTGTGCTGCTTCTCAAGGGAAGGCATTGGAGGCGAAACAGAGCATTTTATGTTATCAGCATCAATGTAGGAATTTGAGTCTACTATCAGAATCCTATCTGCTATCTAAGATTCTAAGAAAAAATAGATTATAAAATAGTCACTTCCATCATTAAATATATCTTTATATGGTTAAGATGGATGGCAAAGCTCACAGTTCCTTTCCTTTCCTTCAAGGAGGACCTCAGAGTAGCTTTTCAATACCTGAATGGGGCTACAGAAAGAGTGGGGTAGGACTTTTGAATAGGGTCCAGGATGGTAGTAATAGATGCAAATTGGAATTGGAGATTTAGGATAGAGAAAAGAAAGAAGTTCCTTGCTGTGAGGGTGGTAAGACACTGGAAGAGGTTGCCCAGAGAGGTTGTGGATGCCCCCTCAATCCCTGGAGGTGTTTAAGGCCAGGCTGGATGAGGCATTGAGCAACCTGGTCTGGTGAAAGGTGTCCCTGCCCATGGCAGGGAGTTGGAACTAGATGATTTTGAAGGTCCCTTCCAACCCAAACCACTCTATGGGTCTATGATCATGAGTCCCATTCACTGCAGGAAGGTGTGCTTTGAGCACTGGAGGTTTGAAAGACTGGTGTCCACAAGTGGCAGGAGAAGAAATTGAGAAAAATTATCAATGGAAATTATTATTTGAATGCCATCTCTACATGATGGCATTCAACCATCTACATCTAGAGTAGTGATGTACTCTACATCACTAGCACAATGTGAGGATCACAAATATTTTCCTATAATCTAAAGATTGCATGACTTTTTACATGACTACTGGTAGTAACACATTTTCATGTAGCCAAGACGTACTAAAGCTACATTTAGGGGGGTTGGAACTTGATGATCTTTAAGGTCCCTTCCAACCCAAACTATTCCATGATTCTATGATTCTACTGCCCTTCAGAAATGTGTCTGCTTTCTCCTGCTGTTCTGGATGCATCAGAAAGATACCTAGCTCATCACAAAAGATTTATGAGTGATAATAATTGGACCCATGTCTCTCTTTAGATCATCACTTAGCATCCTTGTTGGTTTAATGATCACTTTGTAAGATAAGGAGCCAATTGCAGCTGGTCTAGGACCACAGAGCAGGGATGAACAAGTGATTAAACACATTCTGATACCAATTTGACTTTCCTTCATTTGAAAATAGTAAAGAGCAAAGAACAAAACTTAGACATGAAAACCCATTTCAAATATTGCTTTCTAGGCCAACAAAACCAGGGCTCTCACTCCAACAGTTTCAGCTGGCTTAAAATTAGAAAAATAAATCCTCTGAAATACACAATGAGAGGCACCAGACTGAATACAGTTCTCCAGAAAATATTTTCAGCTAAATTGTGGAAAAGCAGTAGCTGAAATCTTCACTCAAATTTCTTTCTTCCAGAACTAAACTTTCCTTTATTTCTTCAGGGATAAGCTGCATCTGTTTTCCACAGGTTATGCATATGGCATATATCCCCTAAACACAGTGTTTAGCATTTGTGTTTTTGGAAGGAAGGTGAGAAAAAATTCAGGTCCAGAGATTCTTTTGGCTTGAAGTAGTAGAACAACAGGGTGAAGAACTGTGAAGCATTAGGTTAGACATTAGTTCTCCAAATGTATGGCTTCCAGAAGTTCACAAACCTAAATCATAAGTTAGACTAAGATCTTTTTCTCCTATTTCTAGCCTTCCAAGGCCCATCTCCCTGTTTTTTTTCCTTATCTCTATGCCTGCATGGTCATTGTTACACTCAACATCAACAATTTTGTGAGAAAATTTGAGTTAATTTTACATCAAAGCAGGAATATACTCTGTAAATTGCTTTTACAGACTTTGTAAACACCACTGCTGCTTAGCAGGAGTTTATTTGCATTTCCAGTGATTAAAAAAACCCCAAAAATCTAGACAGATATTTGCTGGTAGGAACAGCATGGTTTCTGTGCATGGTGGGTAATAGAGACCTGAAATCTCATTTTGCTTTTCTTGATGTATCCAAAATCAAT
The DNA here is from genome assembly GCA_013400935.1 of Turnix velox. Taxonomy (NCBI): domain Eukaryota; kingdom Metazoa; phylum Chordata; class Aves; order Charadriiformes; family Turnicidae; genus Turnix; species Turnix velox. The sequence goes on along the minus strand of VZTY01016823.1, from coordinate 29,276 downwards.
ACATCCCAAATAGTTAGTTTAATTAGTCAGCTATTGTGCCCATTTAAAATCTATTTAAATCTATTTTTATGATTGCTAACTAGAGGACAGAGAATAACTTCTTATACCACAAAGGAAAAGTTATTCCTTTCTTTGCTCCCAAATTACTTAATTTGATTTAAATTCCTTTTAAACTCCTTTCTTAGCCTCTCATGGAGGTGGAAGGAAGGAAGGAAGGAGAAGATTCACCATTATATATAGCTGGAAACTTCATTATGGAATTAGTGAAAATAGCCTTGAACTTCTTGAACTCAAGAAAATCCTAAAGGCAGAACAAGACTCAGGGAGACATTGAAGCAGTTAGTGATTCAAGAGAAGGTGAGACCTAAGCAATGACTATTGAGCACTTAAAAAAATCACATTTTATCATGGCCGGTACAAAATTTGGCCAGCCCTGATTGAGGTTCTGTATCTGATGAACTAAAACTTATCCTTCCTAGGTGTGTTTTGCAGTATTTGCTGCAGAGGGTGATCTCCTTCAATTCCAAAGCAATCCTCTTGTATTTTTTTCTTATTCTCCAATCACTTGTAAAGGGATAAAGCTGCTGAATGCACGCTCCTTGCTGTCAACCTTTAATTAAGTGCAAAACCATCCTCTCACAGAGTGAGCTTCCTTTGCCCCTAGCGACTTGCTTCCTTTCACTTTGAAGTACCTCTGGCAAGACATGTCTCTCTCACTAGTGTCTGTTATCATCTCACTCTTTCAAAATGTCTGCAAATGTCATTTTTTTTTTATCCTCCCAGCTTGATGCAGCCTTTGTGTTCCTTTTCATCCTGCAGTGAAATATTTGTCACTGTATAAACTGTTTTCTGAGTCCCTGGACCTCGTGCAACCCCACATCTCGTGTTCACCAAAATTAAACCATCCCTTGGGAAGTGTAATGGTTTCTAAGGATAAAAAAAGGAGGGGAATGAATGAAAAAATAGTGATTTGACTGTTTCCTGTGTCTTGTTAAGCCAACAGGACAGCAATTGAGCTGACACCTGCAATATGGGCAGAAAGCAAATCTGAACTTCTTTATTGCCCTGTAATATAGACCTAATTTCAGAGGCTGGGACTGCATTCACCTCCCAGCTTCCCTGTATTCACCTCCTAGAAGCAGTAAGGGCTGCAAGGTCAAGAGAGTACAAAAAACTCCACCTGCAAAAGCTGAAATACTCCCTCCTCCATTTAGAGTCTGATGCAAGCATGGTGAAATGTAGAGACACAGGAAAGGAAGTCAGGGATTTGAAGGGACCTCAAAGGATCATCTAGACCCATTCCCCTGCTGGAGCAGGAACACCCAGATCAGGTCACACAGGAAGCTGCCCAGGTGGGGTTTGAATGTCTCCAGAGAAGGAGACCCCACACCCTCTCTGGGCTGCCTGGGTCACTCTTCTCTCACCCTGACAAAGTCTCTTTTCTCCTACTTCTGTGGAACCTCCTGTTTCCCAGCTTGCATCCATTGTCCTATCATTGGAGGTCACTGAGGAGAGCCTCCTGACACTCACCCTTTACATGTTTAGAAACATGAATGAGGTCACCCCATAGTCTCCTCTTTTCCAAGATAAAGAGACCCAGCTCCTTCAGCCTTTCCTCAGAAGGGAAATGCTCCAATCCCTTCATCATCTCTGTTTCTCTTTGTTGGAGTCTCTCCAGCAGTTCCCTGTCATTCCTGAACTGAGGAAACCAGAACTGGACACAACACTCCAGCTGTAGTTTCACCAGGGCAGAGTAGAGGGAGAGGAGAACCTCTCTCCACCTCCTGACCAAGCTCCTTCTAATGCACCCCAAGATGCCTTTGTCCTTGGCTACAAGGACACATTGCTGGCTCATGGTCATCCTGCTGTCCACCAGGATCCTCAGGTCCTTTTCCTCAACACTGCTCTAACAGCTCAGAACCCAACTTCTACTGGTACATGGGGTTGTTTTTGCCCAAAAGAAAAATAAATTCCAGCAAATAGTGCCTCTGTGCCTGGTAAATGGGATCTCAACACAGCCCATGGTGGGCTCTTGGGTGGCTTTGGCACCATATTTGGGGTCTATGTCAGGAGAGTGGGCTCCTGGGTGCCAAAACAGGACACTCTGGCACTGTACTGGGGGGTCTTATTGGTCACAGTGGTCTAGTGGGAAGTGTCTCTGCCTGTGACAGGGGGCTGGAACTAGATAATCTTTTAAGGTCCCTTCCAACCCAAACCATTCTGTGATTCTGTGTGTGATTCTGTCTCCAGGGATGGGACCTCCACTACCTCTCTGGGTAACCACTTCCAGTGCATCTTGAAAGAGCATTTAGAAACACTGAAAACCCAGTTTCTCTTTCAGTTTTGAAAACCACCAGTAAGATTTTTGGGGAAGTGGGTGTGCAGCCTGTGACATGGTCCTACAGGTCCTACAGTAGCCCAGCAAATGGATTTCCTGAAAGCAGCCCAGTTAGAGGTTCAGTCTTGTTCTTCTCCAATAATATGCCTCAAGATTGAAGATAAAACTGTAAGGGTTGACAACCCTGTGGTTTTATCTTTCTGCTGTTTCATGTGATTTGATAAAGAAACGTGGCAGGTTGCTTCTTATTCTTCTCAGCCTGGCTTCCTGGCTCTTATCTATGTCAGGCAATGACAGCAGTTATTTAGGTTCTGAAACTGGAAAAGAAAAAAAAAAGGATACAGATTACTTTTTTAAATTGTTTGCTTCGTTTCGATGCAAATCTCTTGTATTTTTTCACTACCCACCTACAAAAACCTGTGGAAAAGATTTATTCCCACTTCACAGGTAAAATTCCAGCCCATTTGCACAAAGCAGGGCTGAAGGCTTTAAAAACTTTTACAGAAAATTTTGTCAGTAATATTTTCCCCTTGTTTTGGCTTTGCTGCTTGAACCAGGTTAGATCAGGGTTGTCAGCACCAAAGAACCTGTTAGTGGGTGAATTTTTCAACATCATTGTTTGTCTGCTCAAGTAAAAATAGGGGTTTTTTTGGCTCTCAAAAAGAGGCATTCAGAGAAGGTCAAATCTCCTGTAAACAGTAAGGTGTATCCTGAAGCACGGAGGAAACATGAAGCAATTTCACCACATGTTTTGGAGATCTTATTTTTAACTCCCAGCCTTATATGCTTTATACAGGAAAGCCTCACACTCCTCTTGCTGTTGCTGCTGGCAAAGGGCAGTTTTTTCAGGCTTGTTTCGCCCACAGGATTTGGTGTTCAGTAGAAGCTGCAATGAAGTGGAGTTCAAAAGCTGCCCTTTCCTTCAGACAATTGAGTTTTTCTGGGCTGACAAGTGGGCTGGGAGCTATTTGACCTTCTCTTTCACACTCCCTGTTTCACCACTACCACTGAGTCCCAATGGCCAGCTTCACCAGTTCCTCAAGCTGTCATTATTTCTTTTGGCAAAAGCCAAAAAGCAAAAAACAAAACAAAACAAAACACTTTGGTTTGGAATCATAGAAATTACAAAACTGATCTTCAGCTGGAAAAGGTTTCATGAATTTACTAAGTCTGATTCCATTTGACAGCAGCTGAGGTTCCAAATTTACAAAATCATAGAATGGTTTGGGTTGGAAAGGACCTTAAACATCATCTAGTTGGTATTTCCAGCAAGAAAGAAAACTTTTTTTTTTTTGGTATTAAAAACCAAACAAATTCTCTTCTTAGTGAGATTTCTTTGAGTGATTCTCATTTACACATCATGCAACCTTATCAGGGAAAATATTTATAGAATCATAGAATAGTTTGGGTTGGAAGGGACCTTAAAGGTCATCTAATTACAAACCCCTGCCATGGGCAGGGACACCTTCCACTACACCAGGTTGCTCAATGCCTCATCCAGCCTGGCCTTAAACACCTCCAGGGACTGAAATTACAAAGATAAATTTAATGATGAAAGTGACTATTTTATAATCTATTTTTTCTTAGATAGAATCTTAGATAGCAGATAGGATTCTGATAGTAGACTCAAAATCCTACATTGATGCTGATAACATAAAATGCTCTGTGTTTCTCCTTCCCTTGAGAAGCAGCACAGCTAGTTTGTGATATTGGACAGGCAGAAAGATTTGAAACAGATCTAGTGTGAGTTTGAGCCATATTTTGGGGAAAGATTACTGTTATTGATCCGCAGCAATTGCACCTTCCTCTCAAACACAATTACATTTCCAGATGGAAAATATTAGAGCCTTGCAGCTACAAAATCATAGCACTGAAGCTTTCCAGCTACTCCTCAGCTGGAAAATGTGGTTGAGGCTTTGTTTTGGAAATGAGAGCATGGGAACTCTATTTTTTGTTTTCTAAAAAAACCCAAATAAGAGGAAACTTGAAATAGCAAATAGCATAATGAGATGAGCAGGAGCTGTTAGTTTAAGAAACTGATCTCCTCCTACTTTGTCCTACATCCTAATGGTCTGCTTTTGACAGTGCAGAGGATCTAAATGACTTGGAGGGCAGAAGGCAGGAGCCTTATTCTGAAAGTGTATCACAGGGTCCCAGCAGCATCTAAACAAATCTTTAGCTGCTCAGCTTTACTGTGGAATTATAATTCAAATACATGAGTTCCACTCCAAATCTCATTAGAATCATAAAATGGTTTAGGATGGAAGGGACCTTAAAGATCATCTAGTTCCAACCTCCCTGCAATAGGCAGGGACATCTCCAACTGAACAGGTTGATGAATGCCTCATCCATCCTGGCCTTAAACACCTCCAGGGATTGAGGGGACATCCACAACCTCTCTGGGCAACCTCTTCCAGTGTCTCACCACCCTCACAGTGAAGAACTGTATTCTTTTCTTCAGCCTAAATCATTCCTCTTCCAATTTTCTTCCATTACTACTAGACCTTCCATCACATATCCTATTAAAAAGTCCTACCCCAGCCTTTCTGTAGACCCCTGCAGGTATTGAGAAGCTACTAGGTCCCCCCTGACCTCCCCATGGCCATTAGGTCCCGTTCTGAGCCTTCTCTTCTCCAGGCTGAACAACCTCAACTCCTCTAGCCTGTCCTCATAAGGAAGGTGCCTCAATACTGACATCCCCTTCTTGCCCCTATTTTGCATTTCACACTCCACTGCAAAATATTTCTTGGTATGTATCTTGGTATCAGTGTTTTTGTAATAGTTGCCTCATTCCCTCTTTCTCCTGGCAGAAAAGGGATGTTGGTGGATATGTTAGAGCAACTCCCTTATGTATTAGAATACACCTCAGGATGCCATTGTCCTTCTTGGCCATAAGGGACATTGCTGGCTCATGGTCATCCTGCTACCCACCAGGATCCCCAGGTCCTTTTCCCCCACAGGTCCTTATTAACTCTATTTTTTGGTTAAGTTTTTCTATAGGCTGGGTTTGTTTTTTTTCCTCTCCCTTCCATATTCCCTCCCAGTTTATAGCAGGTTAACTTTGAACGTGTAGCCAGCCACTAAAAAAAAGCAGACTGGAAATTAGGAGTTTTCTAAGCCTCAGAGACAAATCATAGCAGGAAAGGAAGTAAAAAAAATAGCCCTCGTCTCTGACAGTTTCTCTTATCTACTGTCTCTTTCCTGCTGGCTGTTCATTTTATCTTGCTTTCAGCAGGAAGCAACCCAACACTGTGAAGCCTCTAGTGACTCCTTTGGGCAGTGGGGGTTTCTGAATGCAGCAGGGAGGAGTTTCTTAATTGCAGCTACAGTCACAACATGCTTCAAACCTTCACTTCTTTTCCCTCTTCCTTTTATATTAAAAGCCATCAAATCCTTTTCTCCAGATGCCTGTGACGCTGCCAGAGACAGCAATCTGACTGCACAGTAAACCCAGGTTTCATCTCTGCCCATGCTATCAGCCAGCAGACAAAAAGAGGTGAGAGCAGAGCACATTTTTAGGTTCAGTGTGCCATCCTAACTGTAGACACCAACTTCCTTTCATGTCCTGCAGGACCTTGCTTAGGGCCAGATGAACTATTCATCCTCTTGCAGCTGCATTTCTTTCTGATGTCCAAACTGAGTCATACAACAGAAGCAAGGAAATCATTTAGGTCAGAAAAGACCTTTAAGTCCAACCACAATCCTAACACTGCCAAGCCCACCATGAAGCACCACATTTACCTCCAGGGATGGTGACTCAGTCATTTCCCTGGGCTGCCTGTTCCAAAGCTTGATGACCCTCTCAGTGAAGAACTGTTTCCTGATGTCCAATCTGAACTTGACCCAGCAGAACTTGTGGCCATTTGCTCTCACCCTTTCACTTGTTATATGGGAAAAAAACCTGAGCAACCAAAAAAGACTGACTTCATTCATGGTTATAAATATGGAAAAGGGGGAGTGTCAGGAGGATGGAGCAGGGTCTTCTCACTGACATCCAATCACAGGACAAGGGGCAATGGGTGCAGCTGGAACACAGGAGGTTCCACAGAAATAGGAGAAAACACAATGCCAGGGAGAGAAGAGTGGTCCAGGCTGCCCAGAGAGGATGTGGGGTCTCCTTCTCTGGAGACATTCAAACACCACTTGGATGCCTTGCTGTGGGAAGGGCTTTTCCTACACAGGTAAACTTTTATTTAAAACTGACTCAACCCCAAGCACAGACACAGGCTGGGTGGAGAGTGGCTTGAGTGCAGCTCTGAAGAGAAAGACTTGGGGGTGTCAGTTGATGACAAACTCAACAT
>VZTY01016823.1:0-22628 GCA_013400935.1 Turnix velox | reverse complement strand
ACCTGGAGTTACTATGTCCAGTTCTGGAGCCCTCAACACAAGAAGGACATTGAGCTGTTGGAGCAGGTCCAGAGGAGGCCAGGAAGATGGTCAAAGGGCTGGAGCAACTGCCCTATGAAGACAGGCTGAAGGAGTTGGGGTTGTTCAGCCTGGAGAAGAGAAGGCTCAGGGGGGACCTTATATAACTTATCAGTACTTGAGGGGGTCCTACAGAAAGGCAGGGGAAGGACTTTTTAATAAGATATCTGAAGGGAGGACCAGAGGCAATGGATGTAAATTGGAAGGGGGTAGATTTAGACTTGACATAAGAAAGAAATTCTTTGCTGTGAAGGAGGTGAGACACTGGAACAGGTTGCCCAGAGAGGTTGTGGATGCCCCCTCTCTGGAGGTGTTTAAGGCCAGGCTGGACAAGGCACTGAGCAGGCTGATGTAGTGGGAGGTGTCCCCGCCAAAGGCAGGGGTGTTGGAACTCAGTGATCTTTAAGGTCCTTTCCAACCCAAACTATTCTATGATTCTATGATTCTAATGTTACTCTGATTTTTGGATGTTTAACAGGCAGAAAGCCTGGGGCTTGGATTTTCCAAGGATCTTGGTTTTGCTGTGCATTAGTGACTTTGATATTAAACCCTATTTCATCAGTATTTCATTCTTTTGGCAAAGCAGCAAGTGGAATATTTGAACATCTGCCCATCAGCTGTGGCATCACACCTCATTTATTGAGGGGACTTACCCCACTAGCTTTCAAGCACTTGTCCTTTTCCACACTGTGCTGGGACTGAAGGCTTCTGAAGTGCAGCTTCACTTCAGTGGATTCTGTGCTACAAAATTATTTCACTGTCTTGGATAATTAGTTTGGAGCATCAGGTGCATAGAACATGGACCAAAAATGAGTCCTGTCATGCAACTTGATTGATTGCTTCTCTTAATGAGTAGAAAAGAGGTGCTGGGGTATGATAATATTGACTTGACACAGTTTTATGGAGTAGCAAATCAACAATACTGACTGTGATGTAAGAAACTGTTGTTGTTGCTGCCCTGGCCAGACCTTTTTGTCAATGGCATTGACTACAGACTGCTCTAGAGACTGGATTTCTTGATCAAATACAGGTCTTCTAGTGAATTGGGATCTTTCCTTTTTGGAGAAGAAGGTTTTCTGAAGGTTGAGGCACTGTGGTGTCTTGAAAGTGGGTGTCTCTGGGGAAGAACAAGGGTATGAGGTGAACACAGCAGGCTTCCAGGTTCCTCCATGACAGTGCATTTGAGTTGAAAAGCTCAAATAACATGTTGAAATAGTTCTGCTTCTCACCCTGAGTGTTTTGGAGGGTTTTTATTGAATTATAGCATCCTAGGGTTGGAAGGGACCTTCAAAGGTCTTCTAGTCCAACCCCCTGCAGTGAGCAGGGACATCCTGCTCTAGATCAGAGCCTCAGCAAGCCTGGCCTTGGATGTCTCCAGGGATGGGGCCACCAACACCTCACTGGGCAACCATTGCTGGTGGAGAAGTGGGAAAACCCACCCAGTGGCTTGCTAGATTCACTGTCAGTGACTCAGACATTTCCTTTGTCATCATACCAGGAGCTCAAGTTGGATGTCTGCTGGATGTAAAGACATATTTAAAGTTCTCTTTAAAGTTGCCTGTATGCTGAAAATTTTTCACTGCAGTGTGTGAGAACAGGAGAACCTCAAATGTCTTTCCAAATAGAGAGCAGTTGTGCTGAAAAATTCTCTGCCAACATATTAGCAGTTCTACCCTCCAGCTTCCAATCAGGCTGCACAGCTGGCTTTTGCTCTTTTTCTTTTATTTTTTTCATGTTGTTTTTTTAAAATATTTTCATTCTTAACCCTGCCAACCAGAAGTCATCTAAACTCCTCAAGTTTGAAGTGAGCATTGAGATGTCCAGTCCATTGATTACTGGTGAGAGCACACCAGGATTATTATGTAGGATTACCCTTCTCTCCAGCAGCTCCTCAAATTACTCTTGAGTGTGCCAGTTTTTCAAAGGATTTTTCACAGATTTTCACTTCCATCCTTTGCCTCTCTCCCAGCTTGTTGTGTTTTCTGGGATTTGATCTGATTTTCCTCTTGACTTTGACTTAACTTGGAAGAGCCTTGATGCAGAGATGCATTTTTCCCTTACAAAATAGCAAACAACAACATGCATTTTAAAGTTGGTGTAGATATATGTGTTTTTTGTGTATATATTTATGCAAAATTCAATATTATATCTATGTAACACAACACACAATTGGTAAATGGAAGTGTATTCTCCTGATTTGAAGCATGTGATGCTCTGGGCTTTCAGAACTGATTGTCAGCTGCAAGAGCCATCAAAATGGAGATGCAATCTGAAACAAAAGCACTCAAATTAGATGAGCTTTCACATTTTACCCAGACAAGCCACGGAGAATGTGGCAATAAATTAAATAATCCATATTCTCAGGGGTTTATGCCTTCTACTGATGGTTAAACTGGAAAACAGCAAAGTGTCACCTAGGCTCACTCTTTTCCTACTCAGATTTGCCCCCTCCCCTCCAGTTTATTGACAAAAGTTTTGTGTCTAACACATTTTGAAGTGAATTTCTGCAAGGGCTTGTGTGTCTTAAGTCTTTCTCATTTCCCCTGGTTCCACCATTCTTGCCCAAATTTATTCCTGCCCCCCACATTAAGCATTCATGTCTCAAAGTGTGATGCAGTTTAATTGATAGCAGATAAAAATGGGAACTTCTTTGCTTTGAAATTTCTGCAGATAGACATTGCCCAAGGTTGATGCACTTCACATTCAGCCTTTTTTTAAATTTTTTTTTTTTTCCAAACTCCACTCTGGAGAACTAGCTGCATATTTATTTATTCTTTCACTGGCATTCCTGGCTTTTGTGTCAAATTACAATCTCCAAAAAGCAGCACTGGACTCTCTCATTATTTATATTGTTTTGATGCAGAGAGCAATTAAATATAATTAACTGGATGATTATGATTTGCTGCTAGAATTTGCTAAGGATGCATGTGTTCCTGCAGGGAGTTGCTTGCTATTTCCTGCACCACTGAGCTGATGCTGTTTAGAGAGAGCCTTTCCTTCCCTCTCTGTTTGCTGCTTCACTGATCTGGGGAAGGAGAAAGTAAGTGTCTGAAAAAAAAAATTATGCCCCAGCTCCTGAGCAACTCTCTCACACAGAGCTGAGGGACAGAGTTTCAAGTTGGCTTCGTGGCAGTGCTGAGATGGAGAAACACCAAAACATTCATAATCAGAAAGGAAGGTAATGATGCAAACCTTTTTACTGCCCACATGACACCAGGGAACCCGTTCAAACCCAAAGATTTGGGTTTATTTTGGATTTATTTTGCAAGCTGTCTTTGCATATGGTAAGGTTCAATGTTAGTGAGTTGCTCTTTAAGTGATTTTGAGCTGTTGCAGCGGGTCTAGAGGAGAGCCATGAAGATGATGAGAGGGCTGGAGCACCTCCCTTCTGAGAACAGGCTGAAGGAAGCTGAAAGAAGCTATTTCTATCCTACCTTTAACAGAAGAGTGACATAGTAAGAGGAGGGGAAAAAAGAGCTGGAATCACCACCTACCTATGGGTGCCCTGGGCTTATCACTCCATAATCCCATCATAAAAGATGGGATCTCCTATGCCATCATAAAAGAGAGGTGATTTTGCCCCTCTACTGGGCTCTGGCAAGACCACAGCTGGAGTTACTGTGTCCAGTTCTGGAGCTCTCAACAGAAGAAGGACATTGAGCCGTCGGAGCAGGTCCAGGGGAGGGCCAAGAAGATGATGAGAAGGCTGGTACACCTCCCTTCTGAGGACAGGCTGACGGCGTTGGGGTTAGTCAACCTGGAGTAGAGAAGGCTCAGGAGGAACCTCAGAGGAGCTTCTCAGCACCTGAAGGGGGCTACAGAAAGGCTGGGGTAGGACTTTTGAATAGGATCCAGAATGGCAGGACTGCGAGTTATGGATGCAAATTGGAAGAGGGGAGATTCAGTCTAGATATGAGAAAGAAGTTCTTTCCTGTGAGGGTGGTGAGATGCTGGAAGATGTTGCCCAGAGAGGCTGTGGATGCCCCCTCAATCCCTGGAGGTTTTTAAGGCCAGGCTGGATGAGGCATTGAGCAACCTGGTGTAGTGGGAGGTGTCCCTGCCCATGGCAGGGGAGTTGGGAACTAGATGATCTTTAAGGTCCCTTCCAACCCAAACCATTCTGTGATTCTATGAATTATGAATGGAAGTCACCTTTTTTCATCTTGTCTGCTTGCCATTAAACCTTTACTTGAGCTTTAAGACATTCTAGACACGAATCTAAGTGATGCCTGGCTGAGAAATAGGAATTCTGGACTATGGTTTTGTAATTGCCACTATTAAGCTGATTACTCAAAACCCATCTTTATACACTGCTGTTTGCCATCACACAAGGAGGCAATTTGAGCTTCTGAGATATTCAGCAGCTCATCTCACCTGAAGGTAAAATTCCTTTCATTAACTTGCCACTTGGTTCTCCCTGTTGGAATGCAGAGCTAGGTCAAATTTAACATTTCATGCCTCCCCTTGCTAATAAAGTGTGGTGAAGCTTTTCCTCTGCAGCTCAGCTGTGGCCTGATACAGAAAGGGATATTTATTAGCCAAAATTTGTTTTGATAAAGAATTATGACAGGGAGTGTTGGAACTAGATGATCTTTAGGCTCCCCTTCCAACCCAAACTAATCTATGGTTCTATTATTTTAGGATTCATTTTGTTCATCCTTGAACACATTAAGTTCATTTTTATTTATATTTAGAACTTTTAAGAGCTGCTACTGAGGTTTGCCTATTAAAATGGTATCTCCAACAAGAAAGAAAACCTTTTTTTTGTATTAAAAACCAAATTAAATTCTCTTCTTAGTGAGATTTCTTTGATTGATTCTCATTTACACATCATGCAACCTTATCATAGAAAATATTTATAGAATCATAGGATAATTTGGGTTGGAAGGGACCTTCAAGATCATCTAATTCCAACCCCCTGCCATGGGCAGGGACACCTCCCACTGCACCAGGTTACTCAATGCCTCATCCAGCCTGGCCTTAAACACCTCCAGGGATTGAAATTCATTCTTCTCTGCAGCCTAAAGCTCCCCTATTCCAATCCGTATCCATTCCTCCTAGTCCTGCCATCCTGGATCCTATTTAAAAGTCCTACCCCAAAATTTGCTTTCTTTCTGTTTTTCTAATACACTCCATTGTGTGCTAGAACAACACATAAAGGTAGCAAGAACTTTCCTTTCAACAGTTTTTTCTTCAAAAAAAAATACACTGAGTGAGAATATCATTATATATTGAGGGTGAAATGACTGTAAATAACCCCTATGCCAAAAAATATTCACTAGAATCCTTGGCTCAGCTTCCATGTTTGGGGCCAGGTGCAAGAAGTGATGGGTGGAATACACAGGCTGTGTTACACAGCAATTTGGATCCTCAGAGTTGTCCCTTAAGGCATTAAGATGCATGAATCTTTAGTTCTTTCCAGGATGGCCATTTTTCTTGCCAGAAACAAGAGAACATGCTGCACAAAACTCACATCACTATTTTTGCAGAGTCACTTAGTGTCCAAAACACAGGTGGATTGCTCTGGGTTGTGGGAGGAAACAATCTCCAGGCTCCATTTTCAGCTCCGAGACTGTTTCATGTGGCTTGGCCGAGAGCAAATCACTTTCAAACCTCTCTATTTGAGTTCTCCATCTGTGCAAATGCAGATGAGAGGAGCAGCCTATCTCAGAAAATGATAGGAGACATAATTAGCTAACATTTGCACAGTCATCTGAAGGCTCTTTCTCTGACTAAAGTGTGCTGCTTGCCAACAGGTCCAAAGAGAGTTTTAGGGAACGTGGCAGAATATATAGGAAAAAAAACCAACAACATGCAGATGTTTACAGAGCCCTGAAGGTTTGCAACAAGGGGGTCAGACATTCTCAAAAGCAAAGATGAGATAAGAGAAGGCTCAGGGAGGACCTCAGAGTAGCTCCTCAATACCTACAGAAAGGCTGGGGCAGGACTTTTAATAGGGTACAGAATGGCAGGACTAAGAGGAATGGATGCAAATTGGAAGAGGGGAGATTTAGGTTGGAGAGAAGAAGTTCTTTACAGTGAGGGTGGTGAGACACTGGAAGAGGTTGCCCAGAGAAGTTGTGGATGCCCCCTCAATCCCGGGAGGTGTTTAAGGCCAGGCTGGATGAGGCATTGAGGAACCCCTGGTGTAGTGGGAAGTGTCCCTGCCCATGGCAGGGGGTTGAAACTAGATGGTCTTTAAGGTCTCTTTCAACCCAAACCATTCCATGATTGTAAGTGAGGGGGTTGGATTAGAGCCCTCTAAATCGTGCTTGCCATTGGAGTAGCTCCTAGATAGATACTATCAGCATGAAAAAATATTTAACTTCTACTTATTAGGTAATCATTTGGAAGGCCTCCCTTATGTAAAGCAGCTGTCAGCTCTGGTGAAACCTATTATAGTTATCTTTATAGCTTACATTTCATTTATAGTATAGAACCATAGGGTAGAAGGGACATTCCAAGGCCATCTAGTGCCACCCTCTGAAGTGAGCAGGGACATCCTGCACTAGATCAGGTCACTCAGAGCCTCAGGAAGCCTGGCTTTGGACGTCTTCATGGATGGAACTTCCACCACCTGTCTGGGCAACCTCTTCCAGTGCCTTCCACGCTCATGGGGCAGAACTTCTTCCTGATTTCTCATTTAAATTTATCCTGCTATAGTTTAAAAGAATTACCTTAAGTCCTGTGTCTCCATGCCCTGGCAAACAGCCCCTCCCCAGCTTTCCTGTAGCCCCTTTAGGCACTTGGTGGCCACCTGTCTTCTCCAGGCTGAGCAGCCTCAGCTTTCTCAGCCTGTCCCCATAGAAGTGTGTGGCGAATTGAGTCACCAAGATGTGGTGAGAGTCATCAATCAGCCTTCAGAGGAGAAGGCTCAGAGAGGACCTTATAGTAACTTATCAGTACCTGAGGGGGTCCAACAGAAAGGCAGGGGAAGGACTTTTTAATATGATATCGGATGGGAGGACTAGAAACAATGGATGTAAATTAGAAGGGGGTATATTCAGGCATAAGAAAGAAATTCTTTACAGTGAGAGTGGTGAAGTACTGGAAGAGGTTGCCCAGAGAGGTTGTGGATGCCCCCTCTCTGGAGGTGTTCAAGACCAGGCTGGACAAGGCACTGGGCAGCCTGATGTAGTGGGAGGTGTCCCTGCCTATGGCATGGGGGTTGGAACTCTATGATCTGTAAGGTCCCTTCCAACCCAAGCCATTCTATGATTCTTCTATGATTCAGTTGTGTAAAGTCTCTTTGGACATCTCCCAGTGACACCAGGATGGGTCCAGTTAGGAATTCCCCTTTTTTAACACCACTCATTCCCCACCGGGGCATCTATTGTGTGTCCTGATGGATAAGACAATAGCTTGTCGTTAACATGTCTGTGCTCCATTGATGAACCTCGATGTTCCTGAGCAAACCCTCCCCCCTCCCATCACCTCTCCCTCGGTCGTCTGCAGGACATCATCAGCATCCCTTCAGCACACAGAAGCTCTTAACACTACAGTTAACCCCACAGAAGCGCTTCACGCCTTGTGACCTCCTCTGGACCCTCCCCAACACATCTTTCCCTTTACCCACTCCATTTCCCTATCAAAAAAATCCACGAATCCTCCTTTCCCTCCACCTGCACCCCAACCACTCCTTTTCCACCCTTTTCCTCCCCAAATCCCACACTCCTGGGCTCCATCAGAGACTCCTCCCCTCCCCAGGTGTTCCCTTTCTCCTACTCTCCTATTTAACACCACCAGGTACAGGCAGCTGCAGCCTCCATTTGCGCCTTCCCTGTGGGGTTCGAGGGATGCTCCTTCCGGTGCCACCGCTCCAGGACATTATTGGTGTCTTGCTCGTCCCAAGGCGATGCGGTGAGAGGAGAAAGGAAGGGGGTGGGTTGCCCGGGAGGCAGGGGATGGGATGCCTGGGCTTTGGTGACCTCTTGGATGTCCCCTGCAGGTCTTTGCTGAGTTCTCCCTGCCCTCGGAGGGTTTCACTTTGAGTCGGCTGCGAAGCTGACCTCTTGGATAGAGGCGCCGCTGGAATTTCTCCACCGGGAGCTGAAAGATGAAGAGCCCTTCTGCCTCATTTGGGAGGAAGACACCAGGATGAGCTGAGTATCAAACTAAGAGCTGAATTGGTAGTGAAGTTTAAAAAAATCTTTAAGAACGGTCGTGAATGCTTACGAACTTTTTAAGGGCTTTCTCTGTGTGCTCCTCTTTAGATTCAGAGGAAAAGTGCTGCTGTAAGTAAGTCCACTACATGTGTGGACTTTGTTAATCCAGCTTCCTCAAGCATAGGATGGTATTCCCCTTCTCCCACTCTCCTATTTAACATCTCCAGGGAAAGGCAGCAGCCACCATTTGCCCCCTCGTGGGGTCCGAGGGATGCTCCTCCCGGTGCCACCGCTCCAGGACATCACCCGTGACTTGCTCATCCCAAGGGGTGGGAGGAGAAATGCCGAGGGGTGGTTAGGCAGGGGGTGGGAGGCCTAGGCTTTGGTGACCTCTTGGATGTCCCCTGCAGGTCTTTGCTGAGCTCTTCTCCCTGCCCTCGGAGGGTTTTGCATTGAGACGGCTGCGAAGAAGAAGCTTCTGGGATTCCTCCATCAGGGTCTGAAAGTAGAGCCCTTCTGCCTCATTTGGGAGGAAGACACCAGGGTGAGCTGAGCCTCAAGTCAGGAAGGAGCTGAACTTGCAGAGAGTAAATTTAAAAAACTCTTGAGAACAGTTCTAAATGCATAAGGTGTTCTGTATGCATCTGTACGTGTGCCTCTTCTTAAATCCAGAAGAAACACGTGGTGATGTTTAACTATTAACAAATGCACTCTGCTTTTTTTTTTTCCTCCCCCCCTTGTCAGATCTTAAGGAGTCTTCTATATTTTTCCCTACATGTATGGAGTAAAATTGAAGCAGAAGTGAAGTAGTTGATAACGGTATTGCAGCTATTTCACTTTTTATTTAGCAAATGGTTACACGATTCTTGAATGTTCTACTTCAGTTTTGGTAATACACGTGTTTTCTCTGTATGTAGAGTGTTAATCCTCCTTCTATTCCTTTTCAGCATGTTCTCAGTATCAGCATGTGCTTATTTACTAGCTAATAGTCACCTTTTTCCTATCTGTTAACTTCCAAAATGCAGTGGCTTCTTCACTGCTGCTTTCATTCCATTGTTCTTTTTTATTCCCCTCTTCACTCCTTGTTGTCTCCCTACATTCACTGAGTTTTTTTCCAAGTATTTTTGAGGGCTAGAATAAGAAATGCCAGAGTAATTCTAGTCAAACTTTGCTGATTTTTGGTCAGATTTGCCCTTTCAGGTGGAATATAAGGGGGTTCTCCTCCCTGTTTATCAGATAAGTATGCACCCCAAATCAAAATACTAGACAAACTATAGAATCATGGAATAGTTTGGGTCTGAAGGGACCTTAAAGATCATCGAGTTCCAACCCCCCTGCCGTAGGCAGGGACACCTCCTACTAGATCAGGCTGCTCAGTGCCTTGTCCAGCCTGGTCTTGAACACCTCCAGAGAGGGGGTATCCACAACCTCTCTGGGCAACCTCTTCCAGTGTTTCACCACCCTCACTGTAAAGAATTTCTTATGTCAAGTCTAAATCTACCCCTTTCCAATTTACATCCATTGTTTCTAGTCTAAAAGCGGGGAAGGAGCACAGTTACTTTATATAACTAGTGGGTGTTGCTATCACAATATCACTTGGGAGCCCCCAACCAATTCCCTACAAGGGTTGGAAGTGGAGACCAAATGTTTATCAGAGCATCTTCTTCTTGCTTTTAGCCTGTTTCAGTGATAGCACAGACTTGATCAGGGTAGTTTTCAAACCTGAAATGAGAGAGGGGTATCTGAGGGTCACCTGGCTGTAATACCAAGCTTCTAATGCAACATAAGAATCATAGATTGGTTTGGGTTGGAAGGGACTTCCAACCTAAACTATTCTATGAGTTTTCCAAAGAATGTAGAAAAATAAAATCAATCTAAGATACAGAGAAGTGATTGCACCATGGCATGTACTTGGATGCCATGAAGTATTTTCTTGGTGTTCTTTGAAGCTAGAGCAGGACACGAGATAACTTACATTCCAAATGAAAATTAACTTTAGGAAAACCAAATGCTTGTAAAATGACATCATAAAGAGATGACAAGCAGAGGGCTAGATCTGAACCTGACATTAACTACAAAATAATTCAGTAAGGTGAACCAAGAGGGCTATCAATACCCAATTAAAGTAAAAAGAAATTGGTTTTATAGTGCCTTTTATGGCATAGTTTTTAATCCTTGGTAACCAGATTGGAAATTCATTAGTATGCAGAAATCCATGGGAGCCATATGGAAATACAAAGCACCAGCAGACAATAAATTTTACAAAAGGCATCTTGAGGATGACTGATCACTCTGAAGGTAATGTGCACTCAAATAGTGGGACTGATATTCACTCATTAGCTCCATGCAGCCATTAACTGCACAAAATCATTCTTTTTTGCATATCCATTTGTCACATAAAATCATTAGCACCCTCCTAAAACAGTTAGAAACATGAAATGATTTTTCAAGAGGAAAAAAAAAATCATTAGTTACAGGGTATTAGATTATAAACATCAGTGGCCTATTACTTCATCATCTTCTGCATAAAAATGTGTGGGTTATGCAAAATCATTTATGTTGATAAATAACTTTTTAAGGAGCTTTATTGTCCAATAGTCAGGCTGTTGGCTTTTCAGTTTCAATAGTCATTTTTATGGGGAAGGCATTTATCAGTTAAGAAAAAAACTCTGAGATGGACTGGAGGAAACATCACTCTCCACCCTGCTAGAAATTGACAGTTTTAAAAAGAGATCTTGTTCTCAGTAAATGTGCTTTTAGGGTTTTGAGTAGTGGCAGCTGTAACCATTTATTTACCATCCTTTTGCCTCTGTTTGAGTTCTATTCAGTCCAACTTTCAGCTTCTTCTCACATCCTGAGCTAAATTCAGGCAAAAGCTCTTACAGCAGTGATTTTGGCCCTATCTTGGGTGAGCAATAAACTGAACAAAGAGTAAATTTGGCTTGATCATATATTAGGTGTGTTCTTTCACACCCCTCTCTCACCCTCTTTCTCTCAATTTGTTATTTTTAGGCCATGATGCTGCATCCATAACTCTGGGATTTCTGGATTGATGATGGAATCACAGAATATCAGCGATTGGAAGGGACCTCCAGAGATCATCTAGTCCAATCCCCCTGCCAGAGCAGGAACACCCAGATCAGGTCACACAGGAATGAGTCTGAAGAGCTAAAACAGAAGTAGGTTATTGTTCTTTTGGTATCTTTTTACACTAAAACGGAGCATGGATGATCCAAAGCCCTTCCTGAGTTCTTGGTAAGGAGCCTTTTCATTTCTTCATGAGCTTTTTGCAAGATACTCTTTTCACTTCCTCCAGGCTGCCCAGAGAGGGTGTAGGGTCTCCTTCTTTCGAGGCATTTGAACTCCACCTGGAGGGGTGTAGTCAGTAGGTAGAGAGAGGTTCTCCTTCCCCTTTGCTCTGCCCTGGTGAGAGTACACCAGGATTATTATGTTCAGTTTGGGGGCCCTCAGTTGAGGAAGGACAGGGAACTGCTGGAGAGAGTCCAGCACTGAGCCATGAAGATGATGAAGGGATTGGAGCATCTCCCTTCTGAGGAAAGGCTGAGGGAGCTGGGGCTCTTCAGCTTGGAGAAGAGGAGACTGAGGGGAAACCTAATTCATGTCTATAAATATGGAAAGGAGGATGGAGCCAGGCTCTTCTCAGTGACATCCAATGATAGGACTCAAGGGGCAATGGGTACAAGCAGGAACACAGGAGGTTCCACAGAAATAGGAGAAAAAATTTTGTTATGTTGAGAGAAGAGTGTCCCAGGCTGCCCAAAGAGGGTGTGGGGTCTCCTTCTTTGGAGATGTTCAAACCCCACCTGGACACCTTCCTGTGTGACCTGATCTGGGTGTTCCTGCTCCGGCAGGGGGATGGGACTTAGATGATCTCCTGAAGTCCCTTCCAATCCCTGATGTTCTGGGATTCAGTGAAAAGCAGGAAACTAACTACATTTTTATGCTTTCCAGGGCTGTAGAACCACAAAGTGCAGAACCTCATCTCTATGTAATGAAGGGATTTTAGCTTTGTGGGTTTTAAAGGGTTTTGATCCCTTGCTGTGGTAAACTAACATTTGTTTCTTAATGTTAATGGAACTAGGTTAATGCTATTTAACTGAGGGTTTGGTTCTTAGTATTCATGTCTGGAATAAAAATGTGTCACGTGTCTCTTCTCAGCCTGGAGAAGAGAAGGCTCATGGGGGACCCCATAGTGGCTTCTCAATACCTGTAGGGGGCCACAGAGAGGCTGGGGTAGGACTTTTTAATAGGGTCCAAGATGGCAGGACTAGGAGAAACAGACGCAAATTGGAAGAGGGGAGATTTAGGCTGGAGATAAGGAAGAAGTTCTTGACTGAGGGTGGTGAGACACTGGAAGAGGTTGCCCAGAGAGGTTGTGGATGCCCCCTCAATCCTGGGAGGTGTTTAAGGCCAGGCTGGATGAGGCATTGAGCAACCTGGTGTAGTGGGAGGTATTCCTGCCCATGGCAGAGGGGTTGGAACTAGATGATCTTTAGGGTCCCTTCCAACCCAAACCACTCTATGATTCTGTATCTCTTAGGCTTCTACTTCAGTCCAATGACTTGTTCTGGTAGTTCTTGTAATACTTTCCTCATGTTGAACAAGATCATGATGACACCACTGGGAAAATTATGTGAGAAGCTCCCTGCCTGGAAAATCAAGCTGCTCTGGGTGCAGCCATAAGGTCCTGAATTGTAGTTCTATCCTGACTTTCTTGTATTTATGTAATTATTCAATGTACATCTACATTCTAGTTGTCAAACTCCCAACTTCATGAGACATTGATTACTTTTACTGGCATGAGATGGAAAGCATTGAAATAGATTTCCATTTAAGTTCATTCTCATCCCAAGTTAACTTAAGACCTTTTGGAATAATAGAATTTGAAGGTCAATCCTGTTAGATAGAGGTGGAGGAAGGCAGTGGTCGTACAGCTTTCTTGATTAGCAAAATGGGAATCGTAGAATAATAGGGTTAGAAGGGACCTTCAAAGGTCATCTAATCCAACCCCCTGCAGTGACCAGGGACATCCTGCTCTAGATCAGGTTGCTCACAGCCTCAGCAAGCCTGGCCTTGGATGTCTCCAGGGATGGAGCCTCTACCATCTTTCTGGACAACTTGTTTCAATGTCTCACCACCCCTCATGGAGAAGAACTTCCTAATGTCTAACCTAACCCTGCCCTGCACTAGTTTCAAGCCACTGCCCCTCCTGTGGCTCCGTACCCTGGCAAACAGCCCCTCCCCAGCTTTTCTGGAGCATCTTCAGGCACTGAAAGGCTGCTGTGAGGTCTCCTGGAGCCTTCTCTTCTCCAGGATGAACAACCCCAGCTCAGAGTGATGCTCCAGCACATCCTCCTCAGTTTCAGCATGCTCACATTGCTTGACTTCTCAATCAGATCCCTAGTTCCTTCAAGTCTAATGAGGCTCATAGATGAATTGTTAACAGTGCCATCATCCTGCTGGAGCTGCATAATTTGCTACAGGCATTTCCATAGAGGCCAAAGGCAGATGCTGATATTTGTCTTGGACATGTGACCACGTTTAACTGCTAAGAATGTCAATATGCAATATAACTCATTTGTCATGCAAATTAAGAGTTGGGAAAGGCTCTCCTTTGTTTGTATGAGGTGGCTGCCAGGAGAGGCATAGCAATTATCTCAGTCCAGGTTCTTTAGCCTTAATCAGGAGTCATTTTAGACATTTATTAGGAATGTCAGAATCCAGGGTCCCTGCTCTCTGTTTTTCTTTACTAGTGTAAGCCAGGAAGCCCAGAGCTCATCTCCTTAAATTATGGGCTTTTTTTTTATTAAATCTTCTGGTGGAGATGAAACACTTGGAGTACACAAACTCCTTTAATGCAGCTCAGAGTCTGGAAAAGAAATACCCTCAACTTTTAAACCAGTAAGAATTAATAGTATAGAATCATAGAATGGTTTGGGTTGGAAGGGACGTTCAAGATCATCTAGTTCCAACCCCCCTGCCATGGGCAGGGACCTCCCACTACATCAGGTTACTCAATGCCTCATCCAGCCTGACCTTGAACACCTCCAGGGATTGAGGGGGCATCCACAGCCTCTCTGGGCAACCTCTTCCAGCATCTCACCACCCTCACAGGAAAGAACTTCTTTCTTCTCTCCAGCCTAAATCTCTCCTCTTCCAATTTACATCCATTACTCTTGGTCAGGCCATCCTGGACCCTATTCAAAAGTCAGAGATGGCGATTCCCAAACCTTTCTAGGAATCCTCTCCCAGTGGCTCACGACCCTCAAGGGGAAGAACTTCTTCCTAATCATAGAAAGACAGAAGTGTTTGGGTTGGAAGGGAGCTTAAAGATCACCTAGTTCCAACCTCCCTGTCATGGGCAGGGACACCTCCCACTACACCAGGTTGCTCAATGCCTCATCCAGCCTGGCCTTAAACATACTCCAGTGATGAGGATCCACAATCTCTCTGGGCAGCCTGTTCCAGGGTCTCACCACCCTCACTTTTCACCCTTATCTACTCCCTAAATCTCCCCTCTTCCAATTTATTCCAGTTATTCCCAGTCCTTCCATCACATATCCTATTGAAAAGTTCTACTCCAGCCTTTCTGTAGCCCCGTTCAGATATTGAGAAGCTCCTATGAGGTTCTCCCTGAACCTTTTCTTCTCCAGGCTGAACAACCACCAGTCCTTCAGCCTGTCCTCCAGCCCTCTCCTCATCTTCGTGGCCCTCCTCTGGACCCTCTCCAACAGCTGAATGTCTTTCTTATGCTGAGGGCTCCAGAATTTATTTGGAAGTTCTTATTTGCTGTGTGTTTGTGCCTTTAACACACAGTAAACACATGTAAGGACAATACACACAATTGCTGGAAGAACCTGCCAGACTTGTAAGTACAAGCCATAAGATTTTAAGCAGGAATATTGCTTGTTTCATTTACAAAGGCACAGAGTCAGCAATTAGTGTTTTATGCTGCTGATTTTTGGCTTCTCTCTGTCACGTGGTTCTTAACTCATACAGTAAAAAAGAAACAAAAACACCCTCCCTGTCTCCTCAAGATCTATGAGCTCCATTTGGGATGAGAATACTGGATAATGGTATTTATTCCTACTGTTTGTCATTGTTTGTGAGCCTGCTTGGGCAATTTCTCAGGGAGCACTGAGTTATATTGTTTGTGCAATTTGCCAGAGCATCCTGGTCTATGGTAATGAGCTGCAAAACCAGTTAGTACAAGCATACAGAGCAAAGATTTACATGGCAAATGGTTTATGGCTCCTCTTGGCAAAACACATTCTCTCCATCAGGGCTCTGTCAGACCTTTGTGTAACCACTAACAAAAATGCTTTTTCTAACTCTCTCTCTCTCTCTGTAGTGTAAAACGTATTTTTAATCCCCGTAAAATCTTTGGATAAAACAATGTTGTCTTGAAGAGGAACTTTGCAGTAATTAGGCACAAATGCATAATTACACAGAAGGCAAGATGTTAATGAATCATCAAAAGGCTGGGGGGGAGGAGAATTCTTTGCTTGGTGCCACATGGAAGAACCAATACCTAAACACAAAGCAGTTAAGGTTTAGAGGTTTGACAGCTTCAGGATTGTTAAATTATGGCAATGAGATGAAATCATAGAATGATAGAATGCTTTGGATTGGAAAGGACCTTAAAGGTCATAGAGTTCCAACCCCCCTGCCATGGGCAGGGACACTTCCTACTACATCAGGTTGCTTGGTGCCTCATCCTGCCTGGCCTTAAACGCCTCCAGGGATTGAGGGGCCATCCATACCCTCTCTGGGCAACCTTTTCCAATGTCTCAACACCCTCACGATCTAGAACTTCTTTCTTCCATCCACCCTAAATCAGCCATCCTCCAATTTTCATCCTTTCCTCCTAGTCCTGCTGTCCTGGAACCTATTAAAAGTTCTACTCCAGCCTCTATCTCTGCTTGGGATTGCTTTGACCCAGGTGCAGGACCTTGCACTTGGCCTTGTTGAATTTCATGAGGTTGGCATCTATTAATACACAGATATAAGAAAGAAATTCTCTACAGTGAGGGGTGGTGAAGCACTGGACCAGGTTTCCCAGAGAGGTTGTGGATGGCCCCCTCTCTGGATGTGTCTAAGGCCAGGCTGGACAAGTCCCTGAGCAGCCTGATGTAGTGGGAGGTGTCCCTGCCCATAGCAGGGGGTTGGAACTCGATGATCTTTAAGGTCCCTTCCAACCCAAACTATTCTATGATTCTGTGAAATCAAAGATCTTTCATCCATAGCTTTGCCTTTGAGCCTTTGCAGGTGGATGTGTGCGTTTTTTCTACTTAGATGCTACAGCTACCATTAATTTTTTTGCTTACAAGAAATTACAAGGAATTTTTTTACTCAGATGCTACAAGCATGTGGCTCTAGTGTGTGCCCTCACTCCATTAACATCTCTCTCCTGACACTGTTTGCTGTGTCTGTGTTTTTATTCCACCTGGCAAAGTAAACTGCTGGAATGAAAGGCTGGTGACAAAAATTATTAGTGACTGGAAATACTTGAGCATGAGGAAACTGGAAAGTTTGCCACTTGCTCCTTCCAAAGAAAGCAACCAAGAGAGTTGTAGAAAGCACTAAATGAAAAGGCAAATTGCTGTTTCTAATGGAGAACTGCCTTTCTCTCACCAGCACTATCTGGAGGTGATTACAACCACTGTTTCTGTGAATGGGAGTATTGAATTCTATAGATTTGCAGGAGAATTTCCATAGAGATTACTTGGCTTTATGCCTTTCCACCTGTAGATTGTTGCATTGTAAGGCTTGTGTGTTGTTAATGAGCATAATAAAAATGGCTTGCAGGTACAGCTTTATGTTCTTGCATCTCTACCAGGTCAGAACTGGATCTCCCTTAAAAATCTGGAGCTCTGAGATAATGAGGTGGAAGGGAATTGTTCCCTGCAAATTATGAGACCTGGGTTTGTACAAAGGAAAGATTACTGCTAATTACATGTCAAGACACAGACATAGATTCGTAGAATCCTAGGGTTGGAAGGGATCTTCAAGGGCCATCTAGTCCAAAACCCTCTTCAGGAAGCCGGGACATCCAGTTTTTGCTTCCTGAACCTTGCTTTTCATGTTCTCTGCTGCTTTTTGATTCCATTGGTCACCTTGTGGAGAGCACTGGACATTCTCCTCATCTTGCCTGAGCTTTTTGCTCAGTGTCTTGGCCACTGGTGGTCAGTGAAAGGGAGTCCCAGCCATATCTGCGAGCTGTGTGACACTTCTGCAGGTCAGATGGCTCTGCTTTGCAAAGTTTCACCCAAGAAAAAACTTCATCTCTGTTCTGCAACAACATCAAAAGAGGGGGAGGGACAGAGGAGCTCAGAGCATCTATAATTCCAGATGAGATATGAGCAGGTGTAACAGCTGCACTCAATAAATCAGAGAAATTTTCAAGTCCTCTTCTAGCCTGAATCTTCTGCTGAAATTTTTAGGAGGAATTAATTTGTTGAACTGTATTATTAAATATGTGAAAGGCTTATTAAGTGCAGTGTGGTTAGATCTTCCTGTAACATATTTCTGCTGTCCTATTAAGACTAATTTAGGTGTCCCCAGACAGTTGAAAGCTCCTGCTAGGTTACTGTCTTCTCTACTTATTGTCTGATCACTAATCTCAGCCTAAACTTTGCTTGGTCCAGTGATAACTGCATAGCTCCTGGGAATGTCAGGAGGTGTCTGGACACAGGTTGTCAGGAGATCAAGGAGCCAGCCTTCACTTCTATTTCTAGAATCTCTAGATCAACCAGGCTGTGAGCCAGTGCCTGGGGAGTGTGGATGTCTGGAATCCATCAAATTAACAAGATCATAGAATGGTTTGGGTTGGAAGGGACCTTATCTAATTCCAACCCCCCTGCCATGGGCAGGGACACCTCCCACTAGAACAGGTTGCTCAATGCCTCATCCAGCCTGACCTTAAACACCTCCAGAGATTGAGGGGACATCCACAACCTCTCTGGGCAACCTGTTCTGGTGTCTCACCATCCTCACAGTCAAAAACTTCTTTCTTATCTCCAGCCTAAATCTCCCCTCTTCAAATTTGCATCCATTACTCCTACTCCTGCCTTCCTGGACCCTATTAAAAAATCCTACCACAGCCTTTCTGTACCCCCCTTCCGGTCACTATGAGGTCTTCCCTGAGCCTTCTCTTCTCCAGAATGATCAACCCCAACTCCTTCAATCAGTTCTCATAATGCAGAGGAGGCTGGGGCTCCTCCACCCTCTCCAACAGCTCAATGTCCTTTGGATGTTGAGGGTACCAGAAGTGGATGCAGTAACTCCATTTGGTGTCTCACCAGAGCCCAGTAGAGAGGCGAAATTACCACCCTTGATCTTCTGGTCATCACTTCTCTTGACATACAACTCATTTTTGGTTGTGTTCTTTCTGGAAGTGAAACTTACACTTTTTACACAGGGGAAAGAAAAGAGGAGGAGGCTACTGTATCTATTTTAAGATGAAAAATGTTTAATGACTGACTTGGAAACTATCCACAGAGCTTAACTGCTAATGACTTCATCCCTTTGTTGTTTGCTGTATTGGAATCTTCTGCTTTTGCCCCATTTCCCTCTTCTGCTCTTCATTTTTTACTGCCTCCTTATCTCTTCTTTCTATGAATCATGATTTGCCTGATTAGTGTCAAATCTTTCCTGTCTCTGAGATAGTGTTTTTGTAGTTAAATTTTGGTAGAAAGCTTGCAGCTGCTCTTCAGTCTTTTCTTTCTCTTTTAAACATGATGCTTTTCTGTTGGATGAGGCACAACCACCCTCATCTTCAGCCTCAGGCTTGGGAGATGGTTGAGGGAAGTAAAAACTAAAAGAAAACAGCTTTTCACAGACAAATGCAAACAAATTTGCATTAGGAGCAGACAACTCGTGCCCTAAGAATAAGAAAAACCAACAAACTAAGAAAGGAAATACTAGTAACACCCAAGTTAAGCAAACAGAACAAGAAAGATGAAAAAAAAAAAACTCACATGGAAGTAATGATTGGTTTCTGAAGAGCTTTGATCCCCCTGTCTCCATCTGCAGCTTTGCAACATAAACAGTCTCCTCGTTTAAAAACAAGAAGTATCAAAGGCAACCCTTCACCTAGAAGTATTGACTTGTTTTATCAGTGGTCCAGAATACCTAGATGCTTTCTCCTCTGCATATGTTGCAGCATCTGTGGGTCTCTTTTTTCTCCATTTCTTCTCAGTTACGTGAAGTTGAGGTAATTTCGTTTCAGAAGTTCTACTCTGGGAGTGAGGCGGCTGCTTGGAATTTTTTTTATGTGTTAAAGTGTCTAGGACTGCATTAAGAAAATGAATAGCTTAAAACCTGTTTTTAAATGTAGATATAGAATCATAGAAAGGTTTGGGTTGGAAGGAACCTTAAAGATCATCTAGTTCCAACCTCCCTGCCATGGGCAGGAACACCTCCCACTAGATATCATAAGCTCTCTTTGGCTGCCTTACTAAGGAGGGGAACATCTTGTAACACCCCAGGTTCTCATCCCCTGCTGGAAACAATGGCCAAATTGACAGAGTTAATGAGTTTTGGTTGAGCCTGAAGGTTTAAAACAAAGACAAGCACCATGTTGTCTTAGGCATTTAGTTTAAGACAATCTTACTGCTGTCAGGAGTTTAAAATCTAAATAAATAGAAGAAGGGAGGGTGAAGGGACTCAGAGGCTGATTCTTACTGATGGGAGGTAGGCAAAGATTAAAGTCTTTCTAGGGAAAGGACATCCAGAAGAGCATGATGGTTAGTTTAATGACTGCTTTTACTCTAAGATAAGATCCTGTGTACCTGGGCTGCTTCTTATTTCAGTCTCCTTTGATCAGTGGGTATCACTGTCACCTTTTAAGATGTTTGAAGATCACACATAGTGAATACTGTCTGAGAACATTATGGAGGTCTGAAAGAGGAATATGAAAGTCTTAGCTTCGAGTGTCATAATTCAGATGTCACTGTGATACCGATGACTTCTTCAGGTTTGTTCTTTTAATAAGAATAATAGGCAATTCCTTCTCACAGGAATAGGAAGGTGATGCCTGGATTTAATGCTGATGTTTTGTGTCTCCTACTCCTTGGAAGCAATAGTGCACTCTTAAGATACACAACTTAGTGTTCATTAAGAAATAAGTAACAGTATATTTATAATATAAATATAAGAAAGAAATTCTTTACAGTGAGGGTGGAGAAACACTGAAATGGGTTTTCCAGAGAGGTTGTGGATGTCCCATCCCTGGAGGTGTTTAAGGCCAGGCTGGATGAGGCATTGAGCAACATGGTCTAGTGGAACATGTCCCTGCCTATGGCAGGGGGGTTGGAATTAGATGATCTTGAAGGTCCCCTTCAACCCAAACTATTCTGTGATTCTATGATTTCATATTCTTTGAAAACCACAAGATGAGGCAGTGATAAAGCAGAGGTGGTTTCCTTGTTGGGGAGTGGCTGCCATTGCTTCATGTGACATGGGCATGCAGTGAGGAGATGCTCTGGGCTGTCCCAGCAGGGAGATCATGCTTTTATCTTCTCTCTGGGAATCTCTGCCTGTCTCTGATTATCTTGACAATTGTCTCATGTTGCCTCTCAAGTATGATGTCTCCTTCTTTTGAAGGTTCTACTAAAGCAAAAGGGACCTGAGGGTCCTTGTGGGCAGCAGGATGATCATGAGCCAGCAATGTCCCCTTGTGGGCAAGAAGGCAAATGGCATCCTGGAGTGTATTAGAAGGGGCTTGGCTAGTAGGTGGAGAGAGGTTCTCCTCCCCCTCTGCTCTGCCCTGGTGAGAGCACACCAGGAATGTTATGTCCAGTTTGGGGGCCCTCAGTTGCAGAAGGACAGGGAACTGCTGGAGAGGGTCCAGCACTGAGCCATGAAGATGATGAAGGGATTGGAGCATTTCCCTTCTGAGGAAAGGCTGAGGGAGCTGGGGCTCTTTAGCTTGCAGAAGAGGAGACTGAGGGGGAACCTCATTCATGTCTATAAATATGGAAAGCGTGAATGTCAGGAGGATGGAGCCAGGCTCTTCTCAGTGACATCCAATGATAGGACTCAAAGGGCAATGGGTACAAGCAGGAACACAGCAGGTTCCACAGAAGAGAGATGAACAGAGCTACAGAGTCACAGAATGTCAGGGATTAGAAGGGACATGGAGAGATAGAATCATAGAATAGTTCGGGTTGGAAGGGACCTTAAAGATTATTGAGTTCCAACCTCCCTGCCTTTGGCAGGGACACCTGCCACTAGATCAGGCTGCCCAGTGCCTTGTCCAGCCTGGCCTTAAACACCTCCAGGGATCAAGAAGGGGGCATCCACAGCCTCTCTGGGCAACCTCTTCCAGTGTTTCCCCACCCTCACTGTAAAGAATTTCTTTCTTATGCCAAGTCTAAATCTTCCCCCTTCCAATTTACATCCATTGCCTCTGGTCCTCCCTTCAGATATCTTATTAAAAAGTCCTTCCCCTGCCTTTCTGTAGGACCCCCTCAGGTACTGATAAGTTATATAAGGTCCCCCCTTATCCTTCTCTTCTCCATGCTGAACAACCCCAACTCCTTCAGCCTGTCTTCATAGGGCAGTTGCTCCAGCCCTTTGACCATCTTCGTCCAGATCATCTAGTCCAACCCCCTGCTGGAGCAGGAACACCTAGACCAGGTCAGAAGGATTCTCAGCTGACAGCAGTGATGGGTTAAATCTTGTTGAGTAAGTCCAGCAACACTATTCATGTTATTTGGCAAAATTAGTGTTGAGTTACTGTCTGTGGAGCAAACCCCAGCTGTAAGAGAGAGTCCACTCTTTGTTTGGATATTGCTGGTCTGACATCTATCCAAGTTTAAGATTAAGGCTAGAATTCTGGGCCAGTATTTCTGTCTTGTACAACACAGCAGATTATTTTTATTTAAATAAGTGACTTGTGTGCTTTCTCTGATGTCCTAAAGCAACAGATGTCTCATTAGCACCTGAGCTGCACAAGCTTCTATGGAAGGCTGCAAATGATTATTCATGTGCTCCATTTTTATCTCTTTATGAGTCATTACTTAAAGGTTTTATCAGAAGATTGCCACATTTAATTACACATGGCCATAATTAAAAGTGAATACCCACAGCCCTAAAAACTTTAAATAAGTTGTTTTCCTGCTTGCCAATGAAATGCTTTAGGAAAGGAGTAAAATACAAAGGCAAAGAAGAATCCAGTAAGAATAATCAAGTATATGTAAAACATCTATTATTTTTTTCTTTTGAACATTTTAGAATAGGGTGTTTTGGTTTTTTTTTATTAAACACAATGATACAAAGACATTACTGTTCCAGGAGGATGGAGCCAGGCTCTTCTCTGTGATAACCAGTGACAGGACAAAGGGCAATGGGTGCAAGCTTGAACCAGAGGAGGTTCCATAGAAATAGGAGAAAACATTTCTTAAGGTTGAGGGTGAGAGA
>VZTY01016822.1:0-44842 GCA_013400935.1 Turnix velox | reverse complement strand
CATTGAGCTGTTGAAGCGGGTTCAGAGGATGGTNCTCAGTACCTGAAGGGAGCTACAGAAAGCCTGGGACAGAACTTTTTAATAGGGTCCAGGGTGGCAGGACGAGGATTAATAGATGGAAATTGGAAGAGGGAAGATTTAGGCTGGACAGAAGAAAGAAATTCTTTCCTGTGAGGGTGGTGAGACACTGGAAGAGGTTGTCCAGAGAGGATGTGGATGCCCCCTCAATCCCTGGAGGTGTTTAAGGCCAGGCTGGATGAGGCACTGAGCAACCTGGTGTAGTGGGAGGTGTCCCTGCCCATGATAGGGGGGTTGCAACTAGGTGATCTTTAAGGTCTCTTCCAACCCAAACCATTCTGTAATTCTATAAAGATGTGCATCACTGCTGGTTATGAACTACAAAGTCCAGGAGATACAGAGGTGAGGGACAGCAGCCTGATGCTGAGGTAGGTGGAGCTCTGGAAGCAAGGTGAGGAGCTCAGAAGGGAGGAGAGGAGGCAGCAGGGACAATCCCGGTTGTCAGAATTGAGAAAACCTTCTCTGTGAAGGCCATAAATAGTAAAATAAGTCCATAAATTATCACCAAGTTACCTAATCCTCATACATCTCCTTTCTGAGCCTGGCTTGTGCCAACCTGCAGCTCCTTTGATGAGGCAAGTGAGTGGAGGAGTAAATCTGATGGCCCAGCAGCAACCAGTTTAAAGAATACAGCCCCAGAGAGGGAGCTTCACTGGGTGATTTGCTGAATTGTTGTTATGATTATTTAGGGGGGGAAAAAAAAAATAAAAAAAAAATCTGATAATGACTTAGTTTAAAATGCATCAAATGTTCTGGGAGCCTACTAACTGATTGTTGCGAAAATAATCATTATGGTGCATTATGGTGAAGTGTTTGTTTTCTACTAATTGTTCTGACCTTCTTCATCTGTATTTGATGAGATTTCTATGCATAATTAAAAGGCCCTCCAGGAAAGAAAGAAAGGAAAAAAAAAAAAAAAAAGTAGTCAGCAAACTAATCCATAGGACAAGCAAATGCAGATCGTTCCTATCACCTTAATTTGGTTAAAATTTGGCTTTCTCTTTCCTTGAAGATTTTTTTCCATCATCAGTTCTTGTAGTAGGAGCTAATTATGAGCTATTTTAGCCTGTTATTAAGATGTGCACAGACTTTTCTCCTCATTGTTAAGCATTGGTTGTTGATGTCCTTGTATTTAAAGGCAGCCAGATGCTTCTTCAGGAAGCACAGAGGAGTTTATGGTAGTTCCACCAGGGAGAAGCAGAGTCTGGTGCTGCTGGTCATCCCCAGGCAACAGAAATGAGCCTGGGGAAAATTATTTTGTATAGTTTCCAATAAAATAACAGTGCAGGTCATACTAAGGTGAAATTTAAACTGAAATAATCTGACCACCTCCTGCCTTCAGGATGGAAGTTGAAGTTTGGCAGGTCCTCTCTTAGAGATCTGGGTTCCTGTTCTCCAGAAAAAGCCACCTTTGTGTGGCCAATGGGTTATGCCTTTTGGAAGCAGTGCTCTTTTTTGTATGGTTTTCTGTGTATTTGAAAGGTGTTTGCTCACAGAAACTCAGCAAAGCTCTCCTGGCAACCAGGCAGGCACAACATGGGACAGGGATGTCCCTGGTATGTCCAGAAGGCTTTGAGGGATTTTTACATCACCAGTTCCTCTCTGAAGCTGCTTTGCCTTCATCTGCATCCTGTGAAAGTTCTGGAGATGGTTTCACTGGCTTAGTAATTAAACTGGATCCTGGTTAGAGAAGCATAGAATGGTTTGGGCTGGAAGGCACCTTAAAGATCATCTAGTTCCAGCCCCCCTGCCACAGGCAGGGACACGTCCTACCAGACCAGGTTGCTCAATGCTTCGTCCAGCCTGGCCTTAAACACTTCCCAGGGAGGGGACATCCACAACCTCCTTGGGCAACCTGTTCTACTATCTCAGCACCCTATAAGGCTTAATATTTCAATTCAAAGAGTATAGATATCTGAAGTGGGGATTTCATCATCACCCATGTGGATATTGTTCTTTACAAAAGGAGAGAAGTTTGGAGGCTTTTAAAAACTTTTTTGCCTTTTCCTTACCAACTTTAACCAGGAGCCCACACAAATTGGCCCTATTTGATTCCTCATGTTAATAATCAGCACTTTGTCAGCCTCAGCAAAGGGAGCTCCTTTAGACATCCATCCATCTTGTTATGGGAGGAAAAAAAAACCCCAAACAGTTAAAATTTGACATGAATTTACTGTTCCTTTCTTTCTCTTTATGCTCAGAGTGTTTTTGGGGTGAGCAGTTTTTTATCTTCCTTCTGTAAAGTGCTTGTCTTTTGGATGCTAAAGAAGAAAAGATGCAGGAAATCTATAGTATGTCATTAATGAGTGGGTTGGGAATAAAAAAAAAGCTGCTTGGAGATGGAGATCTAAGGAAGGACTGAATCCTGGTAGGACTTGGAGCTTGCTGAGGAACTTGTAGATCTCATAAAAGCAAAGTGCTGAGCCCCTGCTTAAATATTAAATGCTGTGTGAGACAGATTTCATCTTGGTAACTGAAAATGCACATGAGCACACACACTTCTGAATAAGATCAGTTATAAGGTGCTACAAATGCATATGACATCTGCTGTGTTCACTAAAGAGAATTAAAGGAGATAAAACCTTAAAAGATAGGGGCTGGAGCTGGAAGCTGAGTGGTTGGAGTCAAGTGCCCAACGACACAGTGCCCATGTGCCTGTGTAATGAGATTTGCATGAAGTTTTCTGCTTTCCTCCAACCCTGACATTTTAAATTGGTCAATAGATGTAAAACCCCATCAATTCATTAATTTTTAACTTTGAGAAGCCACCCAGATGCATTTCAAAGAAAGGCACGTGGTTAGAAAGGTTAATTGTTGTTTCAAGATACTTGGTGAAATCGATGGGACTGGGAGCTGAGATGCTTTCTGGGCTAGGTTTTTGGTGGGAAGCAGATAATGGCTGCAATGCTCCAGATTTAAATGATAAAACAGAGTGGGGTTTTTGTTTGGAACCTGTGTAGCTCTGAAAAGATGAAGCTATATGAGGTAGAGGTTCTTCTGCTCCTCTGCTCTTCCCTGGTGAGACCACATGTAGAATATTGTGTCCAGTTGTGGGGATCTCAATTGAAGAAGGACAGGGAACTGCTGGAGAGAGTCCAGCACAGAGACACAGAGATGATGAAGGGATTGGAGCATCTCTGCTTCTTCTGAGGAAAGGCTGAGGGAGCTGGGGCTCTTTAGCTTGAAGAAGAGGGAGACTGAGGAGTTTCCATGTTTATAAATATGGAAAGGGTGAGTGTCAGGAGGATGGAGCCAGGCTCTTCTCAGTGACCTCCAGTGATAGGACAAGGGACAATGGGTGCAGACTGGAACACAGGAGTTTCCACAGAAGGATGAGAAGAAACTTTGTCAGGATGAGGGTGACAGAAGAATGGCACAGGCTGCCCAGAGAGGTTGTGGAGTCTCCTTCTCTGGAGACACTCAAACCCCACCTAGATGCCTTCCTGTGTGACCTGGTCTGGGTGTTCCTGCTCTGTCAGGGGGATTGGACTAGATGATCCCTGATGTTCTGTGATATGAAATCAGTGTCAGTGAGATAAAAAGTGGACATTTTACAGATGCTTCTGACACTTCCAGCATGATGAAGTTCAAAGCATCAGTGCTGTTTGCTCACCACCCCCCCACACTTGCAGCCATCCTTGTAGTGTCCCGGAGCTTGTCATCAAACCATTCCTCTTGCAGCTCCACTTTAACCCTACATAGAATCATAGAATGGTTTGGGTTGGAAAAGACCTTAAAGATCATCTAGTTCCAACACCCCTGCCCCATCTCCCACTAGATGAGGTTGCTCAATGCCTCATCCAGCCTGGCCTTAAAC
The DNA here is from genome assembly GCA_013400935.1 of Turnix velox. NCBI lineage: Eukaryota > Metazoa > Chordata > Aves > Charadriiformes > Turnicidae > Turnix > Turnix velox. Next base: position 40,947 of record VZTY01016822.1, on the reverse strand, counting down.
TCCTCCAGGTTTGCCTGAGCTAATCTGGTAGATCATTCAACATCCTTGCTCTGCCCAAAGTTCCTGTAGCACATTTGGTGAATTTTTATATATGTGTTTTATCTCTGCATATGCACAAGAACCCGCTGATGAAAGCTCAGTAAAGCCAGATGAATTCAAATGGCTGCTAATGCCCATTGAAACCTTGCATATAAGTTTTAATTAGATATTGCTGATTAGATCTGGTTCCAGTCTTCTTGGCTTTATCCCTTTTTTCCATGGGGTTTAGCAGTAATTTGTATTTTAATAGCCAAATTCTGTCCTATTTTACAGCTCTATAAACCTGCTCTGAGATTTTTATCCCTCTCCCTTTGATGGTAAGGAGAAAATCCACAATGTTTTCACATTTCAGGCATTATTCAGGTTTTTTTTTACTCATTGTCCACTCATTGTTCCCCCCAGGTTTGCTTTTGGGTTGATGGAGCCTTCAGAGTGACAGCAAATATTGGCTACATGAGCAAATGTGCTGATGACACAGAGGGACATGAATGAAAGCTGTTGATTAACCCAGAGTCAATTACTGTGCATCAAAGCAAGTTGAAGCTTCTGCCTGCCAATGAAGAGGGGAAAAAAGCAGCATCCCATGATCTTGGAGCTCCTTCAGCCACAGCTGATGCTCACCAACTGCATTTTGGATGCTGCTCACCCTGCACAGAGGCTCAAAATGGACCTGAGCATGGATGGAGGTGACCTTTGCTGATGAAGATTCAGTCCAGGAGACATGGTGTGACTTTACTTCCACGGAGGTGAGCAACTTTCAGACCTTTCCTACATTGTTGTCAGGGAATAGTGTGGGCTGGCTGCTCCCTAAAGGATGGGGACCCAAGTGCAGTGTGGGCAGAGGACTAATACCTGAAGAGACCTATAAGAAAGCTGGAGAGGGACTTTTTCTAAAGGCAAGGAGCAATAGGGTGAGGGACACCCTTTAGGATAGAGCAGGGCAGGTTTAGATGAGGCTTTAGGAAGAAGTTCTTCTCCATGAGTGTGGTGTGCTGCTCTTCCAAGTTGCCCAGAGAGGTGGTGGAAGCCCCAAGGCCAGGCTTGCTGAGGCTCTGAGCAACCTCACCCAGTGCAGGATGTCCCTGCACACTGCAGGGGGATGGACTAGATGGCCTTTGAGTGTCCCTTCCAACACAACACATTTTCTGATTCTATGTGAATTGGACTTCATCCTTAGCTAAAATGGCTAAAATTGGATGCAGGATCGGTACAAATGCAGCCATTACTAATTCAAAGCAATCCAACGCTGGATGCTAATTTTGGAAAATCCCAGGTCAGGACTGGCCTTGAAAACCCTTCTGTCATTTGTTGCTGCTGTGTATTGCAGGGCTAATTATCCCCTTCACTGCAACATTGAGCTGAGTCGAGGTTCTGCTGGGGCTTGGGAGTGGGTGAGGCAGAGAAGAGCAGAGTAGAGTCCTCAGAGTCGCCCCAGGCCATGTCACTGTGAAGCAAATGCAGCTGAAAGCAAAGCAGAAAACGAGATGGGACTTTGCCATTGCACACGTCTGGTGTCGTTTTTTTCTCCTGGCATCCCCAGCCTGCAGAACCCTGTGTGCTGGCTCCCAGCCCCTTACAGAAGGGCCTGAACACCATCCTGCTCTAAAACCACGTGTGTTGGCTCCCTACAGAAGAGCTTGAGCACCTTCCCACTCCAAAACTTCTATGTGCTGCCTCCCAGCTCCTAACAGAGGTGCCTGGTCACTGATCCTGCTCTAAAACCACGTGTGTTGGCTCCCTACAGAAGAGCTTGAGCACCTTCCCACTCCAAAACCTCTGTGTGCTGCCTCCCAGCTCCTTACAGAAGTCCTTGAACACTTTCCCACTCCAAAACTTCTGTTGCTGCCTCCCAGTTCCTTACAGAAGCGCCTAAACAACTTCCCACTCCAAAACCTCTGTGTAATGGCTCCCAGCTCCTTTTAGAAGTGCCTGAACACCTCCCCACTCCAAAACCTCTGTGTGCTGCCTCCCAGCTCCTTACAGAAAAGCTGGACACCATCCTGCTCTAAAACCCTGTGTATTGGCTCCCTACAGAAGAGCCTGAACACCTCCCCACTCCAAAACCTCTGTGTGCTGCCTCCCAGCTCCTTACAGAAGTGCCTCAACACCATCAAGCTCCACAACCTCCCCCAGACCACCTAAAAAGGCACAGAGGAGAGGGAGAGGACTTTGCTTCCTTCTTTCTTTCCAATAAGTTTTAACAGCAACTCGAAATTGGGTTCCTGCTGCAATTGAATTGAAGCCACCTTGATTAGGTGGAAGAAAGGAAAATCACTAAGCTGTGGTTTGACCACATTGTTTCAGCCCAGCATTTCCACTATAATTACTCATTTGTTTAAAAAAAAAAGGTTGATTTTTGATTTATGAGTATTTATGCAGACCTATACGCTCTCATTCCTCTGTGAGCAATATGTGTGTATTCATCAGACTGACTGATGTGTTTCTAAATTTTAAGAATATGCTGAGATTTTGTGTTGTCTAATTCCTCATATTCCTTTGAGAAACAAAGGTAGGAGTGAAGTGAGAACTCAATAGATGCCTCTGAGGCTTGTGAGGATGTAACCTCATCTTCAAGGTAGGTATTCATAGAACTATTGAATGGCTTGGGTTGGAAGGGACCTTAAAGATCATCTAGTTCCAACCACCCTGCCATGGGGCTGGACTCTGTGGACACTGGAACAGGTCTCCTAGAGAGGTTGTGGATGCCCCCTCAATCCCTGGAGGTGTTTAAGGCCAGGCTGGATGAGGCACTGAGCAGCCTGGTGTAGTGGGAGGTGTCCCTGACCATGGCAGAGGGGTTGAAACTAGATGATCTTTAAGGTTCCTTCCAACCCAAACCATTCTATGATTCTAAGTTTGTTTTACACCATACCTTTTCTACTGCAAATATTCCACGTGGCATCAGATCTGAAAGTTTGGGAAACAAGCTCAGGTGGATTTTAGGGGAAAAAAAGAGCTTTAAAGGAGTGGTTTATTCACACAAACAGGCTGCCTCTGAAGCAATTCTCTCCTGGTTAATTCATGAAGGTTTCAGTTAAACTGGTCTGTGAAGTAATAGCAGCCAAAGGAGTTTTATTTTCTGTGGGTCTGTGTGTTTGAAGTGTGAGTGGTTTTGCTGCCATGAAAATGAAGAGTCTGTCTTTTTTACTGTGCTATTTATCATCTTGCAATTACACGTCCAGAGGCAGCAGAGAACAGAATCTCTGGATCTAGTTTGCTGAAATCATAAAATCATAGAATGGTTTGGGTTGGAAAGGACCTTAAAGATCCATCTAGTTCCAATCTCCCTGCCGTGGGCAGAGACACCTCCCACTACACCAGGTTGCTCAATGCTTCATCCACCCTGTCCTGGAAGTTACCTTCAGGATTCTCATTCAGCAGCTTCCCATTATGACAGTGAAGGGTTTGACTTCAGCAGCAAGGGGAGAAGATGCCTTTGGATGACCTTTCTCAAGAGGCATGGCCTTGGATCAGAGTAGGAACAGTGTTTCAGCTGGGCTTCTGGAGCTACTCATGGGTAAAACCTTTCACCATGGAGTAATTTGAGTTGTTTAAACCCATTTTGCTGCAGCCTGAGTGAGGTTGAATTAACCTGTTGGTCCCTTCATGGAGCAGCTGATGTACAAGCTCATGTTGAACCTGACCCCATGGCTGTGCTCCAAGAACAAGCAGTGCCATATCCAAGTTGGTGCAAGGTTAATATCTGAGGGCTTCTCCTTTTCTACTCAATTCAATTCTCAGCTGTTGATGTTTGTAGCCACATGCACTAAAAAAAAAAAAATGATGGTTTATGGCAGTGCTGTGAGTAGGAAACGTGGAGAAAGGCCATCACAATAAACACCCTTCAACAACCATTACTGTGAAGAGCACTAAAGCCCAAGTGACAGGCTGCAAAGAAGGGAGAAAAAAAAAAGTGTCATCTTTGATTCATGCTGCTGCTGAATTAAGCAATATAATCACTGACAAATCAATCATTACCAGCCATAAACAACGGGTTGGTTAGCTGGCCCTACCTAAGGCAAAGCTGTAGCCCATTAACGTGCTGCACGTCGGGCTGTTAACAGCAATAAGAATCAGCTCAACGCTGTCAGGAGAATTACCAATAATAAAGACCAATTTCTTACCTTATGAGATGTAAAGCAGCATCAGAATAAATCAAGAGCCATTCTCCCCAGCACAAAGGAAATCACCATCCTGTAAATATCACTTTGAGAAGCGAGAGGTGCCAGGAGAACGTTTGGAAAATGCTCTGACAGTGTTTTTGAGGGGGAATATCCTGAAACAAGTACAAGTGTCAGCACTTGAAAATTCGCATTTTATTGGGAAGGGCATAGGCCTTCCTTGAAGTCCTAAATAATAAGTTTTAGGAGGACTGACAACTCTCTTAAAGAAACAGAGAAGTTTAGGGTAATTTTTCCTTCACATGATTAACTTTTATTATGAGGGATTTTTTAAGGCCAGGCTGGATGAGGCATTGAGCAACCTCATCTAGTGGGAGGTGTCCCTGCCCATGGCAGAGAGGTTGGAACTAGATGATCTTTAAGGTCCCTTCCACCCCAAACTATCCTATAATTTTAAATTAAAACCCCACCTCTGCTGTCTTTTGTCTAGGACAAAATAGATGATTTTATTAAAGCAAGAAGGATCCTACTGAAGATTTCCAGCAATGACTCCTGTTCCTACTACTGAATTTCTGGCTTTGGATGGCAACACACCCACAAGATTTTACCCGACTTGTTATAACTAGTTTTAATTACCTCATTCATTATAACGTTTTAAATCATAGAATGATATGGAAATCATAGAATGGTTTGGGTTGGAAGGGACCTTAAAGATCATCTAGTTCCATCCCTCCTGCCATGAGCAGGAACACCTCCCACTACACCAAGTTGCTCAATGCCTCGTCCAGCCTGGCCTTAAACACCTCCAGGAATTGAGGGGGCATCCACAGCCTCTCTGGGCAACCTCTTCCAGGTTCTCACCACCCTCACAGTAAAGAACTTCTTTCTTATATCCAGCCATGTAATATTATTTTTTGCAACTTCTAATAAAACTCCAGCAGGTTGTGGTGCCTGGATACAAGTGGAAAATACATCACGTTGATGCCGACTCCACGTTGGGGCCCCTGTAGAGGAGTTATGTTTTATGCATGAGATCCCTGCTCCTCCAAGGCACATCAAAGGTTCGTCGCTGACCGCTGATAAACACATTCATCCTCATTTGAAAGCTTTGTTGTAAGCTGTGTTCTCTCCTTGTCTTTCCTAATGGTCTCTCAGCAAATGCTGCTCCCCTGGGGCAGATCCTGCAGCCCGAAGGCAGGTTTCAGCTGACTCATCTGCCTTCCCCAGCTTTTCCTGCAGCGTATGTGGGATTGAAGGTGTGCTGCTTCAGGATTTCGGAGCGTTTTGGTATTCCTCACCATGTGCTTTTCTTTACAGCCTCAGACCAGGAGGGATTTGCTCAGCTACTTCACAATGAAAGTGGTGTGACACAGGAACAGGTTGCTCAGAGAGGTTTGTGGAGGCACCATCCCTGGAGACATTCAAAGGCAGGCTTGCTGAGGCTCTGAGCAACCTGATCTAGTGCAAGATGGATGCAAATTAGAAGAGGGTAGATTTAGGCTGGCTAGAAGAAAGAAGTTCTTTCCTGTGAGGGTGGTGAGACACTGGAATGGGTTGCCCAGAGAGGTTGTGGATGCCCCCTCAATCCCTGGAGGTGTTTAAGGCCAGGCTGGATGAGGCACTGAGCAACCTGGTCTAGTGAGAAGTGTCCCTGTCCATGGCAGGGGGGTTGGAACTAGATGATCTTTAAAGTCCATTTTAATCCAAACCTTTCTATGGTTCTATGTCCATGCTCACTCCAGGAGGTTGCAGTAGCTGGCATTTAAATGTCCCTTCCAACCCAAGGCATTTTATGATTCAGCTCTATTTCATTGCCCTGAGCATGAGGAATGGCCAGGGGTTTGCTGGAAGGTTGTAACTAAGTCCCACCATGAAGACATGCAAAGCCTAGTGGAAAGGCCCAGCTTGCAGAGTACTCTGCAAAGCAGGGAGCTCCAAAAGCCACGCTTTGTTGAGGAAAAGAGATAGGATGAAGTTACTGCCTCCCCATTGTCTTCTCTACTGTTTCAGGTCTTTTTAGAATGTGTTCACCCACTTGCTCTCTTGGCCTCACCTTCCTTACTTCCCTCTTCTGCCTGGTTTAGGTCCCCACTCTGATTTAAAGAATTGAATCCTTTCTTGAACCACCTGCTGATGGGTCAGTACTTGTGTTTTTTTCCTTTTTAACAGATTGATGACCCATTTCTCTGGACTAACTGAAGTCTCCTTGCCTGATGCTCATCCCCACAAGCAGGGCTGAGATGGTGGGTGACACAAACCATATCGTGCCTTTCTTTTACTGCTAAAGAATCTGTATAAGGGAGGGAAAATTAAAATTAATTTGATTATTAGCATTTGAAGGTGAAAAGTGTATCTTTTCTCCCCCTGAAAAAATTATTGAGGAGATCACAGGATCAGTGGAGGCTGTCCTTATTAAATGGGTAGTTGCTCCTCATAGTTATAAAAGAATGGATGGAAGATCACAGCAGTTCAGCACATATCAGCTTAAAATACATTCAGGGATTAATCATACAGCTGCCTGAGAGGCATGTGGAGAGGAATGAATTAATCAGGTGCTTTGGACTAAGAAATCATAGAATGGTTTGGGTTGGAAGGGACCTTCAAGATCATCTAGTTCCAACCCCCCTGCCATGGACAGGGACACCTCCCACTACACCTGGTTGCTCAGTGCCTCATCCAGCCTGGCCTTAAACACCTCCAGGGATTGAGGGGACATCCACAACCTCTCTGGGCAGCCTCTTCCACTGTCTCACCACCCTCACAGGAAAGTGCATTTTTCTTTTATCCGGCCTGAATCTCCCCTCTTCCAATTTCCATCCATTATTCCTAGCCCTACCATCATATATCCTATTAAAAAGTGCTGCCCCAGCCTTTCTGTAGGCCCCCCTCAGGTATTGAAAAATGCTGCAAAAAGAAGGGAGGAAAAAAAAACCGATAAAGAAACTGAAAGAAAAGAGAGAATGTGTCCACTTGCTGAACTGAAATAGTGCCCAGGGACCTCTTTAATTGGAGTCAGCAAAAGGAGTGACCTTCATTACCCATCTGCTGACTGGACACTTTCTGAGGCTTGCTTTCTAACAGCTCCCAAAAAGAAAAATAACCAGGTGGAAAGGTGTGCTCGGAATAAACAGTGATTTGGGGCCAGTGAATGGACTGGTTTAAGAGAGGCTCCTGGCAGAGTCCCATTTTGGGCCCATCAATGACAGGAGGATTTGCTCTTTGCTGCAGACAGCCTGGCAAGTTGTTCAGTCTTTTTACTCCTCCACTCCAAAAGAGGGGAAAATAGGTGTAATAATTCTTCTTTTCTCCCAGCTTCTATCATATCTGTTGGGCTTGAAAGCACTTCAGTGCAGGAATAACCCCATTTTTTGGCTATAAATATATGTGTGTGTGGAGATCCTGCAGAAACACCTTGATTTTCCTCTAGTGCAATAAGTAGTTGATAAGTGTGTTAGTGTAAAGCCACGGTGGAGTGACATGATCCAATATACACAAGGGGACATGAATTGTAACAAAAAAAAATGAGGGGTTAAATGATTTCTCTGTACTAGGTGAGGCCCCACCTGGAGTTACTGTGTCCAGTTCTGGAACCTTCAACATAAGAAGGACATTAAGCTGTTGGAGCAGGTCTAGAGGAGGGCCATGAAGATGATCAAAGAAAAAGACAAAAGAAAAAGGGATATCAATTAAACTTTTTTGTTTGTAGGCACTGGCAGCCTCAGCAGAATTTCTGAGTTAATTTAGAAAGTCAAATAGCCCAAAATCATTAGGTCCTCTTAAGCCCATGGCTTTCTTCTCCATCTCTAATGCTTTCTGTGGTCTTGTCCTGCCTAGATTGATGCTATCTGAGGAAATCAACTCCCTCACCATGTTGATGATGAGAGAACATCCCCTGGGAAATGAGAAAAAAAACTCTTGCAAAAGCAGGTAATAATACCCAAGCATGAATATATTGAAACAGATTAATTGTATTTTATTTTTAATTTTTTTAGAGCTTTGGCATGGTGCAGACTTGAGAGCAGAAGTGGGTTTTGAAAACTAGGGCTTAAGAAAACTACAGGGCCAAAAAAAGTGCTGGATCTGAAAAAATTCTCACATGATCAAGCCTGTGTTTCCCTGCTGTCCTGGGTGTTTGTTTCTTGTGAAAACATTGCCTGTGTGCTCATAAATCCTATTTACAAACCCACTTTTACTGGTTTTCCCTTGGCAAAGAAAAAAAAAACCCAACATAATAAAATCAATTTTCATTTCAAATTTTACAGTTTTCATAGTTGGGATTTTTAAGGCTGATCAATAGCCTTTAATTAGCTCCAGCTCACCTTCCAGTTTCCACTTCAGTCACGTAGAATTTGTAATGGCAGCCCAGGGAGGTGCACCAAGGTGGAGCCTGTCCCTGGTTGAGAAGGCTTCTTCTGGAGAGCTGTGGAGAGTAATAAGGTAAGAGAACTTATAGTAATAAAGGAGGAATTAAGTTAAATTTGGTGCTATGTGTGGAATACAACTCTACTAAACAGTTATCTCTTAATGCATCACCAACTCAGGAGATAACTCAAAAAGGTCTTGATCACTTCCCTTAAGAGGACAGGCTGGAGGAGTTGGGGTTGTTCAACCTGGAGAAGAAAAGGCTCAGGGGGGACCTCATAGTAGCTTCTCAATATCTGAAGGGGGCTACAGAAAGGCTGGGTCAGGACTTTTTAATAGGATATGTGACAGAAAGACTAGGAATAATGGATGCAAATTGGAAGAGAGGAGATTCAGGCAGGATATAAGAAAGAAGTTCTTTCCTGTGAGGGTGGTGAGACACTGGAACAGGTTTCCCCGAGGTTGTAGATGTTTAAGGCCAGGCTGGATGAGGCATTGAGCAACCTGGTCTAGTGGGAGGTGTCCCTGCCCATGGCAGAGGAGTTGGAATTAGATAATCTTTAAGGTCCCTTCCAACCCAAACCATTCTATGATTCTGTAATGTAGCTTATAGTAATAAAGGAGTAATTAAGTTAAATTTTGGTGCTATGTATGTAATCCAACTCTACAAAACAGTTATCTCCTAATGCTTCACCAACCCAGGAGATAATGGCCTTGATTTATGCACCCACAAAGAAGAAACTGAAGGTTCAGCTCTAGATTGAAATTAGAGCTCACAGCAGTTATCGTTTTCTCTCTATAAAGAGAAAACATTCCCACATTTCGTATAATCACAGAATAGTTTAGGTTGGAAGAGACCTTAAAGAGTATCTAGTTCTAGCCCCCCTGCCATGGGCAGGGACACCTCCCACTAGACCAGGTTGCTCAATGCCTCATCCAGCCTGGTCTTAAAGACGTCCAGGGATTGAGGTGGCATCTACAACCTCTCTGGGCAACATTTTCCAGTGTCTCATCACTCTCACAGTAAAGAATTTCTTTCTCATATCCAGCCTCAATCTCCCGTCTTCCAATTTGCATCCATTACTCCTAATCCCACCATCACATATCCTATTAAAAAGTCCTACCCCTGCCTTTCTGTTTATTAAAAATTGCAATTCATTATCCAGACTACCTGTTGAATCAGTGATGTTTCCTTTGTCTTCATTACTGGTCATTAGGAGGTTTGTGGGCATCCAGCTGCTCTTCCATTTGAACTTCTCCAGAGTTCCTGCCCTGTCCGTGTGGTTACATTACAATCCAGCTTTTGTGACATTCCCCATTTGTCACCATGGGAACAATTTTGAGCTCACTAACAGGAGCTGTGGCATTAATGAATAAATAAGGTGGAAAGAGCGCTGATTGCAAAGAAGGCATTAAAAAATCTTTGCAATCAGCAGTAATAACAAGCCAAAGAAATGCATGACAGATGAGGAAATGAGAAAATTCACAGCATTACAACTGAGAAACTCTCCTCTGCTCCTGCACACTTTGTCTGCCTTAAACTCAGATGAAACTTCACTGGGATTGCAGACAGACAGTTGCTGATCAAAGCTTTGTTTTACAGGATGAATTTTCATCACAGGAATAACATTTAATGAGAATCATAGAATGGTTTGGGTTGGAAGGGACCTTAAAGATCATCTAGTTCCAGCCCTCCTGCAGGGACACCTCTCACTAGACCAGGTTGCTAAATGCCTCATCCATGCAGCCTGGCCTTAAACACCTCCAGGGATTGAGGAGGTATCCTCTGGGCAACCTCTTCCAGTGTCTCACCACCCTCACAGGAAAGAACTTCTTTCTTCTATCCAGCCTAAATCTCCCCTTTTCCAATTTGCCTCCATTCCTCCTAGTCCTGCCATCCTGGATCCTCAGCCTTCCTGTAGGCCCCCTTCTGATATTAATAAGCTGCTATGAGGTCCCCTGGTCTTAAAATGACCATGAACAAGAGTATTTTCCTTCCCACATTTGATTTTTAAATACTTAATAAAAAGTGAAGTGAAAAGAAACCGAGCAGGGGCCTCAGGCTAAAACCACTTCTTGTCTTAACAGAAGAGTTTTGTTGTGACTGGATTTCTGCTCTGTCTGTCTACAGGATGCAATGAACCTTAGCTGTTGCATGATGATGGAGGAAAGATGTTGCATCCCTGCAGGCTTATTGTTCCTGGAGCAAGCTAGACATGGTCCTCACATGACATCTTCCAAATTCTTTGGTCTGAAGGACAGGCAGGTGGCCAGGGACAGCCTCAGTGATGTTCTTGGCCTTTGAAGGTGGGTAGAATAAATGTCTCCATGAGTCTGGCTTTCAGGAGAAGGTTAAGCACTCCATCCATGGCTTCAGAGCCTGGTTCAGATGTCTTTTTCTTCTCTGCTTTTCATTTTTGCTCCCAGCTTTGCCGAAGATTCCATGATCTTCAGGGAGATGTCCCTGCCCATGGCAGGGGGGTGGAACTTGGTGATCTTTAAGGTCCCTTCCAACCCAAATCATTCTATGATTTAAGGATTTTCACAGCAGCAAAGTCCTATCTGTTGACTTGCCTGATGCAGAAATGCCTCTCCCTTCCCTGCTGCTGCCCTTCCAGAGCTTTCTCTTAATTTCTCATTATGAAATAAGGCAATTAATTCATGCTGTAGAGCCTTTAATTCATTCTCCTGGGCAGGTGTTTACAAAAGGACTGTGTTTTTTGACTATTGGACAAGCCACAGAGACCTGTTGTTTCAGACAGTGTGTTTAATAAATGTCTCTCTTTCCATAGGGAAGGGAGAGACCAACCACATTTTCCAGCTCTATTAAAGGCCTTTAATCAACAGATTTTAATCAAGAAGGTACTTAGGATAAACCACATAACTAATAGATTGGGCTGTCATGCCAAGCCCCAGATAACATCCACCGGGGACAGTAGGGGCCAGGGAGGAAAGGAAAACATTAATATCAACAATTATAAAACTCAATTATGCCAAAGCATAGAAGAACAATGGAGCGAAAGCAGCTTCCAAGGCTCATAGGGGATAAGCACTAACAGCACAATGGAATTGTGTCTTCTCTGTATTTCATTAGCAGTTGGCATTAAGAAGAGCTCAGGTGTCACATCAGCTCCTGCACTGAGTTTCATGTCCTGCAACTTTAGCACTTCTAGTAGTTGGAATCCCTGCTAGAAACTTCGCACAGAATAGAATCATAGGACGGTTTGTGTTGGAAGGGATATTAAAGATCATCTAGCTCCAACCTCCCTTCCAGGGGTATGGACACCTCTCACTAGACCAGGTTACTCAGTGCCTCATCCAGCCTGGCCTTAAACACCTCCAGGGATTGAGGGGGCATCCACAACCTCTCTGGGCAACCTATTCCAGTGTCTCACCACCCTCTCATTAAAGAACCTCTTTCTTATATGTAGCCTAAATCTAGCCTCTTCCACTTTGTACCCCACTTAGGCTTCGTCTTGTTGATGGCTTTTCTGATCTCTCAAGCTTTCATGATCTCTTTCTGTTGCAAAAATAGTGCAAGTTTTCAAGAGTTTATAAAATCACCTCTTCAGTTTGTTCACACATTGCAGGATCACAACATTATAGAATCATAGAATGGTTTGGGTTGGAAAAAACCTTAAAGATCATCGAGTTCCAACCCCCCTGTCATGGGCAGGGACACCTCCCACTAGATCAGGTTGCTCAATACCTCATCCAGCCTGGCCTTAAACACCTCCAGAGATGGAGCATCCACAACCCCTCTGGGCAACCTCTTCCAGTGTTTCACTACCCTCACTGTAAATAATTTCTTTCTTATATCTAGCTTGAATCTACCCCCTTCCAATTTGCATCCATTATTTCTAGTCCTCCCATCACATATCTCATTAAAAAGTCCTACCCCTGCCTTTCTGTATCCCCCTTCAGGTATTGATAAGCTACTCTGAGGCCCCTCCTGAGCCTTCTCTTCTCCAGGCTGAACAACCCCACACACAGATATTACTGCATGCATTTTATAGTTCAAGTACACATATTTAAATCCACTGAACTCTAGAAATCCCATTTGGAAATCCATCTATCAATTCTGCAGAGAGGCAACGACCTGTTCTTGGATTTTTTGTGGGTTTTTTTTCTGAAGTAGAAAGGAATATGATTATGAATCTTACAGGGAAAGCCACTTTTTTCAAATATTTTAACTGAAAGTGTGTGTAGTAGAGTTATCTGTGCTGGACAGATATGATTCTGCAATATGTGTTGAGTGATATTGATATAATATGCTAATATCCACTGCTTCTTTTATGCATCTACTCTTTAAAGAAGTTAGCATTGGAATCCTCATGTGCATCATATCTCAACAGAGCAAAGGAATCTTCCTTTATTTCCTATTATCCCAATTATTTTAAACTTGTTTCTTTCAGAACCTTCAGAATTCTTATTCCTGAGGGTTCAGTGTTCTTTAATTTCTTGTGGGTTTATTTCCATTGCTTCTTCAGAGACTTCAGTCTCTGAGCTCTTGTGACAAGTGGCTTTGGATAAAGAGAATTTACATTGTATTTTAAATGGGAAAGTGAATCAAACTCTCATTGTTTCACTTTCCAGCTACTTCACCATCCTTCAGTCAAGTCATTACCTCTTCCTTATCAAGAGGTACATGTGTTAACCTGCACCATAACAGAATTGAGGTTGGTATTTCTACTTTCTCCCTCCTCCTGATACTTTGGATTATGTCTTAACAGTGTTTTTGTAGTAAGTAGTATTTTGTAGAGGCATTTCTTCAAGTAATATGAACCTTATCACATTAAAACCTTAAGGATTGTGGATGGAAACTTTTTTTTTTCCTTTCTGTAAAACCCTACGTATTGGAATCCTTGAGGAATTAAGCTGTGACAAATTGGGTCTGAATCATTACAAATAACATTTGCTATGTAAAATGGAAAGGTTTTTGCTGAAATTTATGCAGGTTTATGGTTATTCCTTTCTTGTAAAATATAAGAGAGCTGTAACTTTGCTGTCTCATGATGGACATCAAGGTCTTGAACCATCAAGACCTCCCAATAACTCCAAGTCAAATGTCTTGGCTGATCAGGTGGGTGTTTTTATGCTTCCCCAATGAACACAACAACACTCCAGATATTCCTCCAAGAACATTCCTCGTGGACGTGCCCTGGGAAGCAATGGAGAGAATGCAATAAATATGGTAACGAGCAGGTGATGAGGAATCCAATGAAAATAAATTCAATAGAGCTATGAAGACCAAATGAATATCTCCACGCATATATAAATCTTCTGCCCTTTATTAAGGCCTGCAAAGATTTATTAAATTCTCTGTGGCTTAAGAAACACAAAAGAACTGGAATAATAAGGGAGAGGGAGCTGCACATAATTCACAGTTTAATAATGGTCAAATGCGTTGATTATATCTTTGCTGATAGGATGAATATTACAGAATATTATACAAACTAATATTTGGGGAAAATTTATGCAACTCAAAGATGTTCCGATGGTTCAGCCTTAGACAATAAAAATAAATAATTTTGAAGCCTTCAGTATTTTTTGGCATCAAGGTTTCAAGGTTTCAACTTTAAAAGTATATTATTTCTGCATTATTTTCATCAGAATCTCTATTTTTTAAATTTATGAAGATGCATGGAACTGAGGCATGTGCAACAAGGGCTTCCCTCAAAGGAAGAGAGGGTGGCATTGATTGCACAGAAACCACAGAGGGATAGAGGCAGTGCCATGAAGATCATGTCAGAAGAAACAACACAGGGAGCCCAAACAAAGAAACATTGTGAAAAGTCATCCAAAAAACACCATGAGGAGCCACAGAATTGCAAAATGTCATGAACTAGAAGTGACCTGGAGAGATCATCTAGTCCAATCCCTCTCCTGGAGGAGGAACACCCAGATCAGGGCATTCATACCCCAGGCAGGGTTTGAATGTCTCCAGAGAAGGAGACCCCACAGCCTCTCTGGACAGCCTGAGACACTGTTCTGTCACACTCACTGGGACAAAGTTTCTCCTCATAATTATGTGGAACCTCCTGTGTTCCAGCTTGCACCCATTGCCCCAAGTCCTATCATTGGATGTCACTGAGAAGACCCTGGCTCCATCCTCCTGACACTCACCCTTTATTCGCCTGGAAAAGGTTCCCCAGGCTGTGGATGTCCCCTCCTTGGAAGTATTTAAAGCCAGGCTGGATGAGGCATTGAGCAATCTGGTGTAGTGGGAGGTGTCCCTGCCCATGGCAGGATGGGTTGGAACTGGATGATCTTTAAGGTCCCTTCCAGCCCAAACCATTCTATGATTCTATGAGGTTACCCTATGTCTCCTCCTCTCCAACTTAAAGAGAGCTGAGAAGAAGGAAGAGTCAAAATATTGACTGAAGCAGCACCAACAGACACATGGAGAATATTGCCTGTGGTTGCAAGAAAGGAATTGAATTTGGAGAAGATGCCAACACCATGGAAGATCACATCTGTCTTGATATTTGTGAAGATGTTCCTCTACCTCAAAGAAAGATTACTAAGAGCCTCACGTGCTGGAACAGAACCAAATCATCCTGGAAAAATTGTACTGGAAAAGCCCAGATGGAGATTTTCAAACTATAAATCCTTGGAAGTAACTCATACCTGTTTTGGGGAGAGGAAAAAGAGAAAAAGAAGAAACAAACAGCACATGTAGGTCAGTGGTAATGAATCGCATTATTCATAATGCCGTTAATGAGTCAGGCGCAGATACCTTGTGTAATTAAATTACAAGGAAGCAAAGTTTAAGCAGATGGAGCTTGTCAGAATTCTAATGTGCTGCAAACTGCATTTCATCCCAGAGAGAAGACTAATTGTTTGGTTGAGATTTATATTCCAGTACTATTTTATATATTGCAGTGAGATCTTGGAGCGGGAACAGAGGAGGGCCATGAAGATGATGAGAAGGCTGGAGCCACCACCCTTAGGAGGACAGGATGAAGGAGTTGGGGGTGTCCAGCATGGAGAAGAGAAGGCTTGGGGGGGACCTCAGAGTAGCTTCTCAATACCTGAAGGGGGCTACAGAAAGGATGAGGTAGGACTTTAATAGGATATATGATGACTGGAATAGGAATAACAGATGTAAACTGGAAGAGGAAAGATTCACGTTGGATTTAAGAAAGAAGTTCTTCAGTGTGAAGGTGGTGAGACACTGGAAGTTTCCGAGAGAGGTTGTAGATGCCCCCTCAATCGCTGGAGGTCTTTAAGTCCAGGCTGGATGAGGCATTGAGCAACCTGGTGTAGTGGGTTGAGCAGATACCACTGAAGTCAAAAACGGTTCCAGGAACATCTCCTGAACAACTCTTAGCCTGACATGCAGAGGAGAGAGCTCTCCACCAATATAAAATCATAGAAACATAGAATCTTAGAATGATTTGGGGTGGAAGGGACCTTAAAGATCATCTAGCTCCAACCCCCTGCCACGGGCAGGGACCCCTCCCACCACACCAGGTTGCTCAATGCCTCATCCAGCCTGGCCTTAAACACTTAAGGCAGGGGGCATCCACAACCTCTCTGGGCATCCTCTTCCAGTGTCTCACCACCCTCCCAGGAAAGAACTTTTTTCTTAAATCCAGCCTCTTCTAAGATCAGACAAGACTGAGTCTTCTCAGGGTTATATATATATATATAATGGTGGTGATATATATTTAAAATATCCATTAATTATAAATACATATTAAATAGCTGTTAAATCATGCATCTTGTACTGCACAAGCCACAGCCTGCACTTAGATGATCACAGAGCTATTCCACATTAAATTGTTATCTACCTCTACTAGAGGGGAAAGACAAAAGCCACTCTGAGGAGCACATGGGATGGCAATCACCTCGCAGAAAGCATGGAGAGACCCACAAGGTCATTTCCAATTCCCCACGCCTAATTAAGCTCTTCTCAGTGTTAACAGCCAAAAAGGCATTCCAAGTAGTTTATGGATGAGCTCTGCTGAGTAGAACATTGGCCACACAGAGGTAAAAGCAAATAAGTTGCAAGGGGAAAAAGCCTCGCATCTTAAACAGTCAGAATACAGGCTGGAGAGAAGTTAATTAGAATGGTTCCTTTCTGTGCTAATTAACTGATTTCATTTGGGGAAAATACACTTCTCCAGGCCTCCTTAGAGAGGGGAAAAGCCAAACCAGCTTCTGCCCTGTCACACCCCTAAAGAAGAGAGGACAGAGGGAAGGAGGTTTGTGAAGCTCTTGAGGCTTCTCATGACGGTTCTCAGTGACCAAACGTGGTTTTTTTAGGCATTTCATTTCAGTTGAATGAAAAGAAGTGTTTCTTCAGAACCAAAATTGTCTGTGGGAATTTTACCCGCCTCCTAATATAAAAGAAGATCATCTTGAGGTATTTTCTTTCAGGTCATCGAGTAATGAAAGAAACTATTTTTATTACTTTCAGCCCAGTCACAGTCTCTGCACCACTGCTCCTGCACCAAGTCCCCAAAGTCCCACCAAACTTCCAAGCATATGATTTTTTTGTTTGTTTATTTCCTTCCAGAAGAGACCATATTGCTCTGCAAGCAGCTGGGAAGTGATTTCTGGCTCTGTGAGATCCTCAGGGCAGACCTGGAGGCATCAGACCCCTTTCCATCCAAGTCACCCCTATAAATTAATCTACTGATCTCCAGTTAGAATGGGCTGTTCTGCTGTAAACCAAGACACCTGGTTGCCCAGAGAGGTGGTGGAAGCCCCATCCCTGGAGACATTTAAGGCCAGGCTGGATGAGGCACTGAGCAACTTGGTCTAGTGGGAGGGGGGTTGGAACTAGATGATCTTTAAGGTCCCTTCCAACCCAAACCATTCTATGATGTCCCTGCTCACTGCAGGGGGATTTGCCACAACTGCCATCTAGACATTTGAAGATCCTTTCCAATTCAACACATACTATGATACCATGACCTCAGTGCGTGGCATGAAAACACCAGAAATCCCTAAGTTTGCTTTGTTTTAGACAGTGCAGGAGATGAAATGTCTGTCTACCTGAAAACAAACAAACAAAAAAAAAGCTGGCTTTTCCATGCTATTTCCTTTCTTGATAGGATTCACTGTCACACAGGGAGGGAAAGATGTGGTGGAGAAGGCAAATCCAATTGCCCACTGCAGTCAGAGCACATTGTGATTTACATAATTACTCAATTTGAGCTGTCTATCTGAGAAGAGAATAATAGAAGGACAAAGACCAACAGATTAGAAATAGTCTAATTAGTAATCCTTATTCAAATTCTGCCTGGTCTGTTGTTTGCAGTTTCACTCTGGTTTCGACAACCAGCATTTCTTGAAAGCACCAAAAAAAGGAAGCACTGGTTTTATTCTCTTTGCTAAGTAATAATTTATTATCTTTTAGAGTCAACATTGATTCTGGAGGAGTTTGTTCCTACAGCCATTCTCTGAAGCTCCACATTCTCTGCCAGAATTCACCTGGAGCAGTTTGGAAACAACAAACCCAGTAAGATTGTGACTACTTTTGTGTTATTTGGGGTATCACTTGTCAACAACCTAAAATGGTTTCATGGGTGTCTTCTTCAGAGGGTGCTACTTCTGCACGTGGAGCTGCTCTTGGCAAGTCTCAGGGTAGAAATTCCATCTTGGAGAACATCTACTGAAAACACTGGACCATGTGCTGAGATCCATGGATCAAACATCACTGAACTGGCACACAGGATGCACTGACATGTGAGTTTAAAATGAGCTATATAATGTTAACACCTCAGTTTTATAGTGGCCTTCCAGTCCCTAAAGGGGCTCCATGAGAGATGGAGAAGGACTCTGGATAAGGGAGGGGAGCCATAGGATGAGGGAGAATGGTTTTATAGTGAAAAAGGGGGTATTTATATGAGATCTCAGGTAGAAATTCTTTGCTGTGAGGGGGGTGAGCCCATGGCTGCCCAGAGAAGCTCTGGATGCCCCATGCTTGGAGGGGATGGACAGGGCTTGGAGCAACCTGGTCTAGAGGGAAATCTCCTGGCCTAGGGCAGGGGGTGGAATGAGATGGTTTTCAGGGTCTCTTCCAATTCTAACCATTCCATGATTTCTTTCATTTTAATTCCTGAGAGTTTTCTTCTCTAAAATAGAGAATTGTATTTGCAATTTGAGCAACTTTCTGAGGGGCTGTGGTCCTGCACTGCCCAGGGTTGTTGGCGTACCAAGCTGTGCCTGCACACCCTGCATCTGGGAAGCTGTGGGGATGCTGGAGGCTTGATGGCCCTATCTGTCCTTCTCACCCACAGAACCTTTTCCACTGTCCTGTGGGTGAGGAGGATGAAGAACTAGAACTCTATATAGTGCCAGTCATGGGGGGAGGTCACTGAAACAGAGAAAATCTACCTGTCTAACCATGAAATGACAAAACCACAGGGGTTCTTCTTATTTATTCATGCAAATAAATAAAAAAAGCGTAATAACTCCTATGTGTAAGGATGGCATCAAACCCCACAACTCAGAATTTGTTGTGACTCAGACAATAAAGGCAGCTCTCCCTGCATTAAAAAAAAAACAAAACAAAAAAACCCACTGAATAAAAGGCAAGATTGATGGATTTTTTTTGACACTTTCACTGTTTAGCAACAGCTGAACCATTTTTGGAACCACAGCTTTGGCCAGAAAAGGGCTAAATTTCCCCTGAAAGCTACTTGCTGGCAGTTGCTCTGCTGCTAGCCCAGGGGAGCTCTACCACTTGCAGAGCAAGGTATTACGGGGGAGGAGAGCAGAACACTGCAGGTTATCAAGCTAACATCATGGTTTCCCGTGGCCAAGTGCTTTACTCACTCCATCCATCCTTGAACAGCAGCAATAAACACAGGGAAGTACAAAAAAAGAGCACTCTGCTAAGATAAGAAGCTGTAATTCTTGACCGACCATCTAAAAAGAACACTTTTCTCCGAGTGATGCTGCACTCGAAGAACACAGAAGGGGAAAAATGAGACTTCTGCAAGGACTTAAATGCCCCTTTTCAGGCTTGGAATGATGAGTCAGAGCCTGGAGATCTCTTCTCAGGCACTTGGGGATGCTCATGCCGTCACAGCACTAGCCCAGCATGGAAAAGCAAGGGTAGGACTGAAGTCAATTACAAAGAGAAGCAATTCAGATGAAGCAGGCTTTGGGCAGTAGGGTAGGGAAGCAAAGTGGTTCCAGGAATGATGAATTGCAGCCAAAACCAACTTCAGGGCACAACGTGCATTTGTGAAAAGCGAGCAGAGCAGGAAACAGTAAATATACAATGAGGTAAAAAACACAGCAGTGGAGAAAAGGAGGTGGTCTCTTCTCCTGAAAAACCTGGGGATTTACAGGCACAGCATGTTCTGCTCTCTGCACAGCCTGAGAGCTGGGGAAGGGCCACTGGCAGCTCACAGAATCACAGAATATCAGGTTTTGGAAGGGACCTCAAGAGATCATCTAGTCAAATCCTCCTGCTGGAGCAGGAACACATCCAGATGGGTGTTGAATGTCTCCAGAGAAGGAGACTCCACACCCTCTCTGGGCAGCCTGTTCCAGTGTTCTGTCTCCCTCACTGTGAAAAAGTGTTTTCTTATATTTCTGTGGAACCTCCTGTGTTCCAGCTTGTACCCATTACCCAGTGTCCTATCATTGGAGGTCACTGAGAAGAGCCTGGCTCCATCCTCCTGAGACTCACCCTTTCCATATTTCTAGACATTAATGAGGTCATCCCTCAGTCTCCTCCAAGCTGAAGAGGCCCAGCTCCCTCAGCCTTTCCTCTTAAGGGAGATGCTCCAATCCCTTCATAATCTTAGTAGCTCTGTGCTGAACCCTCTCCAGCAGTTCCCTGTCCTTCTGAGGGTCCCAGAACTGGACACAATACTCCAGATGTGGTCTCACCAGAGCAGAGCAGATAGGGAGGAGAACCCCTCTCAACTTACTATGACCCTTCTAATACACCCCACCTCCATCTGGGCCACCAACCCAGCCACATCATGTGGTACATGATGTTTTGTGGCTGTCACCCATCACACAGCTGGAAAAAACACCATCGTGCTTTTGCAGGCTTCTCATTTTCCTCATGTTCCTCATGTCTCAACTCTTTTTTTTTTTTTATTTCCTGAGTGCTTTATTCTTCAGAGCAAAGCTCTGTGGCTGAACTACTCTGTTCCACAACCAAAGCACGTGCAGAGTATATTCCTCTCCCTTTCCTCCACAGATTTATAGGACCACATTTCTTCTTGATTTGAAAGTTCATTTTTCACAGCACACAGGAGCCAACCACAGCAATTTACAGCCAGGGAGGTGGCAGCAGGCTCCCTGCCAGCTCCAGGGAACACCAGGAAGGTTGTGAGGGCAGGCAGGTGACACTGTGGCACACCCTGAGGGTACAGAGATCCTACAGAAATTCATCAAGTGCTCCAGTCACCAAAGGCAGGTGAGCTGCTGGCCTCCTGCCCTGGCTGGGGTCCATCTCCCTCATCAAATCCCAATTATTTCCTTGCATGAAGTTGTTTCACCTGAAACAGAAGTAGCCAGAGAGTGAGAACAAGAGACCAAATTGTACTTTAAGCACTGAGGTTGGTTAAAAACAAGTCTAAATATCAGAGGAGTAAGTCTGGATCCAGTGTTGAGAATAAGAAGAAGATGTGTGACCTTGGCTGGGTGTATGCACCATTGGTAGCAACTCAGAGCATTTCTGGGTGTAAACCTGCCTGGTTTCATCGATTTCAGCTATTTATGCCCTGGTTTTGCCCCAGATCACAGAGCACAGGGAACCCTGGAAGAGACAGGAGCTGGTTCTGTGTTTTGTCAACTGGTCTCAGGTGCAGGACAAGCATCAGGAGAATTTTAGTGTAGCTGACAACTTTATAACGTGATCTCTTTTTTTTTGTTTGTTTATAAATGTAAACCTTTCAACTCTGTCTCTACAGAAAAATACATTCATCCCTTGCAGGGAGATAGACTGCATTGTGGAGCTGGGTCAGAGATTTCCTTCTTTTTCCAGTAAACTTCTCCAGTTTCCCTTCCCAAATTCACAATGAATTTGAGTCTGGGCAGAGAAAATGAGGTGAGTGCTTCAATTTTTCTTCAGATTGGATGTCCTCATTGTTAATGAGCTCCCTGGTCATTAAGCACTTTGCTGTATGTTCTTCTCTCCTTGCTTTTGCATGGGCTGGGATTGAGGCTTTCACCAAAGAGCATCCCATGGGGACAACTCAACAACTCTTGCTTTTTCCTTCCAACACTGTGCAGAGGCAGTGCTGATGCTGGCCATGTCTGCAGGGCAGTGACCCTGACTTTAAAATTTATATAGACTCTGCTTAGTCATTTTCAGGTGAAAATGGCTTTTGAACACACACAAGACAACCAGAGAAGCACCTGGTGGAGCCACAGCTGTCATGGGTGAGAGTGGGTGTGGGATGTGTCCTCTTTCTGTTGCTCACAGCACTCCTGCAACACCTCTGCAGGGCCAGATCACATCATTTGGTCAACTGACTTCTTGGGGGTTTTTTTCTTTTCCATCAGAAGCAACAAGAGGTTGTGAAATTCAATGAGCAGCAAAACACATTTTACACTGTTGAAAGCAAGATCATATGAAAATAGAATCATGGAATGGTTTGAGTTGGAAAGGACCTTAAAATTCATTCCATCCCATCTTCTGCCCTGGGCCCTCAGGCCATCAGACCAGGTTGCTTCAAGCCCTGTCCAACCTGGCCTTGTACCCCTCCAGCTTCTCTGGCAGCCTGGTCCAGCAAAGAATTTCTCCCTGAGATCTCATCTAAATCTCCCCTCTTTCAGTATAAAACCATTCCCCCTCATCCAATGGCTCCCCTCTCTGATCCCAAGTCCCTCCCCAGCTTTTCTGAAGTCCCTTTAGGGACCAAAAGGCCACCAGGAAGCTGAGTATTGACATTGACTGGTTCACTTTTAGAAACTGTTTGTCAATTTTAAATATGTTGGGTCAAAATATCTGTTTCTCAAATAGAAACAAAATCAACTACAATGAGAACAAAAGCACTTAGAAACTGTTGTTTCCCCAGCTGTGAAAGTCAACATTGTAATAACTTGGTTTACTTCAGAGAGTAGATTCTAATTAACTTATTAACTTCTTTCTTGTAAATTTAATTACCTCAGTTTCTATCCTAAGCTATCCAGCAAGGAAATACTTGCAGGAAGACAGAAATTACTAAAAAAGGATAATTTTGTCTGACTTTGATGTGACTTCAATTTAGACTTTATGGATCTTTATTGATTCAGAGGAGGGCCACAAAGATGATCATGGGGTTGGAGCCACCTCCTTATGAGGACAGGCTGAAGGAGTTGGGGTTGTTCAGCTTGGAGAAGAGAAGGCTCAGGGGGGACCTCAGAGTAGCTTCTCAGTATCTGAAGNAACCTGGTCTAGTGGGAGGTGTCCCTGCCCATGGCAAGGGGGGTTGGAACTAGATGATCTTTAAGGTCCCTTCCAACCCAAACCATTCCATGATCTGTGGTCAGCCAAGAGAGTTGAGTCCATTGTAACATGAGGCATCAACTGTACCAAGAGCTACACTGATGTTGGATTCTGCTGTCTTTGTGCCAACCACGCTTTAATTTAAAAATTAATTTCAAAACTCCACTTTTCTCAAAGTCTGTTGAGTTTTGCCTACAGGTCCCTGCAACCCAGCAGCAGCTTGTCCCCTCTCGAGCCTCACGCATGTGGGAATTACTATGAAATGAAAATAGGCTCGGGCTTGTTCTCATCCACCTGCTGTTCTCAAGATGAAAACACATAGGAAAGCAATTTAGAGTGACAGAACACTTTTTAATTTAAAAAAAGAAGAAAAAAAAAAAGGTTTTATGGGAGCCTAGAGCATCGGCTGGATTGTGAACCAGAGGAGAAACATTATGTTTTAGGCTTAGCAACATCTCCCGGACGGCACAAAACTCTTAAATACCTCAGAGCTCCACTAGGAATCTGCAATTCTCCAATCAATTAAAGCGAGCTAATTCAAGGCAGCAGCATGTGTCAGGCCTTTTTTTAGCACTCTTTCCATGATTTATAGATCTTTTCCATGATTTAGGCCTTTTTATATACTCTAAATTGTCCAATATTTCAAAGCTCTTATTTCCTTTACCTTTGTGATTTCCATCCCCACCTCCCTCCCCCAACCCTGCAACATGCTGAGACTTTTCCTGAGGCAAGAAAATACTTGTTTGGTCTTTCCCCAACTTTTTGTAGCTTCCCAGGTTTCAGGATTTCTTTTGCACATTCAAAGAAGAAAAACCAAAAAAACCCCAAAGCAAACAAAAAAATTCACCAAAAAACAAACCACTGGGACAGATAAATACTTATGCTGACATACAGTGCTTCATCTACAGCCACAGTGAGGAGTGTGCAGTGCTCCAAACCCCATTAACAACCCCAACAAGCACCATTTCTCTGCAGTAAGTTTTGTGTTACCCAACTTTTAACTAACCCAAGGCAGAAATTTATACATATATTTAATTTTTTTTTCCACTGCAGTGAAGCTAATCCTGTGGAAAGGACTAGGAGGATCTGTCTTTGACTCCTGCTCAACCTTTCAAGGTGATATCATAGCATCACAGAATTATAGGGTTGGAAGGAACCTTCAAAGGCCATCTAGTCCAAGCCTCTGCAGTGAGCAGGGACATCTTGTACTGGATCAGGTTGCTCAGAGCCTCATCCAGCCTGGCCTTGAATGTCTGGCGGGGGGGATAAAGAAAAATCTCTCTAGGAAACCTGAGCCAGTGTCTCATCACCCTCATGATGAAAAACTTCTTCCTAATGTCTAACCTAACCCTGCCCTGCTCTAGTTTCAAACCACTGTCCCTCATTCTGTGTCTCCAGCCCTTCCCTAGCTTTCCTGTAGCCCCTTCAGGTATCGTGAGGCCACTGTGATGTCTCCCCACACCTTTCTCAGCTGTCATCCTCTTCTAGGTAGTTACAGACTGAGAAACAACCTCTAAGGAGACACTTTGTAACTCCTTTTATAACCCTTTCGTGTCTCTGCCCACACTAGCCTAGGAGAACTTGGTGGTTGTCATTAACCATCACTTTTGTTCCCCCCAAATCAGCATGGAGTGTGGGTCTGGTCCCACAGTCATGTCCATCCATTCTTGCATCCTTTGATTGGTTGGAAGGGACCTTAAAGATCATCGAGTTCCAACCCCCCTGCCATAGGCAGGGACACCTCCCACTAGATCAGGCTGCCCAGTACCATGTCCAGCCTGGTCTTGAACACCTCCAGAGAGGGGGCATCCACAGCCTCTCTGGGCAACCTGTTCCAGTGTTTCACCACCCTCACTGTAAAGAATTTCTTTCTTATGTTGAGTCTAAATCTACCCCCTTCCAATTTACATCCACTATTTCTGGTCCTCCCATCTGATATCATGCAAGTAGAGATTAAAGTAAATGATGGAGATATGCAGATTTTAATTGCTTTTGCTGATGGGAGACACAAGAATGAAGTGGTTTTGTCTTTGGATCTTCTGTTGGAGAATGACTGGCCCAAATGAGGTGGGAGGGGGAAATGAAAGGATTTTTTCAGTATATTGAAATGTAATTTTCATTCTGGTCTCTTCAATAGCTTTGCCTGTGCTCTGCCCAAAACCAGATAGTTTTAGAATTCCAGATTTTCTTGAGACTGGCAGCTCCTGGCTGCCCAGAGCTGCATTTGCAGGAGGGAACATTCCTTTTTAAGTCAATACAGTAACATATAAGAAATATTTCCTACCTTAGCCTTATGCAAAAATCACATCCTCATCCTGACAAGGTTTCTGAGGGTTGAAGATGGACACTCACTGGACTTGGACACCAGGATCTGAGTGAGTACAACTAATCTTTAGGATGGAGGAAGGTGACCAAAAAGACTCCTTTTAGCACTGCAGCTGCTTTGGCTCTGAAGGATCAATAACACTTATTTGCAAGTGTTTAGTGTTATTTGCATTTGCTAAGGTAATGAAAAAAAAACTATTGAATTTTAATTAGCATTTTCTGTCTCTTCTGGGAGAACTCTGATTCAATCCACAGATACTTTCAGTCTATTTCAAGACAGCATTATGGGCAAAATTCAGAGTAATTCCCCGTGTCCTGCCCTTGCAAAAACCACCTCCAAAGCATAGATTTCCACAAACTACCCACTGTCACAAGTTATTACAGAAGCATAATAACAGGTCTATTGTACTATAAATTGTTTTGTCGTTTTGAATTTAGGGTGACTGCTGAGAAGAAGAATTAAATAAATAAAATGACCAATTTTCTTTTATGAAACCAGGCTTCAGCTGGGAAAATGATTTTTTTTTTTTCCTTTCCCCTACTGCACATAATAACGTTTAGATAAATAGATCAGCTTTTTCTCTACTACATGCTCCACTATAAATAATTGTACAAAATGTACATGTAAATGTTTTAGATAGAAAAACACACAATGGAAAATAATAAATACTGTAAGTCAGAATGGGCACATAATGGAGGATTGCTATTCATCTGATGAGAATGCCTGTACCCTGAACAGGCTTTTCAGATGAGAAAAGCAGATAGAATAATACACAGGGTTTTTTTTAAATAGATGGTAAAAAATACCCAGCAAGGTTTTGTTCACAGAAAAAAGTGAAATGCCTCAATTGTTGTGGATATTATTAATGTTTAGACAGGGCTGAGACATTCAGATTCCTTAACTGTTAGTGTACATCTTTCAATCCATTTATATCTTTAACTGTTCTTGACTCTATGCTTTTAATTCATATTCTAAAGGATGTTTTCAGACT
The DNA here is from genome assembly GCA_013400935.1 of Turnix velox. Classification (NCBI taxonomy): domain Eukaryota; kingdom Metazoa; phylum Chordata; class Aves; order Charadriiformes; family Turnicidae; genus Turnix; species Turnix velox. The sequence continues at coordinate 14,695 of VZTY01016822.1, read as the reverse complement.
AGAAATAAGTAAGAAAACTCTTTTGTATTGATAGTTACTTCGGTAATGAGAAAAGATTTGGATTTGTTGAGAACTTATGGCAGGAAAGACAAGGCTCAAGTAAAATGTTCATTCTGAGAGTACCCTGTACCTGACATAGGTCTCTAAGAAGGAAGAGCAGAATTAAGAACTGTGGTACAGATATTGCCATGTCTGGCACACATAAGTAGAGAAACAAAACCAAGAAGTCTCTGTGTTGTCCATCTTTTACAGTTTTAAGCTGTGAAAAATTTGCTGCATGATTGGAAACAGAATCACAGAACAGCCCAGGTTGGAAGGGACCTTTCAAGTCATCACATCCAACCATCAAGGACCATCCCTAAACCAGATCTCTAAGCTCCATGTCTGCTCATCTCTTAAATCCTTCCAGAAATGGTGCCTCAACCCCTCCCTTGGACTGCCTGTTCCACTGCTTGGTAAGTCTGTCAGTAGTTTGAAGTAAATACCTTTGGTTTTCCACATTGGAAGGTAATCTTGAGTCCAGCAAGTTGCTTTATATCTCTGCCATTATACGGATCTATAAAATGCAGTATAAATACAACTTTACAGAGGCACAAGTCCTCTTTGTGTTAACTGGAACAGGCTGCCCAGGGAGGCTGTGGATGTCCCCTCAATCCCTGGAGGGGCCAGGCTGGATGAGGCACTGACCAACCTGGTCTAGTGGGAGATGTCCCTGCCCATAGGGTAACTAGAGGACCTTTAGGGTCCCTTCCAAGCCAACCCTTTCTATGATTCTATGATCTATGTGAACACAGATATGTTCAGTGTGGTATGCATGCACTGAAGCTCATGTCACCAGCTTCCCATGCCCCTCCTGTGTTCCTGTGGCCCTCCTCTGAATCAACAAAGAGCTGGGGTAGGACTTTGTAATAGGGTACAGGATGGCACGACTAGGAGTAATGGATGCAGACTGGAAGAGGGTAAATTTAGGCTGGAGATAAGACAGAGAGGTTGTGGATGCCTCTTCCTTGGAGGTGTTTTAAGGCCAGGCTGAATGAGGCATTGAGCAACCTGGTGTGGTGGAATTGTCCCTGCCCATGGCAGGGGGATTGGAAATAGATGATCTTTAAGGTCCCTACCAACCCAAACCATTCAATGATTCTATCTTTGCCACCTGCTAAAAATGTCTAATGCAGGGTTTGTTTAATTCCTCCACTGAAATTCTGCCCCAGTGCCCTGGGTGTGAACATCCCATCCATCAGCCACCTCGTGCTGCTTCAATTAAATCCCATTGTGCTCCCATGCAACGGCACATCCGCTCTGGAGAAGAATTTCAATTTGGATAAACACGCCTGTAAATACACTGCTGTGGAGAAATCAGTGTGATGGAGAGAAGTGGAGTAAAATGTGTGATTACAGCTGTTTTTTATGTGCTGGGATGCCACTGAGACATTACCCAGTGCAGGAGCAAGGGGTTTTTTTGCACCCTGTGCTTATCTGGCAGTTTTGTACCTATTTTATATTAGCTTCTTTCAGGCAAATGTTCTATGTCGACTGATAATTCTCACTTGGAAAGCTCCTTCTGAAATCATCTTGACCTAGATTTCTGTAATGAAAAGCGTCAGACAGCGCCAGAAAATGTTGTGTGGTTCGTGCCATTTCATTTCTCCATTCCTTAAACACACTTCATTTAAAAGATGCGAATTAACTCCATGGTGGAAGATGGATGGACAAGCACTTAGATTTCAGGCTTGCCTGAGTTTCAAGCTGAGGGCTCAGCTAAAAAAGTTGGTTTTGATGGTGAAAGAGAGGAGGCCTCTCCTTTCACTCAGGTCATTTCTGCCCGAGTCCTCACTCCCTTTTGGTGTCCCCCTGGAGGCAGCAGCAATATGAAGATGCCTTTGAGGCTCTTGGTTGTTGCCCACAAAGTCAGGGCAGCACTCCTTGGCCCATCTTGCTCCTTCTAAATCTGATCCCAGAGTCCCAGCAGTAAAAAGGATAATCTCTTTATTCTGGTTAACTGGCCAGCAGGACCTTTGGGCTGGGAATCAGCAGTTATCCCCCTCCTTCTGACATGCTGGGGACTTGCTGAGTGCAGTTGGGTGACTGCCTGAACCCCTTTTCCCACCTCCCCAGAGGAAATGGGCAGAAATTACAGATATCAAAAAATTATTCTGCTCCATCCTCATCTTGCCTTTTTCTTTACAGCAACGTTGTCCAGGAATGAGGGAAGAGCACCTGGGAGCAAAGAGAAACAATTTACTTTTTACCAGGTAAATCTTGCCCCAAGCCCAGGCTTTCCCAGATGAGCAGAGTAAACCACCCCAGCACTGACACAGTAAAAAGGCAAACAGAGTTATAAGAAAAAACCCAAATAGAAGGAAAAACACTCTTGCTTCCAAGCTGAAGTCATCTGGTGAGTCTTCTTCAAAATGAACCCAGAGCAGGAAAATGTGCATTGAATTATTTAATTATGACTCCGTTGTCAAAGCACCTTTCCCAAAGTAGAAATGTTTATAGGAAGGATTAGCTGTGTTCTTGGGAGGTGGACCCTCCAGAGCACACTAAAAAGGCTGATTTGGAAAAACAGCTTAAAGTACTTATTGCTGGCAGTGGGGGGAATATTGTGGGGTGGAGGAGATACCTCCCTTGTGCTCATCACTAGAATTACCTACTGCTCACCTGCAGATGGGACACCAGGATGGAGCATCTTGAGAGTTATTTTAATGTAGAAAGTGTTTGGTACATACTTATAGGGGTTCACCTTGTTCCCCAGGGAGGTGAGGAGCAGATTTTACTTGTTCCTACTGCATCCTGCCACATCTGCCCACATCACTGTGGTGGGGCAGGGAAGGTTCCACAGGGAGAACTGCATTAAAGCTCAAACTGTGCTTGAGCTGTGACTCCTCAGTCATACAATCATCTTGGTTGCAAGGGGCATTTTACATCAAGCCCAGCTCTGACAAGAACCATCCCTAAATCATATCTTCAACCATCAGCCCAACTATGACAAGAACCATCCCTAAATCACATCTCTAAGCTCTATATCTGCCCATGTCTTAAATCACTCCCCAGGCTTGGTGCCTCAACCTCTTCCCTGGGCAGCCAGTTCCAATGCTTGATATCCCTTTCAGAGTAAAAATAATTCCTGATATGAGGTCTGTCCCTCCCAAGCTGCACTTCAACTTTCTTCAGGGTCAAAAAGGACTACCTTATTTCTCTGATTTCTGATATTTTTCCTTTGCTTCATCACTGCCTGCCCAATGATGGAGAAACCAGTTCCCTTGGAGGAGCTGGGAGCTTGAAGAACTGAATGTGTATCTCAGCAGCATTCATTCAGCCCACTGGATATTGATCCATTCTGCTCATCCCTTCATTTATGACAGGATGCATTTCTCTGGCAAAAGGGGGGGGGGGAAATCCAATATCTGGGTGATTTCCTTGTACTTTTTCTTGAAATCATCACTGGTCCCACAGATATGAATATGGGCTGTGACAGAAAGGAGATGAAACTGGAATTACTCTGTTTTCTTGAGTGCTGGGAGTGAATTGGTCTGAATTTCACTGATCTTTTTCATTGCTTTCCCTGGAAATTCATGTTCATGGTTTGAATATGAATTTTCACCTCTGTTTGTTGCAGTCCCAGCACCCAGAGCACATGGACAGTATTTCCATAAAAGAAGAACATGAAATATAGATCTTTTATGGTGGGCTTTGCCTAGAGAAGCTTGATGATGTGTCATTGCAGGGTGAAAGTTAAAACTGCAGTGGTGAGGACATGGCATTCAGTGAGTTGAATATTGACAAGCTGTTTCTATGGGGTTCTTTGAAGGCTGAAGAAAGACAGTGTGATTTCAGTAGGATCTGATGCTGACATAGCTCTGTGAGGGCCAGAAGATCATCATCACTCATCTCTTCCATGGCCTTCCTTGACCTCTGTGAAGTAAATACAGCTGCATTCACTTTTGCAGTGTTACTTCCAAAGATGAGCTTTAAAAGGAAGATGCAGAAAAGGAAAAAACAAAGGAGCCGAAAGAAAAAAAAAAAAAGTCATTGCAGGGGCTCAGAGTCATGAGGCTGGAGATGAGAACAAGAGAATTCTGACAGAATAGGGACCATGACTGAAGACCCTGGAGAGCCACTGCTATGTGTCTAGCATGTATTTTTTTGCTTTAGCTTTTAAGTGCATTAAAACATTAATTTCCAGCTCTGCTTGAAAGCTATTCTTGCCAAACTCCCCCCAAGGATCTGCATATTAAAATAGCTCAGGTGTTCAGACCCTTCTCATGCAAATTCAGTTACAAACTAAAACTGCTTGTGCCAAAGTCTTGTAACATTTATGTCCTTTTTTCTACTTGCTGTTGCCTGTGTCATCTCTTCAATGCATTCCAGCTGGGACAGAGCAGCCAGGAGGTGCTCTGTCTGTGAGTAGGTCATCACTCTGTCACTAGTCATCCTCCTGTGCCACATTTCACCTCTTCCGATGGCGTTTTGGCACCCCAGCAGCGATTTGGGAAGTAGAGCTCAAAAGCTCAGATGAAAAAGAACTCCTAAAGATTGCAGCCTCCACCACTGGGGATGAAAAGGAACCAGTGAGGAGGGACAGGAGGAAAGCTCCTGCATCCTGCAGAGACAATCCCAGTTTCCCTTCTCAGGGAGTCAGTCTGGGATGCTGCTGAGCATCATTTCAGCTGCAGTCTGTAGTGAATTTAATCACTGTGTGATCCCCAGCAGCTGTACTGCTCTAACATGGAAACCCAACACGTGTTGTTTTCACAGCTCTTTTCTTCTTCTGACCAGCTTTGTTGAGATTTGGGTTTGTTTTTTGTTTTTTTCTGTTTTTTCACAGTCCTAAAATAGATTTCTTGCTGTGCTTTGTGCTCCACTTGAAAAACAGTCTTTTCTGGTTTGTTCTTTTTTTTTTTTTTTCCCCCATCATTGAAAGACCTTGAACAACATGAGATTTCATTCACCAGAACCCAGCTGTCCCCCATTCACATACACCAGTGGTGCTGGGCTGGACTCTCCACCTTCCTATCTCCTGAGCTGGGAGATGGTCCCAAAAGTGGCCAAAACAGCCCATCAATGCTCTGGTTTTGTACTGTTTTCACCATGAGTGCTGCCCAGAGAGGTGATGGAGATCCCATCCCTGGAGACATCCAAGGCCAGGCTTGCTGAGGCTCTGAGAAACCTCATCTAGTGCAGGATGTCCCTGCTCACTACAGGGGGGTTGGACTAGGTGGCCTTTGAAGATCCCTTCCAACCCTATGATTTTATGATCTCTGCTCTTTTTTTAAAAAAAAAACTGTTTTGCAGCAGCATTTCATAGTTTGGTTTGGTTTTCATAGGAGGGTTGGTTTTTTTTATGGAGATGGTCAATGTGCATATGGACATTCATAATTTAAGCTCTAATTCTGCAGAAAGATCTTCCCTCTCCCTGAGGTGGAATCTCCTTCTCTGGAGCCATTCAAAACCCATCTGGATGAGTTCCTGTGTGACCTGGTCTGGCTGTTCCTGCTCTGGCAGGGGGATTGGACTAGATGATCTCTTGAGGTCCCTTTCAATGACTGATACTCTGTGATTTCAGTTTGAGTTTATTAACAGGCTTCTTGATGTCACAGAGTATCTCCAGGTGATGTAGGTCCACCTTAGCACATTGTAATGTCAATTCTAATCCTTAACTCTTTACCATCACAGCTCAACACACAGCAGCTGATGTCCAGGGACAGAAACCCATTTTTTCCTGGATGTTGACACTTCCAAAGTCACTGCCAGTTAAGGGGGAGATGTCCTCTCATCCAGGCTGTCCTCCACAGAGCAATGCCACCATTTTCCAGGCATCACATTGTCTGATATTCTGTGATTTCAGTTTATTTGGGTTTATTAACAGGCTTCTTGATGCCACAGGGTATCTCCAGGTGATGTAGGTCCACCTTAGCACATTGTAATGTCAATTCTAATCCTTAACTCTTTACCATCAAAGCTCAACACACAGTAGCTGAGCTCCTGCTGATATCTAGGAACAGAAATCTGTTTTCTTCCTGGATGTTGATACCTCCAAAGTCACTGCCAATTAACGGGGAGATGTCCACAGAGTGATGCCACCATTTTCTAAGCACCACATGTGTTGACCAGCCCCACCACGTCTTCAATTGCGGTGACTTTTTGCTTGCATGGAGGATCCCCATGAAGATTAAAACCAAGCCGTGCCTCAGAATCCTATAAAACCATAGCGTGAATCACACACCTTCACATTTCTCACCCACAGGCTCAGCATCCTCCTCGATGAGGAGACCAGGGAAGGAAATCTCAGCAAAAAAGAACCGGCAAGGAGCTCGTTTTCGAGGCGTTTCGAAGCCAGAGGAAGCGGCGAGGCCGGGAGCTCCGGGAGACGGCGCCGAACGCGGGGCGGAGCCGCTGCCCCCGGCGGAGGTTTGAATCGGGGCGAGAACTCACCAACGGGCACTCACTGAGGGGAGGGACCTGGGATGAGGAGGAGAATCTCAGCAAAAAAAAGAGACGGTAAGACGCTCGTTTTCGAGACTTTTCGACGCTGGAGAAAGCGGCGGGGCAGGGCGGAGCCGCTGCCCCCGGCGGCAGATTTTAACGAGGCGCGAACGTGCCCTCGGCCCCGCCCTCACAGCAAAGGGGCCGCTCAAGGAGCTGCGGGCGGGTCTGCTCTTGAATTAACAAGCGGTGAACGGGCGTTCCCTGTAATCACTAAAGGTGATGGTTACCGGCTGGGAGGTGTTAACAGTAATTTCTCTCCACCCGGCGGAGGCCGCGCTCCCACCCACGGGCGGAGAGGAGGAGGGAGCCCGGAGAAACGGAGCCGTCCCGGGGAGCGGCTGCGGGCGGGGCCGGAGCCTCTCGCTGCGGCCCAGGGGCAGCTCTGAGGGGCCGCTGCGCTCTGAGCATCGAGGCGATGGCAGAGCTCCGTGAAGAAGCAGAAAGACTACGGACCGTTAGAGAAGCTGAGGCAAAAGCAGACTGTACTGTGGCCGGTGCTGTTTAAAGTCTTTATCAGTGATAAGGACAGTGGCACTGAGTCGTCTGATGACACTAAGCAAGGGGATGTGGAGACATTAGGGCCTTGCAAACCTCATGGAGTTCAACGAGGGGCTGCTTGGCGGAAAGGGGATGTGGTAGAACCTCGGTGGGACAGGGCTTGGGAGTGTTGGTGGGTGGAAAGATGGATGTGAGTCAACTGTGTGCTCTCACAGCCCAGAAGCCAACCTTGTTCTGGGCAAAGTCATGACTAGCAGGTCCAGAGAGGGGATTGTGCCCCTTTGCCCTGCTCTCCTGAGGCCCCACCTGGAGTTACTGCCTCCAGCTCTGGAGCCCTCAGCATAAGAAGGACATAGGGATGGTGGTGATGGGCCAGAGAAGGCCATGAGGTTGATGTGAGGGCTGGAGCTACCTCTGCTGTGAGGACAGGCTGAGAGAGATGGGGCTGTGAGGCTGGAGAAGAGAAGGCTGCACCTGGGGAGACCTCACAGTGGCCTCCCAGTGCCTGAAGGGACTCCAGGGAAGCTGGGGAGGGGCTGTTTGCCAGGGTATGGAGACATAGGATGAGGGGCAATGGTTTGAAAGTAGAGCAGGGCAGGGTTACGTTAAACATTAGGAAGAAGTTCTTCCCCATGAGGGTGGTGAGACATTGGAAGAGGCTGCCCAAATTGATGGTGGAGGCCCCACCCCTGGAGACACCCAAGGCCAGGCTTGCTGAGGCTCTGAGCAACCTGATCTAGTGCAGGGTGTCCCTGCTCTCTTGAGGGGGCTGGACTAGATGGCCTTTGAAGATCCTGTCCAACCCTATGATTTTATGATCTATGCGCTTTCTATTTATAAAAATAATATTTATAGAAATTCTTTAGTATGAGGGTGGTGAGACACTGGAAGAGGTTGCCCAGAGAGGTTGTGGATGCCCCCTCAATCCCTGGATGTGTTTAAGGCCAGACTGGATGAGACATTGAGCAACCTGGTGCAGTGGGAGATGTCTCTGCCCATGGCAGGGGGGTTGGAACTAATCTTGAAGGTCCCTTCCAACCCTAACCATTCTATGATTCTAATTTTTGCAGCAGCATTTCATGGGTTGCTTTTTTTGATGGAGGTGGTCACTGTGTGCGTAGATGTTCGTAATTTAAGCTCTAAATCTGCCTTAGCTCTCCCTGAGCAGTTCCTGTCACTTAAAAGGGAGATGTCCTCTCACCCAGGCTGTCCTCCATGAGTGATGTCACCATTTTCTGAGCACCAGATTTATTGGCCAGCCCCATGTCTTAAATTACAATGACACATTTTGCTTGTTTAGAGGAACCACAGCTCTAATGAAGATTAAAAACAAGCTGTGCCTCAGAGTTCAATAGAAATACAATGTGAATTACACACCTTTACATTCCATTTACTCACCCACGGGCTGAGTCTCCTCATGACTGGAAGGAATGCAGTGAAACAATTATTTTAATTAAAAGGGAGAGATTCGATTAAGCTAATTTCCATTTCTGCCCAGTGTCAGATACATGGCAGTCTCTCACCAGCTTGTCCATGAAGAGAGAAAATCAAAGTGATGAAATTGAATTATAGATTAGGATCTTGTTGACAAACACTAGAGAACAAGATACAGGCAGGAGAAGTAGAAGCTGTAACAGACTCAGACAGGGAAGATCAGAAGAGTTTCAGAGACCCCTGGCTCTTGTTCAGGATATCAACTCTGATGTGACCACTGGGGTCCTGTGTTTTGTTCTTCTATGTGTCAATGACCCCTGGAGCCAGGATGAACACAGGGCTGTAAAAGCAAAGCAAGAGGATGGAGGATTCACCATTACCTTTGCTAAATCAGCCTCAATCAGTGATTGAGTTACCCCTGTCTGAAGTATCCAAAGAGATGCATGGTTGCATCCACTGGCAATGCCAGTCATGCTGGTGGATGCAGAACACTGGAGTGCCCCAACACTAGTGGGAGGAGAAGGGGTGAAAACTGCCCAGTTTGGTCTAATGACTGCATGGATCCAGAGATGCTGGAAGGGCTGGAGATCTTCTGCTGTGAGAGTTTGGGTTATTCAACTTGGAGAAGAGAAGGCTCTATGGAGACCTTAGAGCCCCTTCCAGTCCCTAAAGGGGCTCTAGGAAAGCTGGGGAGGGACTCTGGATCAGGGAGGAGAGTCATGGAACCAGGAGGAATGGTTTGACACCAGTTTAGAAATAGAGAAATTCTTTGCAGTGAGGGGAGTGAGCCCCTGGCCCAGGTTGCCCAGAGAAGCTGTAGCTGCCCCATCCCTGAAGGGGTTCAAGGCCAGGTTGGATGGAGCTTGGAGCAACCTGAGCTGGTGGGAGGTGACCCTGCCTAGGGCAGTGGTGGCACTGGAGGGAAAAAGTCCCTTCCAACCCAAACCATTCTGTGTTTATGTGATCCTCAAACAGCCTGCTGCTGTAGCGATATCTAGAGTTCTCAGGCATAGAAACACAGACACCTGAAATGTTCTGATGATGTATTGCCCCCTGCTCTGGCACATATCATTAGTCTGTCAGTGATTTATTTGCTGTCACCTGACTGAGCAACAAGAGAGTCTTTTCCACACCAAGGAAAGGCAGCACAAAGCACAGCTGAGTACCCCAGAGCTGCTGCCCTCTGAATAAGTGCTGCTGGTGTGGGGATGGTGATTGCAGGAGCTAAATTTAGGTAGAAATAGCCACATTTGAACACACACACGCTGAAGTATGTAGTATGACCTGTTAAGAATGAACAAAAATGAGGTTGTCAGAGGGACAAAACTGTCCCCTCAGTAGCACAGTGTCCATCAAAAGCTACTGTTTGAGTTTTTGTGACCTGACTTCTTTAATACTTATTCAATATAGACATTTCTGTCTGGTTCTCACTAGCAGATCATGTGGTGGTGTCAGGCATCCAGAGGGTGAGAAAATGGAAAAAGATCTTCTTCAATGGGCAGCAGATAGCCATGGGGCCTATTAGGATCTATAACAGTAAGTATGACAATATACAAGACATTCAATCTGTACCCGATTGCTGGAGATCAAAACCTTTTACTCCGGTTTGAACTTTGTGCATTGTACTTTCCACAATAATTATGATCCCTTTGGAAGACACATAGAATGATAAAACCAGGCAGAATTATATTATTTTTGGTGGAAAAATTGAAGATAACTCTGCTTGTTCCATACTTGTTACAGAGTTAAGTGATCCCCATGTCCCCTGTCACAGCATCACCAAGTAGTTCTGGATTTCCTCTTTTACCCCCGTTTTCTCTAAACCTATAATTCTCGTCTTTCACCTCTCATTCACTGCCAAAAAAACCCCAACTTCTGATAAAAAATTGCTTAAAACTGAATTTGGATAATAATTCAGAATTTCAGTTCTACAGGCTTAGAAAAGAAGTTTCTGAACATTCATTTAAGTTGCAAAACAACATTTATTCTTTCCACTGTAAAGAAAACAATAAAAAATAGCTGTGAAACTCCAAGTCCTAGTGCCTGCAATCCATCTTCATGAAGGAGCATCTTGCAGCCACAGTGCTGACTCCATCCCCATTTCCTGATAAAGGGAATAAATTTTAGTTAAAGCTTGATATTTTTTTTCATGTTAGGAAGCAGGAGGAGAAGTGGTAGAGTCTGGGGAAGGTATTGATGTCATCTGGAGGTACTGGGCTCTGTTAATACCCAAAGCTGCAACATACTCAGTACCTTTTTAACCAAATATTTTTTAAAACTAAATATTTTCTGTCCAGAAAAATGAGAATTCCTAGAATTGAAGAAGAGAATGGGAAAAATAGATTTTAACCACTAACCCACACCCACATTAAAAAGAAACAACTATTTAACATGCCAAAAAAATGTTAGAATTAAACGTTTTGTTGTCATTGTCAGTAGATGAGCCATTTGCTTTGATGTAAACACACACAATCTCCTTTTTGTTGATTCTTTTCACTGCTACTTGCAATGCAGTGCAAACTATTAATTTTTCCTCTTGATTATATTTCTCTTTCTTTAAATACAGAGGTTTAATATGAGCTGGAAACACACTTGATGCCCCAGTAGTGAGTAAAAAAAGGCTCAGCTCCCAGGGCTGCCAGCCAGGCTGCACCCTCGCCAACTGATGTAAAATGAAATGTGTTTAAAAAATCATTCTTACTCCATTCCAGGCATCCTTAAAGCTGGCATAGCCACAGGGGAAGATTATTTAATTTTTTTTTCTTTCTTTTTTTTCCTTTCCCTGTGATTTATAACAGAATACTATGCACAGTGGAGAGCCGTGTGTTTTGATTTGTATCCAATTTCTGGGGGATTGAGAGAAAATAAAGGAGTCCTGCCTGTGTGTCACGGACAAGGCAGTAAGAAAGGATGAACCCTGTGTCCTCCTGCATGACTGCAGCAGGAGGCTGGGCTGGATTTGACCAGAGCAAGTGTTTTGGAGACATGCTGGGGGGTTGGAGGTCTGGAGGAAGCCCTCACTGCCCCACTCCCTGGGGGAGCAGCCAACACAACCAATCCAGGCATGAGGAGCTGTAAATATTATCCTGTTAGCTGGAAAAAAGTTGGAAATAAAGCAGGTAACCATTATTTAGGTTGTCTCCTGCCAAAATATTAAGGGCAAATCTTTTAGAGGGGTTATGATGGAGGTACAGGCAGCTCCAGGGCTGGATGGCCAGATTTTGGTGGCAAAATATCTCCCAGAAATGCAGTTCTTTGCTTCTCTGCTCTGTTTCCACCAGTTTGGTTCAGTATCACCATTAAACCCATAGTGGCAGGATCAGCAGTATCACCTGCATTTTGTCAGGAAACATTTTGGAGGTTAAACTAGAGAAAATCTTTACAAATCTTCAGCTACTCTGTGTTATCATTTATGACCATCCCAAATCCGGCTCTGTATTCACTAACACATCAACTTAGTGTTGTCACTGGTGGGTTTGGGTGGGAATTCATTGGGAATGCATGTCAAACCCACACATATCCTCTGATTTTCCACTAATTTTCCAGTTCAGACTGTTTGGATTTGCATTTAATTCTAACACAGAGTTTAGATAAGAATATCTCCTTGTGTTCTTATATCATTCCACTTGCAAAATAAATGTTGGGCAAGCAAAGTAAAAAAAGGGCATAAAATGTGAATTTCTGTTGCTTATTTTTCAGCCCAAAATAGAGAAACATGATTGGAATTTTAGGAGTTCTTTTTTTGGTTTGGGTTTTTATTGTAGGTTTTCTTTTCTTTTTTTTTTTTCAAATTTGTGGCTATTCTTCAAAAATGATGTAACCAAACAATCGCTTTCAGCAGCAGGAGAAAATGTGAGGTTTTTTCTATTTGAAGGGAAAAAAAATCACTCATCCAGCTGTTTGAATCAGAAGTGACTGAACTGGTAGCTTTGGAGGGATTATTTTAAACCATATTTTATATGTAATCAGACAGCTAAGTCAATCAACGGTGTTGATTTCTGATTGCATCAAGTATTTAAAAGACAAAGTGAGAACATTGCACCCATCTACTTTTCAAACCAAATTATGATGGTATTTTCATGGAAATACAGACACTGCCTGTGTTTGACTGACACAAAGATTTCTTGGAGTTATTTTTATGATTTTTTTGTAAATCATTCCAGTATGTTGCATTATTGCCATCTCCCTAATGGCTTTATGAGTTTTTTCTTTTTTTAAAAGGCTGTTGAATATTTTTTTTATGAACACAACTTTCTGCACTTTACTTTTTACTAGGCAAAGACAAAGTGATGTGGAGGCTGAGTGAAACTTCTAGAAGAATAAAGTAGAAAGAAAAGTTCAACTGTATGAAAACTTTGGTCAAACCCAAGAGGTTGTAGAGCAGAGCTACCCACCTGATCACAGCTTCCATGAGTCACTTTCTGCAGAGTGCTGATTAAATATCAGAAATCAGATAAGGAAGGAGGATCAGGATGAAGAGATGGAGGATCTGGGACTCTTCTTCCTCCTGGACATCTTGATGGTGGCCAGTTTTGAAGTCAGCTTTGATTCTCCACATGATGGCACAGCAGAGCCAAGATAAAATGCAACCTCTGAAGTCACAGCAGGCCAGAAACATTGTCTTTTTTACTCTTGATCAAAGAAGATTAATATGCATATTTTATATATATTTATGTATATATAGGACTCTCGTCCCATTGCTCTGTACTGGCACATGGTTGAATCGAGCCACTAGAAAGGACTTTAGCCTTTTCCCCATGCTTTTAACTTATCTTATTTCTCTTTTGATCATCCCTTATGTTCTTTTATTTTTCTTTTATGAGAATATTGTTACCTAGTGATGGTCCTGGGCCACAAAGGCAAAGTAATTTCTTTGAGCACTTTGCTGCTGAAAGTGTTTTGAACACTGCACAAAGGCAAAAATATTGCAAAGTGTCTGATACTGGGAGACCACTTGATCCTTAATTTATGAGGAATTCTGGTTATTGATGCACTGGATAGAGAAATTCATGCTGCTTCAGACAGCAACTTGAAATAGCAAGAATTATCTATTTTTCAGTTTGCCATCTGTTTATTTGTTCCAAGTCTAGTATCAGTGGGGTGGAGTGATCAATTCAGAGCATATCGAACTGAGCACAGAAAAAAAAAAATCTAAAACAAAAAGAAAAGTAAAGTAAGTCACAAGCATATAAGGGGAAAAGCACTTTTTTTTTTCTCTGGTTGGGGTTTTTGGTGCTCCTTTTAACTTTCTCTGCTCAAGTCATCACCTGGGTGAATTAACCAGATCATTGTATTCCCTTTTTGATTTAAAAAAATAGATCTAAAGCAAAAGTTTTTTGTTTTTTAAATCACATTCACTCATGTTTTATTTATGAGCTGTTCAGTTCCTGCTGATCCACATGTCTCCAGCCTCAGACACATTGAGTGTCTCCACTATATAGATATATAATCAGGAGCTGATCATTAAAAAGAGTTCTGCTGAATTCCACTGAAAGTTTTCTAAAAGTCAGCTTTTCCTTTTCAGTGATTACATTAGGGAATTAGAAGCAGGCATGGAAAGAGGCTGCAATACCTCCAGCACATCATCATTAACTTCCAGAAAGCCCTTTGAAAGTATTAACCTTCAGCAAATGGATCTGTGAGGTGGAAGATGAAAAGCTCTGGACATCCTCTCTCCTTCCTGATGGGCAAAGAACCTCTGATGCCAACCTCTGTGGCTTTACAGCCACTCCTCCGGTGTAGAACAACCCCAACTCTCTCAGCCTGTCCTTGTAGCAGAGATGCTCCAGCTCTTGGATCATCCTCATGATCATCTGTGGACCCTTTCCAACAAGTCCTTGCGCTGAGATGCAGGTAAGACCTGAATTTGAATTGGTTTGTGGCTTGCAGAGACTTATGTTGGTTGATTAGAGGCTACACATGCCCTTTGATGACAAGAAGAGCTGCTCTGATGAGTCAGAGCACTGAGGTTTTCAGTGTCTCAACGGGGAATATTCCTCTGTGATCCCAAATCTGGTACCCTGTGTGCACCACCACTAGTAGTACTGGTATCTATTAAAGAATGTAATTTCACTTGCCTGTAACTGTCCTCTAAAGCTCTTCAGATACCTGCAGATAATCTGACAACAATGCTTCAGGACTAACATTGTTTTCCTCTACAAAGGCTAAGCCCTAGGGTTGACATTTGATCATACTCATTGCTAGAAGTAGGGTGGTTACAAGAATTTCCCAGTACAGCTAGGTTGTAGGGCTTTTTTTGTTTCTCTTTTTTTTT
>VZTY01016820.1:5163-95249 GCA_013400935.1 Turnix velox | reverse complement strand
TGCAGCCCAGGATTTGGTTGAGTATAGTTACTGTGTTCCAGCAGATAGCAAGCACCTTCTCCAACTTATTTTTTTCTTTTATTTTAATCTAAATCTGTTGTTGCAATCTACTTTATATTTTAGAAGGTACTGATTGGTAAGATTCATTGGTTTCTAATTGGGTAATTGAACTGATATCAAATTTAGATATTTGAAGCTGTTCTTTTCTGTAGTTTAATCTAATGGCTTTGAGGCATCAGATGGGGATCCTCTAGAATTTCCTTAAGAAAGGTAATTTTGCTTTAGAGAAAGGAGCTGGCTACAAAAAGACCTTCTGAGTCCTTTTAAAAATCCTATTCCAAATGTTCTGTGTAGATATTCTCACTGGGTACAGTACAATGTTGTTTGCAAAAGTGGGTGTTTATGAATGAATGGAAAATAAATGCCTTTTTGTGACTGTCAACTAAGAGGCTGCCAAAACAGGCTTTACAGTTACCCACTTCTGTGCTAATGAAGATAAATTTGGAAAAGGCTGAACTCTCAGCCTTTTTTGCTTCCTGAAACATCCTTAGAATCTTGTCAGTTCAGAATTGATAGTATTAGTGAAATGATGGGTCATGTATCTGCCTGCTCTTAGTGGGAAATCTTGGTTGCTCAGCATTTTGGGTGAAATGCAAAGTCATCTTGCTCAAACCCTGATGCTTTTGTGGGTTTGTTTTCAAACAGCACTTAAGGCTTAATGGTTTTTCACTCTTGTGATGGTGTTTGGGAGCTGGTGCTGTGAGGGTGGTGTCTGCTTTCAGTAAAAATCAAAAGTTCAGACCAGAAACCTTCAAAGTTGTTTTATCTAAGGGAGAAACTGTGTAAAAATTCAGAGTGAATGTTTAATTTTGGAAAATTGAGACAGAAGAAAAGTTAAAATGCAGAGAAAATAGTGTAACCATTTCAAATATTCAAAGTCAGTGCCTTCAACCGCAGGTTCCTGATAACTGAATTAATTTAGCTGTAAATGGGTGTGTTCTTAATTGCAAAAAAGGTAGATTTTAAGGGAAGTTTTGTTGTTGGGGCTGAACCTTGTGAGCATCAAGTGCTTCACAGAAGCTTGTAAAAATGATGGCAGCTTAACCCCAGGTTGAATGTCTGCATGGAAGGCTTAGTGGTTGTGCTCATGCATCACTTCCCATGATGATGTTTTAGGGAAATGAGCTTCTATACATCAAAAAAGACCTAGTGAGGCTTAGGATCACAATGTCTATATTCTTACTGACTGAAAACCCCACCATTTTTCTGCTGTTTTGGTCAGCTTAGTGATAGTTTTGTTCTGTAGAGAGAGTCTTGTGGTGCTCTGTCCTTTCACAAGCTGTGGAGCACATGTTTGGTCCCTCTGACCCAGAACAGAGCAACCTTGATGGTGTAAGGACATGTCAGCTTTGGGGTTTGCCAAAAGATCCTTTGTTAGGAACAGAATTACATTGATTACTTTTATTTTTCTTCTGATGTTGAAAATAATAGCTCTTTTAGAATACTTATACTGAGACAGAAAGACCTGTAATACTTTTTGAATCATGGCTGAAATATTTTTTGTCTCAATTTCTTCTTACACTTGAAACTTGGGTAGATCTTGTGAAAGATAACCTGAAGGTTAATTGGCAAATTGTATAGAAAAGGAAGGTTGTAATGCTTTTTTAGGGTATAAAAATGCTGGAATCTTCAAATGTTTTGTCATCCTTGAAGCTCTTGAAGCCTGACCATCCATGGAGGGGATTTATCCCAGGCAATAATGATTTTGAAAGTGTAAAACTATTCAAATTCACAGCAAAATATAATTAGAAAACCATTTCTGTGGTGTACTTCTTTGCATGTTAAGTGTCTTCCAGTTAGCAGAGGGGGAGAAATGTGTTTGGCACAGTGGGTAAGATAAGAATTGGGAGTAGATGTTTGAGGGGGTAGAAAAAGCATCACTTCAGCTGCTCATTTAACAAGCAATAATTTGGAAATTCTGCAGCTTAATTAAGTTTCCAAGTGGTGCTGAGTTGTGAGATCAATATGGCTATTGCTCTGTTCTGCAGTTCACAGAATTCTAACTTAATACAGGCAAAACTGCTTTTTAGAGCATGGACCTGAAGCTTTTGAACTGTTGTCAAGTTTTATAACTTGCATCTGTGCTTTTGTTTGAAGTTGTCTTAACTTGTTTCTTTTTTCTCTGTGTACAAGAATATGTAATTAGTCCTTAATTTTACTAATTTCCTCTCATTCATGGAGATGGTCTAAAGTGATTACTTTTTTGACCTGGTGTTGATGAGCTAAATAGATTATTAAAATATTTGACTATTAGGATCTTGGTCATCATTGAACATGTTATAGAAAAACTGCTTTTTAGAGCATGGACCTGAAGCTTTTGAACTGTTGTCAAGTTTTATGACTTCACTTGCATCTGTGCTCTTGTTTGAGGTTTTCTTAAGGTTGTTTCGCCTTTCTCTGTGTACAAGAAAATATAATTAGTCCTTTATTTTACTAATTTCTGCTCATTTGTTAATATATTTGACTATTAGGATCTTGGTCATCTTTGACCATATTACAGAAAAACTGCTTTTTAGAGCATGGACATGAAGCTTTTGAACTGTTGTCAAGTTTTATGACTTCACTTGCATCTGTGCTCTTGTTTGAGGTTTTCTTAATGTTGTTTCTTCTTTCTCTGTGCACAAGAAAATGTAATTTGTCCTTAACTTTAGTAATTTCTGCTCATTTAAGGGGGTGGTCTAGAGTGATTACTTTCTGACCTGGTGTTGATGAGCTAAAGAGATTATTAATATATTTAACTATTAGGATCAGAAATGAATCTTGCATGTCCAGTGTTTAATTATAGCAGGAAATATTGCATGAAAATAAGCTGAACTGTAGATTTATTTTCATTAAATTGCAATTTTAATCAAAAACTACCTTTTAAAAGCGTTAGTACTGTATTTCTCTGAAATTATATAGTTTGAAATGAAGTGTGAGTGCTCTCCTTTGCTTCAGACTTTTGTTTTTTGTTCCTTAGGTTGCACGTCTTCAAAAAATCCCTGATGGTGACAATGAGACAATGATTCCTGTACTGTCTTCAAAAAAAGCAAGTGAATTGCCAGTAGATGAAGTAGCCAGCATCTTGCAAGTGAGTACTTTTGTACCTCTTAAGGATGTTTCCAAAGATTAAGTTTGATATTTCTTAAGGGAGAGAGATCTTGTCACTGAAAAAAATCCATGTATTATCATGCAGTTTGGTATTAGCTGTTTGCCTACTTCTAAAAGCATATTGGTTTTTAAATTATGACTTGAAATGCTGTAATCTCTACTATTTTTCTTTTAAAATTTGAGTTTTTGGAGAGGAAATGAGGTTCAGCTTGAAAATGTTTGAATTTCCGTATGTTTGCTTTGAAAGTTGTTTTTAAAAATAAAAAACATCCTTCCTATAAATTTTTGTAGCTGAAAGAAGTTTTTGCTTCCATTTCTCTGAGGGATCCTTAATCCCCTTAATTTATTTTGGGAACCTTCATTTTAAGTGGATGAACAGCATTGAGAAGTCTTCCACACTGATGGATTTATGAACCATTGAATCTAGGTTAATTTTCATGATAGATGGTCTTTTTTTAAAATTTTTTTCTTCCACTTTCTGCTTGCTGGACTGTTTAAGAAATACACCATGATTGATGCTGCTCACTCAAGACTCAAGATTTTAAAGATATTGCTGTAATTTGGC
This sequence comes from Turnix velox, assembly GCA_013400935.1. Lineage (NCBI taxonomy): Eukaryota > Metazoa > Chordata > Aves > Charadriiformes > Turnicidae > Turnix > Turnix velox. Next base: position 91,534 of record VZTY01016820.1, on the reverse strand, counting down.
TGAGTAACTGCATTCCTAACATGATATTCAAGAGTCTAAACCAAGTTTGGCTTGTTAAAGAGGTTTTTGCAGGGGAGATCAGTTGTTTTAGAGATGTGGATTTGTTTTTCAGCCTCTTTTCAGCCAAATTGTGTTTTAAAATAGTTAGTTTGCTTTAATTCTCACACAAACATCAGTATCAAGTTTTTCTCTCTGCTTTTGGCCAAATTTGTGTAATTTAAGGCTACATATTTTAGTGTTGGTGTTTATTTTGAAGCCTAGCTTATCAGGGATATTGCTGACTGTGTTATTCTTTGCAAATTTGAACAGGCCAATCTTCAGAATGGCTTAAAAAATTGTGAAGTTTGCCACAGACGGGCTTTCCATGGATGGAATGAGTTTGATATTAGTGAAGATGAACCACTGTGGAAAAAATACATCTCCCAGGTTGGGATTTTTGTCTTTTCTGCTTTTTTTTGTTTTTGTTTGTGTCCTTAGTTTTGTTCATTATTACTTAGCTTTTGGGTATGTGTGATAAAATAGTGAAACTCTAGAAGTAGCAACTTATGATTTGTATCTAATTCACTTATTGAAAAAGCTTTTATTTAGGTACTAACAGTGATTTTTATCTACATGGTTTGCTTTTAAATTGAAGTTTATAACTAGCAAAAGAGTCCCTGAGGGAGAATGAAGTTCCCTTGGGTGTGAATCACACTCTGGTCAGCCATAAATGCATCTGACTGTTGGTAAACACTTAAATGGAACATGAAGTATGAATAATTGGATGGATAAAGGAAATTTTAAGACATAAAACCGCTGCTTTTCAACTGAGGTGTGGAGGTGGAGCCAGCCTTGCTTCTGGTGCTGAGCAGAACTGCCTAAAATCAAGTGTGATTCTTCTCAAAATAGTGCTCCCTTCTGCCCCTCAACTCCACAAGATGGATTTCCTGCAAATTTTCCCCCAGGAGGTTTTTTTGATGAATTTCTAATGTTAAACATTTTGCCCAGTGTTTCCTGCACCTTTTCTGGTGCAGTTAAGTTCTGGAGTTAAACCCTAAAATAACTGATGATTAATTTCTAGAGAAACTGTTTAACTGGGAAGTGACTAAAAAGCTCCTCAGTGCTCTGCTGTTGGTAGCTGTGGGAACATCATCACATCCTTGCTGTCCTCTGGCATTAATGCTTTCTTTTCCCACATACACATCAAATTTGTCAGAAGCTTCAGAACATTTCTAAAGCTTGTTATCCAAATCTATTTTAGGTAGTTTTTATTAAGGTGCAGTTTTGCTCTGAGTGTGCTTATGGCAAGCTTTTAGAATGTTCTTCACTTTAATTGAAGAAATGTTCTTTTTTGTAACACTTCTCAAAATAAAAAAAAAATTACCATCTTAGCAAACAACTGTCATGTAAAAAGATGATCCATTATTAATTTGGTTATAGGAAGAAACTTGATGATCTGAAAGGAAAACTAATATCTTGTAAAACAGGAAATCATGAATTGAAACTCAAGAAACATGTTTGGGACAGGATGAACCTCTTGCCTCAAAAATATTTTGAATAAATTTCAGACTTGTATATGTAACTTTTAAAATTTGTTTAAATACATTATTTCCTGCTCCAGCAGAGGGATTGGGCTCGATAATCTCTTCAGGTCCCTTCCAATCCCTGATATTCTGAGATTAAAAACCACAGGCTATTCTTTTTATCTTAAAAATGTGAATCAAAATGTAAAAAATTATTTTTTCCTGTTATGTATTGAATGCAATATGGTCAAGATCTTAGATATTTAATTAAAAAAAAGCCTCAAGTGAACACCTGAACTGTACAGCTGGGTTTTCTATGCACTGGTAGGTTAGAATATCTTAATTGTAGCACAGTATGTTTCAAAACCAGATCAGATAAGCTTTGAGAGGTGGATAAAATGGTCTTTCTGTCAAGATTGTTGCTGAATTACTATTCTGCTTCATTTCAGTTTAAAAATCCTCTTATTATGCTCCTCCTGGCATCTGCAGTCATCAGTGTTTTAATGCATCAGTTTGATGATGCTGTCAGTATCACTGTGGTAAGGAATTTCAAATTTTATCTTCATTTTAAAAGCATTTCTCAATGTGCAACCCCACGTACTTTCAACATCAGTGTGGGAGGGGATTATATGATTGTAATTAATTGATATAATTTGTGTGATGTCATTAAATCTCTTCAGTTTGTTAGATTTTTTTCCCTAATTGATGGTAGTAATGCATATAAAAATCCATCATAAAATATTACCTGCATCCTTGTTCTTTCTGTCTGCCTTTAGACATTTCTTCTTTTTTTTTTGCTCTTTTGTGTAATTTAGTCTCAAATTCTGCTTTAATTTCCTATTGAAACCAAGCAAACCTTCTGTGAACTTACTTGAAAGATTTAATCTTTTGAATCTTTTAAAACATGAAAAAGACATGGAACCTGAAATCTCTAGGAGCAGCAGATGGAAGATTGAAGCTGAAATAATGATTTTTTTGTGGAAGTTTGCAGTTAAATAATGATTTTTTTTTTTTAGAAGTTTGCAGTCAAATCCAAAATGCTGAGCATTTATTGTTGCAAGTGAAGGAAATTATAATCCTGTTGACCATTTTACTGGGATAAATAAGTAAAAATCAGGATTTCAGTATGATCAGAGAAAAGTTCTAGCTGTTTTATGTCTTTTGTGTTCCTTGCTCTGTGTGTTGAGTTCTAAATTTGCAATTAACTCATGATAACTGGAGGTTTTCTGCTACTTGCTCTGATTATTTGGGCATATTTTATTTCCCCAAGAAAATTATTATGTGGCTTCTTTAAATTAAGCATAGAATTTTGAATATAGTGTTAGTTTGCAATGGTCTGTGTTCCTTACTTGGAATGAGGCAAATTATTGTACTATGAAATATATTTAATTATTGTGCTTGAAAGTTGAAGTAATTCATGGTTTTGTGGTTTTGAGGTTTTTTTGCTGGTGGTTTTGGGTTGTTTTGGGGTTTCTTTTTCCCTTGATTAGTGCCCTTAAGTCTGTTTCTTAACCTTTTGAAGCAGACAGTCAGAAAAGAACAAGGCAATTAGTACCAAGGGAGAAATAATTTCTGCATTCTGTGCTACAGAATCGTTAAAGACCTCATGAATATTGGCAGAGATGTCTTAAAACATAAATAAATGTGGCTGAGTAAAGTCATCACTTATGCTTTTTATATATCATCTGACAAACTTTCCACTGGATCATCTTGTAGTTAATGCCTTTTTTTTTACCTGTTTGCTTTACTTCATTTCCAGATGATAGTGCAATTCTTCTGTGACTCTGCATTTCAGCTCCCAGCCAAAAATTTGCTGCCAGAGATCAATGAGACAGTTCTTGTGGTGGCAGTGCTGGCTGTTATCAACTTTTCCCAACTTTTTAGCTCTGCTGATACAAATGCATTGGAAAGCTTTTTGATCTGGGATGGGAACTGTTGAAGATTAAAAAATAATAATAAAAAAAAACCAAAAACCAACGTCTCTTCACACTTGCAGGGTATTGGCTTTTTGGTGCAAAACACTGAGCTGATAAGACTCAGATAGCTTGAACTGTAGAAGATTTTTCCTCCAAAAGAAACTTGTGTGACTGCTGGAAGTACTCCATATAAAGCTGAAATATTTATATTTATTGTAGAATCATAGAATGGTTTGGGTTGGAGGGGATCTTAAAGATTATTTAGTTCCAACACTCCTGCCACAGGCAGGGACACCTCCCACCACACCAGGTTGCTCAATGCCTCATCCAGCGTGGCCTTAAACACCTCCAGGGATTGAGGGGGCATCCACAACCTCTTTGGGCAACCTCTTCCAGTGTCTCACCATCCTCACAGTAAAGAATTTCTTTCTTATCTTCAGCCAAAATCTCCCCTTTTCCAATTTGCATCCATTACTCCTAGTCCTGCCATCCTGGACCCTATTAAAAGTCCTACCCCAGCCTTTCTGTAGCTCCCTTCAGGTACTGAGAAGCTCCTCCGAGGTTCTTCCCGAGCCTTCTTCAGGCTGAACAACCCCAACTCCTTCAGCCTGTCCTCAGAAGGGAGATGCTTCAGCCCTCTCATCATCTGAGTATCTCTGATAATCAGCTGGTGAGGCTAATATTAGTATAAAAAATTAGGCAGATTTACTGAATTTATCCTTGATTTAGTTAAAGGGTTTTTGAAGAGGGTTTTTCTCTTGGAAAACAGTGTCTTGGTTGGTTGTTAGTTGTTCCTGTGTTTACTTCAAAAGCATGATAAATTGATTTTGTGCTGTAGTTCTGTAGCAAATCAGTGTGACAACTCAGTTGGAGTAGCAAATTCAGTTTATGGGAGAAAACTCAATTTGAGACTGTATTGAAGGGGAAGATGATACTCTACACGAAATTGGTAATAGATTTTCATTCATTCACCTCATACCATTCATTCACTCCACGTTCTCACAAGCCCCAGGATGTTTATGTTGAAATGATGTGACAAAAATCACTTGTTGTGACATTAGTACTTACTTGGGTTATTTCTGATGAGCAGATTTTTTTAGCTTTTGGAATCTTTGACATCTTCTGATGTCCTGTCTTCCTCTTTTTGTGAGTTCCTGAGTCTCATCCTTCTCTTGTTCTTTTGCTGGGGTATTTTCTGGCTCCAGATGTGTTCTTCAGCTTGCTACGTTGTCTCTGCTCTTCAGTTTACTCTTAGTCGTTCTGTTCTCTGGTAATTTTAAGTGAAAACACATCTGTGGTGCTCTGTAGGGGTTAACAGATCATTCCAAACATTCTATTCGCAGAGAACACCATTCACATTTAATTTAGATAGATTTTTCTGTTAGTGTTATGGACCTCCTTCCACAGTTGCCTTTTGTTCACTGTTTGGAATATAGAGCAGAGGAAGTTTTCTAACCATTAATTGTATTTTTAATAGAATCAGGTTATTGAGATCCCAAACATCAGTAGAGTAGATGTAAATAGATAATAGCATCAACCAAGTAACAGTGAGGGATGTTGAAGTTGAGAAAGACTGTTTCCAAATCATATTGTTAATATATAGTGAAAGGCAGAAAAAAACCCTAAATATGATCATTTTCATGGCTATTCGTACTTCTTTTTTCTCACCTGCTTTTGTTTCCTTCCAGGCAATTCTCATTGTTGTTACAGTTGCCTTTGTTCAGGTAAGACAGCTGTTGTCCCAAATAAGATTATTGCTTTTATGTCAACTATTTATCAGACAGAAGTGGTTTTCACAATTCATTGTGGATGTTTGAGTAAAGAGCTCTCTGCTTTCATCCAAGCTATTTTCTGAAGTGCACCATTTAACCTTCTTTAACTACTTTGGTATTTATACTCGGCCAGAAAACAGTAGTTTTAAAAAACACTTAGAATTAACAGTGTAGAAGCACTTAAATACTTCATATAAAACACATTTTGCAAATGTAACTCATCCTTCAGTTTTGTACAGAAATCAAAATCAAACTTTTTCAAGAATTTTTCTGAGTCATGAGAAAGTTGTTTTCATCCTTTAAATACCCAGCTTTCCTCAAGAGTGTGCCTAAACCAAAATTGCTTTATGTCATATTACCTTAATTCTCCAGGCTATGAGGATAAATATAGTATTTTTAGTACTAACCTGTTAAACTGTGGGGCTTAATTATGTGTCGGATCCCTGAGTTCAAAAGTGTTTGCTGCAAGGATTCCAAAGACCTGAAAATGCTGAAAGAAAATACAAAGGGAAATTTTTAATTCTTTCAGGAAAAAAATGCCTGTAACCTTTTCAGTTTTTAAACCCTCCTTTTTAAAGTATATAATACAGGACAGTTGATGGGCATCTAACTTCTCTCTTATTGTTGAAAATATTACTTTAATACAGTTTTACTAATAAGACAAATTTCAGTTGGTAGGATGCATCTTGTTTAATTTTTGCCTGTGATAAAAAAATTCTCTATTTTTTGTTAATGTCTTGGCAGGAGTACAGATCAGAAAAATCTCTTGAAGAGCTTAGTAAACTTGTGCCTCCAGAATGCCATTGGTATGTAATCATCTGTCCTTAAATTGTAACAACTTTAACCTAAACTGAAAAAGGTTTAGCTGAACTTACTGCCTTTGTATCCAGTTCTTGTGCTGATGTAGGATAAGCTTTTTGCTTTTGGTCACACTTCTCTTGCTGCAACCCAGGATTTGGTTGTCTTCTGGGCTGCAAACACCCACTGGTGGCTCATGTTGAGTTTTTTATCCACTGACACCCCCAAATCCTTCTCTTCAGGGCTGCACTCAAGCCACTCTTTGCCCAGAAGTTTGCATTTGTGTTTAATATTATTTTCCTTAAATGAATCTGAAACCAGTCACATCCCAGGTCAGCAGCAAAAAGACAGAAGAGATTTTCACTGCTCTTCACATTTTTTCCTCCAGTGTCCGAGAAGGTCGGGTGGAACACACACTTGCAAGAGATCTAGTCCCAGGTGATACTGTCTGCCTCTCAGTTGGAGACAGAGTCCCAGCTGATCTACGGTTATTTGAGGTACCTACCTAATATTTCTTTAATATTTAACAACTTGGATTTTCGTGGCACAGAGGGAGGGAAGAAAAGACGGCCAGTAAACACTGAACAGCCATAATTGTTTAGAATCCCAGCTGTTTTAATAGAAATCCTTAAAATAATTCCTTTCCAAACATCCTTGTGCTTTGTTAACAAAAGATTTTGTTTCTTTTTGTGCGGCACAGAAAAGGATTTTCCAATTTTATGCAGCAAAATTTTAGCTGAATACATTTTCCTCAGTGTTAAACATGTTGTAAAATGTTTTCACTCTGAATGATGAGATATTTTGGTAGCTGGTTGCAGATAAGTTGAACTATTTGCTTTGATTTTTGGTATTTCTATAATAAATTTGACACTTTTTTAATGGAAATTTGGGATCTTCTATTAACTCTTTAAAAAAAGATTGTATTTTGTTTCCAAAGGCTGTGGATCTTTCCATTGATGAATCCAGCCTCACAGGGGAGACAGCTCCTTGCTCTAAATCTACTGCTCCTCAGCCAGCAGCAACCAATGGAGACCTTACTTCTAGGAGCAATATTGCTTTCATGGGAACATTGGTCAGATGTGGGAAAGCAAAGGTAAAATGAGTTTTTTATGGTGAAGAATGTTTTTCTAGAACATTTTTTTTCTAGAACTTCATTCATGTGTTTGAAAATTTGTACCTGAAAGTAGAGTTATGGCTTGCATTAAGAACTTGGAGTTTGGTTACTGGATACTGGTTACTGGTTGGTGGTTACTGGATACTTCAGTACTGTACAGAAAGAGTTTTTCTTTAAAAAAATGTTTCTTGAAAAATGTTTCACAATGAAAATACTTCCTACTTGTGCCAAGAATTAGTTTTATAAACAAAAATGAAAAAAAATCATAGCAAGCTATGTGGTGTTTGTCCAGTATTTGAGTCAAAGCTGTCAAGAGCAACCACTCCCATTAAACTTAAATTCTGAATTAGCTTTATTTTTTTGTTTTATTTATTTTTTTTTTAGGGGATAGTTATTGGAACAGGAGAAAACTCTGAATTTGGAGAAGTTTTCAAAATGATGCAAGCAGAAGAGGTAAGAATGTTTAGAACTGAAGCAATATGTGTTGTAAATGTTTATTTCATCCATTAAATCTTTAAATTTCTGCCTTAGGAAGTTAGTTAACCTTAATTATATTGCTTTTAATATTTTTTCTTCTGTGAAACACATCTTAACTCTTGAAGATGAAAGTAGTAGTTGTATTCAGGGAAACAACACAGCCATAGCTGAACTAAAAATATTAACCATGAAAATAATATTCTGAAACTGTTCAGTGGAACAAATCTTATTCCAGTTGGTATGTGCAGTTTCTAAAAGTGTATATTTTTAAAGTTGTGCAAAAGGGATTTGTATGACAGATTTGTATGTTTTCCTTTGATCAGCAGTGTGCTTTTTGGGGTTGTGCATGTACCTCCTGCAGCTCCATAATGTTCCTTATCCATTTATAAGCTGCTTTCAGATCTTTTAGATCAAATTCCTATTTTTCCTGCTATATTTCCTGCTTTTTTCCTTATTTCCACCTGGGAGTTGGGATACTGGAGTATGTTGTGTATGTTCAAAAAAAAAAATTCAGGTTGTTTTCTTGTTTTCAAGAGCTTTTTGTCAGTATGATGGTTTTATTTTAAAAACAAAATCTTTGAAAATGAAATCTAAGATAATAAAATCTTTTTTTCACTGGAATGTTTTGTATTAGATCTCTTGCTCTAGACATTACTAATCTCTCCCAAAGAACATTTCTAATAATTTTAAAATTTCATTTGAGTGGTGTTGAATCATAGAATAGTTTGGGTTGGAAGGGACCTTCAAGATCATCTAGTTCCAACCCCCTGCTCAAATTCAAACAAAATAGTTTATTTTCTCAAAGGAAGCAGTGTAACTCCATCTTCTTCACCCACAGTGTCTTGAAATTTAGACAAATCCCAAATAATTTGTGGTGCAGCTCATGCTTTTTTAACCTGTGCTTGTTAACTCCTGCCTGTTTATCATTTGTCAAGGCTCCAAAGACACCTCTGCAGAAGAGCATGGATCTTTTGGGAAAGCAGCTTTCCTTGTACTCTTTTGGCATAATAGGTAAGATAATTGATGTGAAAGAGTTACAGATCGTTATGGAACTAAAGTGTGTAGGTTTGGGGAAATGGGAAGCTTGATCTCTTCTTTAAAATATTTTTGGCGCCTTGTTTCATTGGTCACCTTGAGTTCAAGCCTCTAATCATCTGAAGGTGATTAGTGTGGCATAAATTTTGTCATAAAGGTGTTCACTTGCTTCTTCCAGCACCCTCACAGGAAACAACTTCCTTCTTCTATCCAGCTCTTCCATGTTGCATCTATTGCTCCTAGTCCTGCCATCCTGGACCCTATTAAAAAGTCCTACCCCAGCCTTTCTGTAGCCCCCTTCAGGTATTGAGAAGCTCCTCTGAGGTTCTCCCTGAGCCTTCTCCAGGCTAAATAACCCAAATTGCTTCAGCTTGTCCCATAAGGCAGTTGCTCCAGCCCTTTGATCATCTTTGTGGCCTCCTCTGGATCTGCTCCAACAGATCAATGTCCTTTTTGTGTTGAGGTCTCCAGAATTGGACACAGTAACTTCAGATGGGGCCTCACCAGAGCTGAGCAGAGGGACAAAATCCCCTCCCTTGACCTGCTGGTGACACTTCTCTTGATGCAGCCCAGGATTTTGTTTGGTTGGACATGTTGGTTTTTTAATTTATCCTGTTGACTGTTTTCTTTCTAGGTGTTATTATGCTGGTTGGGTGGTTGCAAGGAAAGCATATCCTTGATATGTTCACAATTGGTGTGAGGTAAGATTTTTAAGCCTTGTAATTCTTGCATTGCAGCAAATGATCTCTTGTGTTGTAACAGGCTTGCACATTGACTCTGCTTTTCATAGAATGGTTTGGGTTGGAAGGGACCTTCAAGATCATCTAGTTCCAACCCCCCTGCCATGGGCAGGCTACCTCCCACTAGACCAGGTTGCTCAATGCTTCATCCAGCCTGGCCTTAAGCACCTCCAGGGATTGAGGGGGCATCCACAACCTCTCTGGGCAACCTCTTCCAGTGTCTCACCACCCTCACCTTAATGAATTTCTTAGAAATTAAAAATGCCAGCAAATTCTTGCCATAAAAAGCATACTGAGAAGTTGTTTTAGGCTTTTTTTATGCCTGACCCTTCAAAGCTTGGCTGGTTTATCTTCTCTTCCTTCTCTCTCCATAAACATGTGCTGTAAAAAAACCAATTTTATAATTTTTTTTAAAATAATATATGTTCTTGTGAATCACTTAAACTATACAGTTGTGTGGTGAGTTCTGTGGTAGATGTGCAAGCATGGTACAGTTTGAATTTTCATCACTGAGTGAATGAAATAAATTGAATTTTATAAAACTAAGTCAGTACAAGCCTCCTGTCCATTAGCTCATTTTCTAGCATATTATGGCAACTTAATCCTTGTGTTGTCTCCTGAGAATAGCACTGAATTTAGATGATCTGACACTGTCCTCTTGAAAAAAAAGGAAAAACTTGCTGAGTTGCTAATTGCTTGGGCAGCGGGTGAGGCAGAAGTGTGGCTTTAAATGACAGGATCAGGCTCTGGAGATTTATCTTTCTGAAAGGGAGGAGGGAAAGCATCAGTCTTGACATTTTTGGGCACCATGGGATGAGTTACCATATGATCTTGTTTACACCATTATCAGGTATCTTTCTTAATTAATTGTTTTTTTCTTTTTTAAAATGACCTTCTCTGCTGCATTCCTGCATTTAGCTGGCTGCCACGTGGTCATCTCCAAGTGACAGCTGGGGGTCACCCAGAGTGGTGACATTTCCCAATTCTGTTTAGTGCTGACTACACTTATTCTTCACAATCTGGGCTCCTTTTGCACAATGCTAATTAGTGTTTTGTGTAGTCAAAGCAGATGTGCAATTGATTCCCCTCTCCCTGCCCTGAATTTTTGCATCTGTAATGAGCAGAAATACCTAAATTATTGCATTTTGTTATTTTCTCCAGCGTGCGGGTTCTAATGAATGTTGTACAAGTTTGATTCTAATAAATGTTGTACAAGTTTGAGACAAAAGGCAGCTGCCACCTTTCAATTTTAACTGCAGTGAGCAGTGCTCTGAATGAATATATTCATAAGTTAATATAGAATTATTGGAAGGGACCCTAAAGATCATCTAGTTCCAACCCCCCTGCCATGGGCTGGGACACCCTCCATCAGATCAGGTTGCTGAATGGATGATTCATGCATGGTAAAAGATTTTAAGACAATATTTGTGTATTTATTTTCATCACAGTTTGGCTGTGGCTGCAATCCCTGAAGGACTCCCCATTGTGGTGACAGTGACTCTAGCCCTTGGGGTAATGAGGATGGTGAAGAAACGGGCCATTGTAAAGAAACTACCTATTGTTGAAACTTTAGGTATGATTCCACCAACTTAAGTATGGTATTTTGGTGTAAATGTTAGGAAATGGAGAGGAAAAATTGATGTCTAATAGTTAAAATCAGATAATCTTAATTTGCTAGCAATAAGGTGGCATCTCTAAATCCTTTCTGAGATTGAAACATTATAATGATGCATTATAAGGTTAGAATTCATGCATATGTTTTTGTAGACCCTCTGTTTCCCCCTGCCATTGTTAAATAAACAATCCAGGAGCATGTTACATTATAAATACTCTTTGTTTGAGTTATTTGATGCATGGAGTACCCTTTAGACTAGATTGCTGTAAGATGATCTTCATAAATAAGACATGTAAAATGTTTATGAAACCACTTTTTTGGTGTAACTGTAGGGCTAATGCTGACTAGTGAAAAAAATCCAAGTTTGAATATTAGAAAAAGCTTTGTAATCATAATTATTATTTATCGAAGTCTAATCACTTTCAGGATGTTACACTGCTCATATTAAAACATGAAGCTGTTTGCAACCATTGAAGGTTAAAAAGACTGTCTGTGCAGTTTCAGTCATGCAGTGTGAGGCAGAGGAGATGTAAAAGAAATAGGAATATTGAGTTAAATAATTGTGTTGCTTTAGAATTACTTTTTGCACTTGAAGATCTGTAATTCTTTCTAATGCCTCTTGCAGAATTTTCATGAGTGTGGCAAGGTTTATTTTTATTTTCAATCTTACTAAAATTTGGGGGATAAAATCCAAGTTTGAATATTAGAAAAAGCTTTGTAATCATAATTATTATTTGTCATTTATTTTTATTTTCCATCTTACTAAAATTTGGGTGAGAAAATCCAAGTTTGAATATTAGAAAAAGCTTTGTGATCATAATTATGATTTATCATTGATTTTTATTTTCAATCTTACTAAAATTTGGGTGAGAAAATCCAAGTTTGAATATTAGAAAAAGCTTTGTGATCATAATTATGATTTATCATTGATTTTTATTTTCAATCTTACTAAAATTTGCTGGTTTAGCAGTAAGTCCCACTTGAATGTGCCACTGTTAGGTAATGAGAATTACTTCTGTAAAGGAGGCTCTTAGCTTTCTTCTGCATCAGGACCTGTGGTTGTGATGTAGTTTGAGAAACAGCAGAAAAAGGGATTATGTAGGGAAGTATTTCAGGTTTGAATTTGATGCTTTAATTAGTTTTTTCTTTAATTTATTGGATGAACTTGTGAAGAGCCCTGTACAGCTATTGAAAATTTTCTCTCTGTTACATCCTGGTTGGGTTTTTTTCCACAGTATTTCATGAATTTTGTTTCTTGAACACTTTTGTTCTTGATACTTGTGTTGTCCCGAGCCTTACAAACCTTACCTGATTCTTTCAGGTTGTTGCAATGTAATCTGTTCAGATAAAACTGGAACTCTTACAAAGAATGAAATGACTGTTACTCATCTTTTTACTTCAGATGGGCAGCATGCTGAGGTATGTAGGTTTTTTTTCCTACATTTTTCCTTCTTAATTCATCTGAAATAGGCTCAAATGCATTGCAGGTAAAGCATTAGTTAAGAAAGGATCGGTTTGTTGCAGCAATTCCTCAATTTTTAGCTCATTCTGTTCTTCACTTTTAATACTGAAGCCTTTGAGCTGTGCTACAAGCCTTCTGTGGTTAAAGAATATGTTTTTATGTAATACATTAAGTATTACATTAAAAAAAATCCACAAAACAACAACAACCAAAAAAAAAATACAATTTTCCTGTTTTTTATTAATGCCTCTCTGAGATCTCAGCTGAGAGGCTCTTCAAGTTTGAAATTTTTTTTTCTTTTTAATTTTTTTTTTTCCCCCCATCCTGCTGGATGAAGGCAGCATTCTAATCTTTTTTTTTCCATTCCCTTGCAAGGGATATGCATTATTAACCAGGGTAAAGACAAACAGGAGGAAAAAAATTAGAAAGTAAAAGAAGGAAGAAAATAAAAGTATACCTAACATTGTCATGAAACAGTGTACACTGTATTTATTTATTTTTATTTATTTGTTAAGGAATAAAATTGATAATCTAGAAAGAAGATAAATTTATCTCTAATGTATTTCATTGAACTGACTCTCACTTTTTATTGCTTCATCTGTTACATTAGAAGATGTAGAGGAATATCTTGTTCACCTTGGGTAAAATCAGTCATCATATATGGCCACATTTAAGTTTTCAGCAATTTGAAGGAAAAAAAATGAAATTAAAGCATGGGATGAAGCTGGTGAAGGTTCTATTTATTGCATTCTACCTCTGCTTGTTTGTCTTGCAGGTTACTGGAGTGGGTTATAACAGGTTTGGAGAAGTCATGCTTGATGGTGAGGTTATCCATGGTTATAACAACCCATCCATCAGCAAGATTGTTGAGGTAAGATCCTGGCACAAAGGAGTGGGGTTTGCATGAGAGGTTTATATGGCATTCCCTTTACTTTTTGTTTTCTCTCCTTTTTTTTTTTAGGCTGGTTGTGTGTGCAATGATGCTTTGATCAGAAACAACACATTAATGGGCAAGCCAACAGAAGGGGCTTTAATTGCACTTGCTATGAAGGTGTGTACTTCAGGGTACTTTTAGGCTTTGTGGGAAGTGTGTAGAAATAAGTTTGGGTTTGATTTGGGCTTTTTTTTTCCCTTTTTCTTCCCCTTTGGGACTCCTAGAGTTGCATGGCAAATGCTCCTCTGTCTTTCTTACTTGCTGGATATAGTTGGATGTTCTTAAAGATGAGATAAAATTATTTCAAACCATTGCAAAATCCTTATTTTCATCTTTTTGAACTCAGTGCCATCATTTTGCTTGCCACAAACTATGGCAGGGGGATTGGAGCAAGATGGATCTCGAAGATCCCTTCCAACCCAAGCCATTCTATGATTCTATGAAACTAATTTACCTGAATATTAATTGTGCTTTCTCTTTCCCAATTCTCATTAAGAAGCAGTGAAAAGTTGATAATTTATATATTAGTGAAATGCAGCATTTAAAAAATGCCCTTTTAAGTGGCAGGACATGGGTAATTCAAATTGTGGTCATAGTGGTTAAATGTTCTATAGTGACACACTGTGACACACATTACAGCCATGGCAAGGCTTCTTAGCACTTCATTTTTGTCTATTGGTGAATAAACCCAAAAACATTGGAAGATGAGTGAATTTCCATGTGTAACTGAGGCTTGAGATAGAGATACCTTCTTGCAACTCATTCTGTGTTCCCAGTCTTTGACTGGAAAGGACTAGAGGAAAGTTATTTTGGCAGGGACCCACAGAAGCTGAGAAGGTTTTAAATCTTTCACATCTGATGCTGGAAGGGGAGATAAGAGTTGTGAAGCTCTCAAGTCCTGGAAATTACTTGTGACAGGCTGCTGCTGCTTCTGCACCTTTTTTAATTGACAGATTCTCTTGGACTTGCATGAGGGTAGACAGTGGAATGCTTTGAGTTGCACCCAGGGGTGAGGAGAGAGCAGTGTTCAGAGTTAAATGCATTTTGCCTGAGGTCTTGATGGTTACTGTCAGATTAAATGTTGTGATTTTATTCACTTTAATAATAATAAACAAAAAAAGTTGGCTCATTCAAACTTAAAGTGCCTTCTTCAGTCTGTTATGGTTTTGTAGACTCTCCTTGCAGAGGAATTGAGTATCATGGAATGATAGGGTTGGAAGGGACATCTAGAAGTCATCTAGTCCAACCTCCTGCAGTGACAGGGACATCCTGCACTAGATGAGGTTGCTCAGAGCCTCAACAAGCCTGGCCTTGGATGTCTTCAAGGATGGAACCTTCACCACTTCTCTGGGCAACCTGTTGCAGTGTCTCACCACTCTCATTGCCTTTGAATTGTGTTGGGATGGTCCTAAAAATTTCACAGATGAGAAAAGCTGGTGGGAAACAGCTAGTGATAGTACCTAGATACCTACAGGTAGGGAAGGAAGTTCAACTCATCTGTGCCTCATGTCCTGTAGTCCTTGAGTTGCAGCATGGACACAAAATCGGGGTTCTGAGGGTTGGAAGACCAGGCTCTTCAAGGGTTAGGAGGTGGCAGAGAGAATAAAATGCCTTACATTTGGCTGAAAATGATATAAAGCTTTGTGAAATGCAGTTGTATGGCATTGGGGAAGATGTCTCACCACCACATGTATCTAAAGGGGAGGTTAAAAAAAAAAGGTTTTGGGCCTTTAGAGATGTTCTAGCTACATTGCTAACCACTGCAAGACTTCTGTTTGTGATGATTGATGGTCTACAAACCATTTCAAGATCCTTGGATGAAAGATAATATGTTGGTAAATGGTCTGAGATGCTGAAGGAGGTTTCATTGCTGCTTTGTCAGGAGGTTCTAAGCTGGAACAGTGTGTTCAAAAGTGACTTCAGGCACGAAACTTATTTTTTTAATGAGGTAGTGAGTGTTAACTGAGATGTCTCAACAAATTGCACACTTTTTTGGATCCTGACATTGTGGTGGGACTTCTGTTTCCTACAGATGGGCTTAGATGGACTCAGGGAAGACTACATCAGGAAGGCTGAGTATCCCTTCAGTTCAGAGCAAAAATGGATGGCTGTTAAATGTGTTCACAGAACACAGCAGGTAAACTTCAATTTCTGTAAAACAGTGGTCTGTCTTATTTAATATCCTTTTTTTTAAAATTTTTTCACTTCAGTCCTAGGAATATGATTTTAGTTTCAAATTCTTAACAATCACAAAAAATTCTGTCCTTAAAAACAATGTTATTTTAGATATTTTGATACCAGAGGCTGAATATATACATGGTTGGGGTTTTTTTCCTGTTTCAACCTTCTCAAGCATGTAAATCAATTTTGCCAAACCTCTGCTGTTCTGGTGCTCCAGGGTTACATAATGACCTGAGAGCAAGAATGGTCAAAAGCTTAACTCAAAGAAATCTCCCTAAAAAACAGTTTTTCTGTGTTTTTCAGCACTTTCTTTAGGGTTGAAGGATTTTTCTCAATTTTTCTGAATTAATCTTTAACCTCTTTCTCCATCTCCTGATGTTGTCACATGCATTATTTGCATTCATATTTCATTTCAACCACTCTGAATGTTTTTATTACAAATTGTCTGTCAACTGGATCCTTCTAGATAGATGTGCAGCAACACCCCTTATCCTGGATTTATGGAAAACTTCCCAAAAAAAGGGGATTGCTGCCAGAGTTCAATTATCACAGTAAAAATCTTTGCTTTGGGGAAAAAAAACCCCAACATTTAACTCCTTTTATGTTCCATCAATAATATGGTTGTATGATCATCGTCTGTATAAAGAGTTGGGAGCTGAAATTGTGTGGTTTTCATTCCTGGAAAGATTTATTTGCTTTGGTATCAGATATTTTAAAGACTGCTGAAGAAATGGTGGCAGTTTCAAAGGGGAGCATAAAGTTTGGGGTTTTTTTTAGGCTGAGAAAACACAGTGGGATTAGAAACTTAGAGCTCCATCAGTTAAGCCTATCAGCAAGGATAAGGTGACTTGACTGCTGGGCCATAAATACCTTCATGGGGAGTAAGCAGATGGATTAAAAAGAGCTTTTTAGTTCAGCAGGGAGGAGAAGATGAGAAGCAGTGATTAGAAATTGAGATGTGGCAGCAATTCTTAATGGAAAAGGCAGGAGGGGGGGGAGGGAGAAAGGATGAGTTGATTTAGCCTTGGAGTTAAGTGTTTAAGGTAGGTGGTTGTATTCTTAATCCCTTGACACCTTCAAGGCTAGATGGCTATCTGGGAAACAGTGGTAGAAGAATTCAGGTGATGTTTAATGCATGACACTGATTTCTAGGTTTAGAAGTCTTCATTTTCATGTGCATTATGTTCTGAAGGCTTTATAGTGAAATACAGATGTGCCATTCTTTTGTGTGTGTATTTACATATAGATACACATTTATGCACAATTCTTCTTCCTTTTAGGACAAACCTGAAATCTGCTTTATGAAAGGTGCTTATGAACAAGTCATTAGGTACTGTACATCCTATAACTGTAAGGGGCAGACCCTACCCCTTGTTCAACAGCAGAGAGAGCAATACCAGGAGGAGAAGACATCTATGGGCTCTGCAGGACTTAGGGGTAAGGCTCTTTCTGTGTCCCAAAATAATGTTGGGGCTTTATTTTTCATTTTGTTTGGTTTTTTGGGCAAGGCTCTTTCTGTGTCTCAAAATGATGTTAGGGGTTTATGTTTTATTTTGTTTGGGGTTTGTTGGGGTTTTTTTTTATTTGTTTGGTTAGGGGTTTTTTTGTTTTGTTTTGGGCTTTTTTGTTTGGTTTTTGGTTTTTATTATTTTTTAAATGGCACAGCTTGTTTAAACAAACAAACAGAACCCTCCCAACAACCTAAAGTTCTTTTTATTCTTGTTATTCACTTCTCCTTAAAAATAAAGGAGTGGAAAGTAGGTGTGGCTGCCCCAAGGGCTGTGTAATAGCATGATTAGATTGCAAATGGTGAAAAGAGGCACCTGCTGATTGCCATCACCTCTTGTATGTGATATAACTCTATGTGACATTGCTACCTGCTTGTTCCTCTATGTCATTCTAGGTGTCTGCATTTTTAAAACAACTTTTTTTTTCCTCTTTTCTTTGCCTGCTGGCACCTTTGATTGGGGCTGGGACAACTGATTGCAGATCAGACTTGGAATTATATTTGATGTGGTTATTTTTAAGCATAATAGAAAGTATTTTTCACAAGATGATTGATGGGAGGTGATTGTGGGCAAGCACTAAAACACAGCTGGCTTTGCTTTTCCTCTGTAAAGGGACCTCCAGGCTAAATGCATCCTCAGCCCTTCTAATGTGAAGGTAGAGGGGTTGTGTGGGTTGGGAAATTCCTTACAAACCAAAGGGATATTCTAGAAGTTGATATCTTTGGACTGTTGCTCTTTTTCTGGCTGCTTCAAACACCATCAAACAAAAAAAAAAGGTGGTAACTTTGAAAAAAAAAAAAAAAAAAGAAAATATAATTTGATTTTCCTTTACAACTCTTAAATACATTTGAATTATGATTCCTGCTGTTAGACATTACAGAAAATATTCTTCAGCATGTGCTCAATGAAAAAAAATGAGTAGAAAATAAAAAATAGGTTGTTAATCCTCCTTTTCATCCTCTTACATCAAAGACGGTGCTTGAACAGAGAAACCACAAAGCTAGATATTCCTTTTTCCATATGATGAAAGTATAAATGTGTAGGAAAGTTATCTTTAAATATTTTCATCCCTAAGACCTTTGGTCAACCTGCAGATGTATAACTTATATGCCATTCCTTCTCATTTTTGAAAAAGAGGTATTTAGAATCTGGTTTAAATGCTGATGTAAATGTTAATTGCAAATCATAACTCTTTTTTTTATTTTTATTTTTTTCCCCTAAAAGTTTTAGCTTTAGCTTCTGGTCCTGAGTTAGGCCAACTGACTTTTTTGGGGCTTGTGGGAATAATTGATCCTCCACGGACTGGGGTGAAAGAAGCTGTTACCACCCTCATCTCATCAGGAGTTGCAATAAAAATGATAACTGGAGATTCCCAGGAGACTGCAGTGGCCATTGGTATGGATACTCCACTTCTTTTCTATTTTTCATTTGTTATCTGTTTTGCCAACCCCTAGCTATTTTTTTTTTTCTGAAGTGTGGGTGTTCAATCTCTAATATTTGTCAGTTCTGTGTTGGATGTGACACGATGAAATTAAAAAGAAAACAATATCCCTTTGCTTGAAGCTTAAACTGTAGGATTTTAGGTTTGGTTGATGTATGACTTCTGCTGTTTTAATCTATATATTTTCTTGCTGTGTTTTGTTAAAACATATGCTTATTTTCATGATCTAATTCTTAAATCCCCAATATCACCATCCTTACTCTCAGCAGAGAGAAGCTGCAATATCCAGTGGCAAGAAGTATTTAGGATGGATGTGGCACTTCATTACTATCCAGTACAGTTTTGCCCACAAATTTGGCACTTAAATAGTATCCATTAATATTTAAACAAATTACTTCTTTTTACAGTATAATCCACTAGAATGTGAATTCTTAACGTACAGAATGATAAAAAATAAGTTAAATGTGCACATAAAAAAAATACACCACCCAAACTAGCAGGACTTTCTCAGAGCTTTCTTTTCCCTTCTCTCCCTCCCAGGTAATTTTAGATTTTCTATCTAATTTTTGAACTCTGAAGTCTTTCAAAGACTGAGTTCTTTGGTTTTTGTGGCACCTGACTCGATGAAGTGCAGAATTGTGGACTTCAAAAATCTGAGGAAATAAATATAAGAATAGACTTTGTAACATTATTCAGATAGTTTACTCCAGTATGCTGAATCAATAAGGTTTTAAGATGTCCCACTCTGGGCATTTCAAATCTGAAATGCTGCAGACAATAGGAGCTTTTTTTAAAAAAAGGATATTTAACATTTGATAGGAGCTCTAAAAAAAAAAATAAAATGGATATTTAATCATTTGAATACCTTTTTGTTCTTTATTTCCAGCAAGTCGGCTGGGATTGTATTCCAAAAATTCCCAGGCCATTTCTGGAGAAGAAATAGATGATTTGGATATTCAGCAGCTCTCACAAATAACACCAAAGGTTTGTGTTTGGATACAAAACTTCCTGAAATGCAACAAAGGATACATTTTATAGCAGGAAAACGTATTTCCCTCTACTCCTGAAGCTGTCTTCTTGCCTCTTTAAAGGATTAAATTAAATTTTTTTTACCTTTCAATGCATATATTGGAGCTGTTATTTTGCCTCCTCTTGCTTTCAGTGAGCATCATCACCTTTTCTCTGTTGCTAGACCATTTGATTTTTTTTTTAATAGCTCATCTCAGATATATGTAACCTGTTCAGACACTCCATCCTTTCCTAATTTGTAAGAAGAGCTGTTTCTTTAATGATTTTTCTTTTTTTTTAAATCAATCTCAGCTCACTGATTTAGACTTTTGAATGATCTTTTTATTAAATTACTGTCATCAATCTGAGGTCACTGGTTGAGAATTTTGAAGGATCTACTTATTAAATTACTGCTGAATACTTTTTAGTTACTAAATAAATGTTTTAGCCAATGTCAGAATTGTAAATGTGAAGGAATAATTAAATTAAATGCAGTGCAGGCACAGGCTTTATTGCAAAATGGATGCATCATTACTCTCATCTGCAAAATTAGACTGCAGCATGCTTGGGTTTGATGAAAGGAAGCCAAAAGCCAATATTTCCCTTCAAGAGATGTTCATGTCAGCTTTGTATCTTTCCTTGGTGACTCACAGAAGCAGCTGTAGGAAAAAAAAAAACCAACAAAAAAACCCCCAAAAACATTATGTAGCAAATTCTTGGTTTGTGGTGTGGTATTTCTGGTACTTAAGGCCTGACCTCCTTAAATAACTGAAATAGCTACAAACCTCCTTTTTTTTGACCTGAGAGCAAATTAATTAATTTTTAAAAAAATCTTACTAGGAGTTAATTCAAATCAAACATTAAGAGTTCTATCTGGGTACAGTCAAAATGGCTGTTGAGAAATGTCATCTCAAGCTTCATAAAAAGGAAAAACAGATGTGAATGTTAATTTATTAAAAACCTAATTCCATGTGCTGAGTTTTCAATTTGCAGAGACAAAAACATGCTGAAAAAATAATTCCTCCCATGCCCTAATTTTTATTTATTAGCTTTAAAACTTCAATCTATTACCAATACACTACACAAACTAGTTAGAATGGAAATTACTAATACACTGCACAAACTAGCAGGATGGAAATGTCCCAAGTAGCTTGAACAAGGGAAAAGGATGTTATTTATAGGCAATTCCCTGCATGGATTTAATCAGAAAGGCCAAGAGCAAGCCATATATATAACTTATATAGAAAAAACTTACTGTATATAACTTATTATATATATAACTTATAACTGTTGCTTCATGGTTTCAGAGGGTTTTTAAAATTGCATGTTCTGCCTTCAAATAAGTAGCACCAACTTAGCTTACCAGAACACACTGAGTATTTGTTGCAGTTAATGATTTAGCTGTTAAAAACACAGCTCACTGGTGCCTCAGCTTTTGATAATACTTTTTTTATCCTCTGGCTTTGTAGAATCCAGTGCAATACTTTAGACCTGTCTGTTTTTTACTGCTTCTTCATTGTGCTTTTAACAGGTTGCAGTGTTTTACAGAGCCAGTCCCCGACACAAGTTGAAAATTATAAAGGTATGTCTTCCTAGAGGCTCAAGTGTTGCTATGGATACTGGCTGGGGTGTCTTTACTTAAATTATAACTGTCTAGATGAAACCAGAAATGCATTTGGTCTGAAAAGGGAGCATATTTCAAAATACTACCTAGAGATAAGGGTAGTGCCCACAGGGTACAGGCAGCTGCTGGTGGACAATATTGGGATTTCTTCTATGTAGGGAGCTGGAAGGGCTTCTATGGCAGGGATTGGAAGGGTCCCTGAAGGATCAGCTAGTCCAGTTCTCCTGCTGGAGCAGGAACACCCAGATCAGGTCACACAGGAAGGTGTCCAGGTGGGGTTTGAATGTCTCCAGAGAAGGAGACCCCACACCTTCTCTGGGCAGCCTGGGACACTCTTCTCTCACCCTCACCCTGACAGTTATTTCTTCTATTTCTGTGGAACCTCCTCTGTTCATTGCCCCTTGTCCTGCCAGGCTCTTCTCAGTGACATCCAATGACTCCATCCTCCTCACACTCACCCTTTAAATTATATATCAACATGAATGAGGTCCCTCTTCAGTTTTCTCCAAGCTAAAGAGCCCCAGCTCTCTCAGACTTTCCTCAGAAGGGAGATGCTCCAATCCCTTCATCATCTCTGTTTCTCTGTGTTGGACTCTGTCCAGTAGTTCCCTGTCCTTCAAATGAGGGGACCAGAACTGGACACAACATTCGAGCTGTGGTCTCACCAGGGCAGAGCAGAGGGGAAGGAGAACCACTTATTTTTATAAGAAAGAAGTTCTTTATGGTGAGGATAGTGAGACACTGGAAGAGGTTGCCCAGATAGGTTGTGGATGCCCCCTCAATCCCTGGAGGTGTTTAAGGCCAGGCTGGATGAGACATTGAGCAACTTGGTCTAGTGGGAGAGGATTGGGACTTGATGATCCTTAAGGTCCCTTCCAACCCAAACTATTCTATGATCAAGGCAGTTGGAATGTTCTGAGATTTATAAGAGAGTGTTGAAGAGAGTATTAAACTCCAATATTCTTTCTTTCTCCAACATTTTTTTGCTTTCTCTTAAAGGCGTATTTTTATAAACCCTAGCTTTTATACTGACTGTCCAAACTGAAGTTTTGGACATAATCTTGTGTAAAAGCTCATTGCATTTTCTATTTGCTTTTTAGGAATTTACAGTGGAGAATAAGAAATTGGGGGCTGGAGGGGGGGAAAGTAGGAGGTGACAACACTAAGATTATGCCTTGAATAATTTTATAGGATTTGTTGTTTCAATCCCTGATTTAAGCTCTTTTCCCTTTTTTTAGTCCCTGCAAAATAATGGTGCAGTGGTGGCTATGACAGGAGATGGAGTGAATGATGCTGTTGCTCTGAAGGCTGCAGATATCGGTGTAGCAATGGGACAGACTGGAACAGATGTTTGTAAAGAGGCAGCAGATATGATCCTCGTGGATGATGATTTTCAGACAATAATGTAGGTGACATTTATGTCCTTTGGGGTTTTCATGGAGCATTGCCTGTGTTGAAAGCAGAAGAAATTGCTTGAACTTCGAAGCAGGAGCAGTTAATGAGCTCTTGGCTTAGCCAACAACTCATTATCTTTATAGTGATTAACTATATTACTCTCAGAAAAAAAAAAAAAGCTAGGAAAATAATAGTATATAAGGTGGAACTAAGCAGTTTTGTCTTTTATGTGTGTGTGAGAGAATAAGAATATAAGAAGATATTTATATTTTTAGACCTTTGCTACTCTGGTTTTGTACATAGATCAGATACAAGGAGATCAGATCAAAGGAGGTTGTGTCTTTATGTAGGATAAAGACTAAGCAATATTTTTCCTTTTCCAAGTAGATTTATGGTGGGTGGTGTATTAAGAAACACAGCTGAGGCAAAATTGTGGGTCTGTTGGATGTCAGGAGGATTCATTCTCACTTTATTTCCTACTTAAGAGGCATAAATCTTAGGTAAAAATGAGCAGGAGCATCCCTCTGAAGATAAAGAAGTTTTTACACAGTGCTGGGTTTGTTTTTCAGCTCTTTAAACATGGTGCTGTTTCAGAAAAGGAATGTAAACTAGTTGATTATCCCAGGCAAAAAACAGGTTGCCAACTTCTTTAACCAGCAATTTATTACTTCATTATTTTGTTTGGTGTATTTCAATGAGACTAGAGCTAAACTTAGTCTGAATTTAATCAGTCTGACCTTTGAAGGCAGTGGTTGCTGGCAAGAGCTAGTGTCTAGTGTGATAGTCTTTCAAAATTTCAAAATTATGCCTCAGTCTTGGATTTGTCTAAAATTATGATGCTTAAGCTCTTGGGAGGAAGTGAAATGTGGTACTGCTGTGCAAAAACCAAAGGGAGGAGGGAATAATTTTAAGTTGCTTTCAGAAGAAGACATGGGAAGGGCATCTGTGGTGAGTATTTGAGCTGATGAGCCATAAACTGGAAGACTTTATCCAGTTTTGATCACTTATTCAGGGTAGTTCTCAATAAAGTACTGAGCAATAAGAAAGAAAAAGAGGGAGCTTCTATAGTTTTACATCCTTCTCCCAACTTTGTAAGGTAATAAGAGGAATATCAGTTAACTGTTGCCATTGGAAGAAAGAAAATCAGTCTTATTTGCACCTGAGTGCAAATATTTGCACCTTATTTGCATGATCTAGATGTTAGAAAGAACTTTTTCACTGCTTTAAGTGCTGTAAGTGTTTTAGGCAAGTTCAGACCAAGGCTACATAATGAAAAACAGTGTATATATATTTATTTGTGGTATAGGAAGGATTAAATGCCTTTTAAAGTCATGCTGTGTTTCTATGATTTTCAAAAAAAGGCTTGTTTTTAATTTTATTTAACTTGAATCAGAAGGTCTCATCAGGGATAACAGGAAAGCACAAAGAGTTTTGACCATTGGTGTTTGATTTTGAAAGCTAAGCAGCAGGAAAAATACGTAATTTTATTAATCTAATATGCCTATTAACAAAAACAATGAGTGGCAAAGTTACAGGAACCTCAGCTCTGTCTGTTTCTTGGTATTTTTATTAACATAATAGCTATTTTTGGTTTGTTTTATCCTTTTTTTTTTTTATTCTTTGAGCAGTAGTCTCCTTTGTCTGGTGACCTAATCTTTGCTTTTCATTGTAGGTCTGCAATTGAAGAGGGTAAAGGCATTTATAATAACATAAAAAATTTTGTTAGATTCCAACTGAGCACGTAAGTTTCACAACTTGACCATGTCAGAGGTGCTTATTATATTGGGAATGAATCAAATAGATAAATTTCCATGAAGTTTGCAGATTTCCTGAAGAAAATACCAACCAGAAAATACCAACCTCTTCAAACTATTATGAGAATTTTAAGTATCTTACACTTTCAGTCCTGGCTGGTGTTCTGAGCTGGTAGAAAGCCAAAAATCTTCCAAAAAAAAACCCCAGCAAAGCCTAGATGTTGCTTCTTAGCTGTGGGAGTTGCAGCTTCATGTTTTTGATGAATGACTTAGGCTTTCTATTTGTCCCTCTTTGCAAAGGGGGAACATAATAGGGTTCAGTAGAGCAGTAAATTCCTAATTATTACAAGCCTTGCTCTCTTCTGCTTGGTTATGAAACCACTTTATCTTTCCCTGGAAGCAATTAGCGCCCAACATGTTTTAGAGAATTTTGGAAAACCAAGCTTGCAACCAGCTAATCTGTTGGCTTTTGCTGAGCTGTCTCATCTTGCTAAGGATGAGAGTTATATGGTGTATTTTTAGGGTGGTATCTTAAGTCAAACTAGTGATGGGTGCACAGAGTGGTGGGGTTTTCTTTATATCAGAGATATAAATGCAGTTTGTTTTTCAAAACCAGGTTTAAGAGTCATATTTTTGGCAGGATAGAAGTGTAGAACCTGCTTGCCCAGTAAAAAAAACAGTTGGGTTTTTTTATTAACATAAAAATAAAAAGAGAGTGATGACTCTGAAATGTTATGTTTAAAGTTTGGGGAGGTTTTGGGGATGTAAATTGTCTATTTTTGACTGACGAAACAATATTTTAAACATGAACTATGTCAAGATGAGTATTTTGAATGCATTCTTGCCCTGCCTTTAAAATTCAGGCTAAACTCAGTCATGATTCTCACTGTCAGAATCTTTATCTGCTCTTAAAAGAGATGAAGTGTTGATGACAAAGCAAGTTATCAGAGGTGCTCCATGCTGACAGTTATAAAAATGAATTCTTTCAACAGGAGTATAGCAGCACTGACTTTAATCTCACTGGCTACATTAATGAACTTTCCTAATCCTCTCAATGCCATGCAGATCTTGTGGATCAATATTATTATGGATGGACCTCCAGCTCAAAGGTAAGTTATTACTTTTAAATTTCATTAGATCTGCTTGATTTCAGCAAGGAAGGAGGTTACTTACCAAGGAAACTTCACTGAAATGTTTCTGAAGTAATAATTAGGGATGGTTACCTTAAGATCTAAGGTTTTGCCCATAAGAGTTGGAATTAGGATCCTGGTTTCCGTCTAGTACTTTGACCCTCTTTGCTTCAGAAGCAGAGGTGGAAAGGAATTATCCATAAATTCCTTTGCTAGATTGATCACAGTGAGAGAAACACTATAAGAGGGTAAATTTAGGTTGGATATTAGGAAGAAATTATTTACTTTGAGGGTGGCACAGATTGTCTAGGGTCTCATCTCTGGAAGTGTTCAAGGCCAGGTTGGGTGATGAGGCTTTGAGCAACCTGGTCCTAGTGAGATGTGTCCCTACCCATGGCAGGGGGGTTGGAATTAGATGATCTTTAAGGTCCTTTGCAACTCTAACTGTTCTATGATTCTGTAAAATATGAAACATAACTAATATACCTTAATATACCTTAAATTTAACGTTTAATAATTTAAATATCTGATGTAATGTATTTCTGTACCCTCAAGCTGCAGTATTAGAATATTTCCTGTTGCTGATACAGTTTTCTCTAAGTGAAAACATAATTTGAATGATTCTTAGGCAGTAGAGAGATGAAAAATCTTTCTTTTAACTCAGAAGATCTAGTTCTTTTGCTGCAGTGAGTTATTTTTATGCTGATAAAAATCTCAGATGTTCTTTTTAATTACAAGCCTTGGGGTTGAGCCCGTGGATAAAGACATTATTCGGAAGCCTCCAAGAAATCTGAAGGACAGCATTCTCACCAAAAACCTCATTGTTAAAATACTGATTTCCTCAATAATCATCGTGTGTGGAACACTGTTTGTCTTCTGGAGAGAGGTAAGCTGCAATTTCAGAGCTTCAGAATCTCATTTCAAAGCCCTGTTTCTACCAGCATTTACAATTCAGAATTTGGCATCAACTTAGTTGCAAGTTTAGTCCCTACATATTTAAGAATCTCCTCAGATTAGAGAGGAGGATTTTTTTGAAGGAATTGTTGAAATGAGGAATAGTTTTATTCCTCAGTTTTCTATTTTAACACAGACTTTTTCCACATCCTGAATCTTACTTGGGGAACCTTAGGAAGTGATTGCACAAATCTTCTAGTTACAAACCAGATATTTCACTTGCTTTTCCCAGGAGAAGAAAATATTGTTTCAACTTTGGGTTAGTGCACCATAAAATTCTTAGTATTCCCTGTGCTGGAGTGGATGTTGGTCCAGAGGCTTCATTGGACCACAAGTTGGAATTAAAAATTGTAATAATTGCTGTGTGATTTATTAAGTCAGCTCAGGGCATACAGTTTGCTTTTGCTTTCATGTACAACCTGAATTATTGCAGTAACTTTTGTTGTGGAAGGTTCAAAGTGTGCTAAAGCCACTTAATTTTCCTCTTTTTTTCTTTTTTCTTTGGGCAGTTAAGAGACAATGTGATAACACCTCGGGATACAACCATGACTTTCACCTGTTTTGTATTTTTTGATATGTTCAATGCTTTGAGTTCTAGATCTCAGGTGAGTGACTTATGTTGTCTTTTTACCTGGCATTTCTCCAGCAAGCAGAGGTTTCTTTCAGGTAGAATTTTCCTGTGTCTGGTTTTAAACACCTTCCTGAAGATTTACTTCGTGTTTATGATTAAGTTCCAGCTTTCACATATTCACTACATAAGATTTTTAAATTTCAGAAAAGAATTTATGCAACACAGAACTGTCAGGATGGCAGCATTACTACCAAGAAACAAGGCTATTTTTATTATAAATTAAAGTATGATGGTCCTTTGTATTGCTTTATATGCATGTTTGGGATTTTTTTCCGGAAAATTCTATCATTTCAGCATCCTTGCTAGAATCCAAATGTCCTTGAAGGCATTAAATATTTTTCTTTTGTAAACCCTAGCTCCATAATCCAAGGAGATCTCCATTATCTCTTGTATTTTTACTTTTGTTTCAATGAAATAGAAGTCTGAAATTTTGTACTAGTGGGGGGAAAGTACATTGTTGGTATTAATTTCTGAATTTACTCTAATTTGCAGTTAATTTTCTGATATGAATTATCAAAGTCAACAAAAATACTTCCTTTTAGGACATTTTCCAATGCACTTGCAGAAAAATGAGCTCAATAATCTTGCCTATGAAGACAAGAATTGAACTTTGTTTTCCAGAGAGAAAATACAATTGGCCAGTTCAAGAACATGGTCTGGGTGATATTTAAAAGGTCAATAGCAATTTTTTAAAACGTTTTTTTTTCCTAACAGCCAGGATGGAAAGAAACTTTAGGGTTAGGAATGGTATTTTCTTGTCCAGGTAATTAAGATAATGGAATGTGTTTGTTCCACAGACAAAATCTGTGTTTGAGATTGGACTCTGCAGTAACAGAATGTTCTGTTATGCTGTCCTTGGATCTATAATGGGGCAGCTACTGGTCATCTACTTCCCTCCTCTTCAGAAGGTTTTCCAAACAGAGAGCCTGAGTATCTTGGGTAAGATAAAGTTTCCTTTCCAAAACTGTTGATTGATTTGCAAATGCATCATCTGATGCTTGTCTGTGAGCACTTTTGAACTGCTCGCATTCAGCTGGAAGGCAAAACCTGCTGATCTTTTATTGATGTTAATTTTTTTTTGCTAAAAATCATCCTTTTAGATGTTTTCTTTGGGAACCATGACTTAAATACCTGAAGGGGGCCTACAGAAAGGACTTTTTAATAGGGTCCAGGATGGCAGGACTAGGAGTAATGGATGCAAATTGGAAGAGGGGAGATTTAGGCTGGAGAGAAGAAAATTCTTTGCTGTGAGGGTGGTGAGACACTGGAAGAAGTTGCCCAGAGAGGCTGTGGATGCCCCCTTAATCCCTGGAGGTGTTTAAGGCCAGGCTGGATGAGGCACTGAGCAACCTGGTGTGGTGGGAGGTGTCCCTGGTTGGAACTAGATGATCTTTAAGGTCCCTTCCAACCCAAATCATTCTATGATTTATACATGATGTAAAAATTATGATCTTCTAGTCCTGCAAAAAATGGTTCTTTTAAATTTCCCCATGACAATTCTGAACTTCTGCAAGTCTTGTTCTTTTGCAATTCAGCCTTAAAACAGGCATTTAAAAAAAAAAAAAAACAACTAATTATTTCCTTCCAGATTTACTCTTCCTTGTGGGACTCACTTCCTCTGTGTGCATAGTGACTGAGATCATAAAGAAGTTTGAAAAAAGCAAGGAAAAGATCCAGAAACGTGGAAGTTCTTCTTCGTCCACTTCATCTTTTCTTGATGTATGATGCATATTGCATTCTTTGGTTTGCAAACTTTAGGGGTTGCTGTCTTTAAAAGGTGTAGGAGGAAGAAAAAACAATATTTGGAGGATAAAGAAATCTCTTGACAGCTCCTTTGTTTCACTGGCTAAGGATTGAACGTTCATGTTTCAAGACTGTTTAGAGTTTAACTTCCAGCTGTGGGAGTAACAAATGAAATTATGCAACTTTGGTAACATTTTTCCTCAAACATAAATTTACTTTTGAGATTCAATGGGATTTTCTCTGGGTTGGGGGTGGGGAGGGAGTGGGAAAAGGTTTAATTTAAAGGAAGATCTAAGCCCAAGTCCCATTTTCTGCACTTCAAAGGTATAACTGTGTAAAATTCTTCTCTTAAGTATAAATATTTTAGTTTGTTTTTATTTAAAACGTTGTACTATTTTACTTTTTCTGGTGGTGGTGGTGGGACTTTGCTACTAATAAAAGGAGAAAAAGTGTTTCAGAGGCATTCCACTGGGTTTTTGAGTCTGTCACAAGAGTGCCATATTCTAGCTACTGTATTTATTTCCTTTATCCTGCAATGTGTAAGCAGCTCAAGTACCTCGTGCTATGGTTTTTATTTTGTATCCTGAATTTGGGGGTTTTTTTGGTTTTGGTTTGTTTTTTTTTTTTGCACAGGATGTGATCGCTGTGCCATCACTGTTTGTTTTTTTTTTCTTTTCTTTTTCTGTGATTGAAAAAGCCTATACTGCAATTTGAAGTAAATGTATGCTTTTCTTAACTGTGGTGTCTCTTTTTTGTGTTGAAAGAAGCTGGGGTTCAAGCTGGTTTTGGGATCATTTTAGATCCCAGCTTTGTTATTTATTTTAGCTTACAACTATTAGATTATTTCAATTAATTATATACAGTACTTTTAATTGAAATTATTTATAGTCTATTGAATCAGAAAAGGAATGCATGAATTCTTACCCTAACTTCTCTTTCAAAGAGGCTTGGGATTTTCCTCCTATTCCTTCTCCAACCCTGACCATAAAAAGAAACATTTTCCTGGTAGTGGAACTTAAAATTTCAATTTTAGCTTGGAAGTATTAGATTATTTTAATGAATTATATACTTTTAATTGATATTATAGTCTATTGAATCAGAAAAGGAATGGATGAATTCTCACCTTAACAGCAGTCCTACTTCTATTTCAAAAAGGCTTGGGATTTCCTTCCTCTTCCTTCTCCCACCCTGTCCATAAAAAGAAACTTTATACTGGAACTTGAAATTTTAACCTATGATGCCTTTTTGTGGCTTATAGTAGACACGTTTCTTGCTGTTTTAAAGGTATTTTTGATACATGATAATGTCTGCATATTGTTCACTAATGGGAAACCATGTTCTTCCCCAAAATAGGCTTGCAGCTGTTGTCCTAGATCAGTAGGATTCATCATCCCTCAAGGAAATGCAAGGAGCAGTCACCTTAGGCAGATGTTGAGATGAGGATGTCTGAGAGGAGTTGGAAGAGTAATGTATTTCTTATTCTTGAAGGCTTGTGGATGCATAAACTCTTCACCCTATAAAATGTTGGAGTTGCTGTTGGCTCTGGGTCTGCTGAAATGAGACCCTGAATCCTGTCACCTAATGAGGAATTGTCATTAAAAGTCACTATAAGGTGTTTCTGCACTTCCACACCATGCTCAGAATCAGGGGAATCTGTGGAAAACCAGGCATTGGAAGGAGCTGTAAGAATTTCCTCTGCTAAGAGGTTATTTGAATTGTTCTCATTATGAAAAACACAGGGACTGAACTGTGCTGCCCCTTTTTTTGTTCCACTCATGATTGTGGCAACTTTGTGAGGTTTTTCTCCAGAAAGAATTGAACTAATAGTGGGATTTTTACACTATTAATGTGGGCTGAAAACAGACAGCAACCAAGGGATTTCACTGCTCTTAAAAAACAATGAAATGGAGAATTTTTCAGTTTTAAGAGCCCCTTATTATTATTTTTTTTTTTTACTTTCCCCCCAAGGAAGACAAACCCAATAATGCCTTTAAAAGAAAATTAGAACATTTTACTTATATTCTGAATAATAACCCTGTTATCAGTAAATATTTCCCTTCTCTGTCCAGGACTGATGTTTGTAAGGAGGTATATTTCATCTTCCTAGCAGCAGAACGACAGGACAGCAGAATAATTACTAATTATTAATAATTACCCTCCCAAAAGGATATTTTCAAAATCCCATGTGATTGTAGCAGCCTTTTTTACCTCAAAGTGGAATTTGTCCCAGTCTTCTGATCTATCCCATTAAAGAAGCTGCTTATCAGTAAGTCTCAAGAATTTATGTTCTTTAAAGTTCTTCATATATTAAGTGAACAACAAAGTGGAATCAAAATTGGTTTTATTTTTATATTTGGGACTTAATTTAGGTTTGATTGAGGACTGAAAACTGTAAGGAACTACAAGCCACTACAAGCCATAATGGATTAGAGGATGATTTGACTGATTCAAGATTTAAGTTTTAGTTCCTAAAATCAAGAATTTTACCTTCAAACTCCTAATTTCAAGTCACCTGATGGAAATGTGACTGCTGTAAATTTGGAAATGGGTTGTAAATGTCTAATAATGTGTTATAAGACTGAGTTTAGGTGCCATCTGGTGGTAATTTTAATAAGTTGCAGGTTTTTACTTAAGGTATATATTTTTTTATATATATATAATTTTTTTTTTTAAATTTATTGAATACATGATGTATCAAGACTCAGCTCTATGCTACCAGAGACCCTTTGAATTCTGCTAAGTAATGGACAAAACCCTAATGATTCAAGCTGGAAATCACAATTTTTCCCATAGGTAAGGATTCTGGAAAAAAAACAAACCCACAAGTGGTGTAATTGTATTTCACAGGAAGACACTGGAAATAAAAGTGTTTTTTAAAATATGCAAGTTTAATACTGTTGCTCTGAAGTTTGCCAATATAATGCACTGGGAAATAGTGCTGTAGGATTTAAAAAAAAAAAACAAAAAAAAATTAAAATTTTAATTAAAAAATTTTCAGCACTATGATGTTAATAGTAAAGATTTGTCAAATAATTTAGTGTACATTGGGCAAGCTAAAAAGGTCTGTTGTTTTATTAGAGCTTTCAGACAAAGGTTAACCCCAACCACAGCAATTTGTTGATGGCAGCAGAGTATAAAATTACTCCGATTTGAAAAAATGTGCTAAAACTAAACTTTTTAAGCTATTTCAGGAATAAAAGCTGAATTTTCTCCCTGTGTGCAACCACAACTTCTTCCTCAGTTGCCACAGAGCCAAGCTAGCTTTCCCCAAAAGTACAAATACTGCAAAGAATGACTTGATAATATTTTAAAGCTCATTTTAAGATCTGATTAAAGCAGAAAGTAATCACTGTGTTCCTTTAACACACACTTAGGAGGTTCAGCCAACTATAAATTAATTTTAGAGGAAAAGAATTCCTCTAGAACAGCTCTGAAACATTGAATAACTTGGTGTTAAAGTTCAAGAAAAAACACACTGAGTTTTATACAGCACCTTTTATTTTTAAGTTCCAAAAAAAAGTGAATAAAAAAAACTCCCTGAAGCAAGAACTCTTGGGAAATATTTCAATCAGGAAGGTATGTGTAAAAAAAGTCAAGCAAATTATTTTAATGTCCTTTTTTCATTAAAATTTAATCTGCCCCAAGTGATGCAAACCTGTTAGCACTGCATAAAGCTTGAGTTTCTGGGAGAGTACGACACCTGCTGGTCTTTTTTTTCTTATTAGCTGCTTTCTTTTTCTTGCAGGGCTCAGGTTTCTGAAAGAAGTCTGGGGGTACAGTTGACACCACCCTATTTAACAAAACCTGGTAGAGCTGAGTCATTTTGGGAGATGAAATAAACAGATTTTCCACTGAAGGAGTTGATTTAAGCTCTTGATACAGTCCGTGCACGAGGCTCCCACTGTAAAGCCTGCTCAGAGGAAGGAGAGAAGCCTTATTTAGTGCTCAGAGGAAGGAGAGAAGCCTTATTTAGTGCTCAGAGGAAGGAGAGAAGCCTTATTTAGTGCTCAGAGGAAGGAGAGAAGCCTTATTTAGGATCACACCTCAGCAGGACAGTTACAAAAACCACACTGCTTAGTAAAAATTATTTTAACTATATACAGAATCCAGCAGTGGGCTCCTAAAAGGTGTTTATTTTACTCAGTATTTTCCTCAATAGTAGTGTTTTTAAAAACAGGAGCTGAAATGTGGTAGAAGTGGCCACAAGAGTTTGGCAGAACAGAAAAGGATGTGAAATTATTCCTTAAGGGGCTTGTATAGAAAGGAGAGCTCTGAAACATCCTTACCTGCTTAGGTCTGGCTGAGGGAGAGGAGAGCAGAGCAGCTGGTTGAGATACAATCCCATCTGAAGGCAGCACTGCCACTGGCAAAAGCCATGGGCAGCATCTAAATTAAACCCTTTATTTGGCAGCATCTTTTCTTTCCATTTTAGAAATTCATTGTAGGCAGCAGTGTCATCTTCAGCACATGGAACTGTGGGATCTGGGTTTTAAACAGAAAATTATAGGTTAAATGATGTGCTGGGGACAGTACAGAAGTGACAGCCTTTCTATTTCATTTCTATTTCAATAGGGTTTTCTATTTCATTTCTATTTCAAATTGTCTCAAAACTTTATATGCTTTAAGGCATAAATTTGCATAAAAATTGAAGTTTGAATATCCTTTAGAGTCTGAAAGGAGGAAATTGGGAATTCTCTTTGTTAATAATTGTGCTGTCCTGTCCCAAAACAAGATTTCCATCTTGATCCCATGTAGAAACCACATCAAGTCCAGTTTCTATAAACTAAAGCCTAAAGAAACTGTGTACACCTGGCTTGTATAATCTTTGCCATCTAAGGAAAAGCTCCTTGAGATATAATGTCTAAATATTAATTAAACTATTTCTGTGATAATTTGGTACCTTCTTGAGTAACTTCTTGTGGTGTGCAGGCAGAGAAATACAGGAAATACAGAAAATTTTAGAACAACTCATGACAAAACCCCCCAAATCTACCAGAATGCACCAACAGTAATTCTCTTTTGATGCACAATTAAATGAAGCTTCTTTTTGGGTAATTTTTATCATGAAATGAATCTTTTAGTCCTAAAGAAAACATTTATAAATGCAAATGAGCATTTCTAAAGATGGCAAAGTGTTGCTTTTCATATCGAAAAATCACAGTACTGTTTCTCTGTATAAGTGAAAAGGATGTGAACCTCAGGATAGAGTCTAAATCATAGAATTATAGAATAGTTTGGGTTGGAAGGGACCTTAAAGATCATCTAGTTCCAACCCCCTGCCATGGGCTGAAAAACCTCAAACTAGATCACCATAAATGAGGAAAAACTAATTACAGGATAGGTTTTTATATTAGCTGAGCACCTGGAATTATCTTTAGGGACATACCTGGATCCTCTGTTATCCTGTGAAGTTCTCCAGATACCATCATTAGCAGTAAAGCCTTTAACTGCTGCAGGTTAACCTTTGGTTCTGAACAACGTAACCAGTAGCAGGTTAAAGCAACGGGAAGCTGTAAGTGACAGGGGAGAGATTCCAGCAAACTCATTTTCACTTCCAGAGTCTCCAGCAAAAGCATCTGACGGCAGGACAAGGGCACCTCAAAACAGATTTAAAACACTGGAGTTGAAAAAACAAAGGTTAGAGACTTTGTTTTCTAGACTTTGGTGTAGAACCCAGCTACTACTTCATGGTTTTAGTCCCAAATACTACTTTTTTGGTCCCAAACACCACTTTTTTGGTCCCAAATAATGTCTGTCCCACATGATGTATTTTTGGTCCCA
Organism: Turnix velox; assembly: GCA_013400935.1. Classification (NCBI taxonomy): domain Eukaryota; kingdom Metazoa; phylum Chordata; class Aves; order Charadriiformes; family Turnicidae; genus Turnix; species Turnix velox. The sequence continues at coordinate 57,019 of VZTY01016820.1, read as the reverse complement.
AATGCCCAGTCCCAAATACTGGGGTTTTTTTTGTCCCAAATAACACCAGCCCCAAATACTGGTATTCTTTGGTCCCAAATACTATATTTTTCATCCCAAATAACGCCAGTCCCAAATAACGCCAGTCCCAAATACTAGTTTTTTTTGTTCCAAATACTATTTTTTTGGTCTCAAATACTACTTTTTTTGGTCTCAAATACTACTTTTTTTGGTCCCAAATAATGCCAGTCTCAAATGATGTTTTGGTCCCAAAGGCCAGTCCCAAACACTACTTATTTGGCCCCAAATAATGCCATTCCCAAATCCTTTTTTTAATCCCAAACACTACTTTTTTATTCCCAAGCACTATGTTTTTCGTCCCAAACACTATTTTTTGTCACATGTGAAACCCCATTAACCGCTTCAACAACTCTTTTTACCTCCAGTAACTTGTCCAAGGTAAAACGTTCATCCCAAAGAGCAGTGGGGGGGTTCGCTGCTCGAACTGGAGTTTTTTTCAGTGTCTTTTGGAGCCGGTCGAACTCCCACACCACTGGAGGCTCCTTGTTCTGCTCATTTAGAGAAGGATTTGGAGCAGAATTTGAAGAAGGATTCGGAGCAGGATTTGGAGATGCTTTATGGAGGAGTCCATAGATGAGCTGTCGGATGGGCAAAGCTGTGCTGTGAACGCTGGCTCTCTGCATGTTCTCCACCTGGACGTGGAGGAAAGTGCTCTTTAGCATGAGGGCATCACTGATGAAGGGGGACAGCTTACCTTGGGCCAAAGCTTGGAGCACCCAGCGGGGTAACCCCATTCCCCTGCCATCTTTTTGACATTCGTACTCCCCATTCTGGAAGAAATCCTCCAGGTTCACGTCGGAAGGAGCATAATCCTCCATGGCGGTGCAAAGAATTTCCTTTACTTTTTCTCTTTGGTGTTTTTTCAGGTGTTCCAGCAGGCTCTCCAAGGCTTGTATGGGCTCGGCGAACTGTGCCAACCAGTGCAGCAAGGCCTGCAGGCGGCCATGCTTCCCCCCTTTCCCTGCCAGCCGCGTTTTGCTGAAGAAGCCATGGAGGGCCTCCAGCTCCACGTAGTCGTTGCCGTGCACCACGGCGAAGAGAGGGAGGAGGTTTCTTTTCAGGGTGCCGAAATGCCCGCAGAATTTCTCCAAGGAGAAGCAGCGAGCGGGGATGTAGCAACCTGTCCCCGCTTCCCCAGGGCGGACGTTCCGCCACTGGAAATGGCTGAGGGGGCAGTAACCCCCCGCCAGGTCGAAGATGCAGAAATCGCTGTCGAGGGAGACGAGGGGACAACCCCAGCGGTTGGCTAGCCCGACTATTTCCCTGTCGGCTTCTCCTAAACACTGCACGAAGGGGATTCCCAAGCGGGACAGAGCCTGAAGGAAAACCTCGCGGGCTAAAAGCGGCAGCAAGCAGCCGCCATCCCCGCGGGACAGCCCCGCGGCCGCTCGCAGCCGCTCGGACGCTCGGGCCTTGAGGGTGGGCAGCTTCCTGTCGCCGACTCCTCGTCCTCCGTCCAGCACCACGAAGGGGGAGACGCGGCAGGCCCGCAGGTTGCCGAAGAACTCGGCCACGGCCGCCGACAAGAGTCCATACTCGCCCCCGCGCCGGAAATCCTCCGCGCAGCCGAAATACAAGCGGTGGTACAGGCTGCTCCCGTCTATCACCAGCTTCGTGTCCCGCACACGCACCTCCGTGAAGAACGACCCGCGCTCCTCCACGAAACCGGTCAGGCCCTGGACACCCATAACACTCCCCCAGTTTCTCCCCCGTTATCCTTTTTCCCTTCCTTTTCCTCCTCCGCCTTTTTCTCCTCCCCTTTTTCTCCTCCCTTTTTTTCTCCTCCTTTTTTTTTCTCCTCCCCTTTTTCTCCTCCCTTTTTTCTCCTCCTTTTTTTTTCTCCTCCCCTTTTTCTCCTCCTTTCTCTCTTCCTCCTCCCCTTTCTCTCTTCCTCCTCCCCTTTTTTCTCTTCCCTCTCCCATTTTCTCCTCCTTTATCTCCTCCGCCTTTTTCTCCGGCATTTTCCCCTCCCCTTTCTCCTCCTCCTCCGTTTTCTCCTCCTCCTTCTTTTTCTCCTCCTCTTCTCCTCCTCCACCTTTTTTTCCCTTTTTTTCTCCTCCTTTCTCTCTTCCTCCTCCCCTTTTTTCTCTTCCCTCTCCCATTTTCTCCTCCTTTATCTCCTCCGCCTTTTTCTCCGGCATTTTCCCCTCCCCTTTCTCCTCCTCCTCCGTTTTCTCCTCCTCCTTCTTTTTCTCCTCCTCTTCTCCTCCTCCACCTTTTTTTCCCTTTTTTTCTCCCCTTTTTCCCCTTTTTTTCCCCCTTTTTCCCCCCCTCCCCTCAGGCTCCTTTTTCCGCCTTGTATGCGCACGCGCGGGCGGTCTCTTAGCGACGGGGACGCCAACAAGGCCGCGGCCCCCGCTCGCTCCGGTTCTCCGAGGTCGGGCGACGTAGGAGAAGCTGTAGCCGCTTCTTTTTTTCGACCCTGCCTTCACAACAGTTCCCGGTACCGAATTATTGGTGTTTTAGTTTTTGGGGAGGTGCCATTTTGCCGGCAGGGCTGAATTCTCCTCAGAGGTGAGGTGACAGCCCTCCCCGCTGAGGTGAGGTGTGGGAGCCACCCTGGGCCTGCTGTGTGAGGTGAGATGGGTGGTGAAGAGAAAACACTTCATTCCTCTGTGGTAATCCATGCCCTCTAATTGTGAATTTTGACTCTTAAACAGTCTATTAGAAAGTAGAGACACAGCCTATTAGAAAGTAAAGGGGAGATTCAGGCTACATATAAGAAAGAAGTTCTTTAGGGTGAGGGTAGTGAAACACTGGAAGAACTGGAGGTGCGTACATGTAGATGTAAAACCTGGAACAGCAACTTAACTTTAGCTTACAATAATGAAGAGGAAGGAGATTTGACTCTAGCCAAGGAAGATGGAAGAAAAAAGTGATCCAGACAAATGAATTAGTTTGCAATCAGCAATCTCACAAGGCTCTGGAATGAGTTTGGGGAAGGGCAAAGGAGAAATTAAGAATTTAAGTTATTTAGCAGACATTAGTGGAGAGAGCATACTGGGATTTTTGTGGAAAGGAAGCTGGAGAGTTGATTTCTGGAGCTGTCTCTGGTGTTCTGCACTTCAGTGAAGCAATTGATGTACTTTTTGGGAAACTTTTATTCATTAGGAGATGGGCTGGTCAGAAGTTGGAGAAAAGTTGGTCTGCAGGTCTGAGTGAGGGGGCTTCTAGTTCATATACTTCTCAAAGAATCTGTTTGTCCTAGGTTGAGTTTATTGCTTCTCACAGACTATTTCTTCCAAAATGCTGCATTTCAGTGTTTGGTGCCATTAAAATGTGCCTGTGACACCTACAAGTACAGTCACTGTTCCCAACTTTATAAATCTGTTCCTCAGTAGATATTAAAGTATTTATTCTAAGATAGTTCTTACTATCATTATCTATTAAGAGCAGCAGTGAAAGGCCAGGTTGAAAGGTAAACACAACATACATCTTTTAAAAGTAAGATATTTCTCTTCTCTCTTCAGAAACATCAGCAAAGCTAGCATTTTTATGTGCTTGGATTTATTTTAAAATCCTGTAGTGGGCACACTGCACTACAGCATGCTTTGCTAGAGATAGTTTTAGTTTCACTGGCTATAGAAACTTGCAACATCTTTGTTTCAAAGGATTTTCAAGCACAAAAGATACAGGTACCATTATATAAAGGCAAGATAACAAAAACAGCATTGTTTTTAGTCTTTATCATTTGGTATGAAGAAAAGTAGAGGAGGGAGAGTGATTCTATTCATGTTTAGTCGTTGAAAACCAGAGAAACACTAGAGCTTTGCCTTTGCAGTTTTTGTGCAGAATGAGGACCAGAATTAGACTAGAATTGTGAAGCAAAGCTAAAGAGAAATGAGGAACTTTGAGAAGAAGTGCCTTTTACTGAAGTCCTGTAGGTTTGTCAATAGCCAGCACACTCTTGGTTTGCAGAAGATCCTATGTGTAATTATTCAGTTAGAAGCTGTGAGGTCAGCACTGAAACAGGTGGTGAAATTTCAGGGAAAAATGAAACCCCAAAGAGAAGAGCTTCATAGTTAGTGATGGGAGTGAACTCAAATTATAAATGATGTTTCAGTAAGTAAAAAAGTCATGAAACTTGTATTCTGACATAATTCTCCTTGCAAAAGCTCTTGGAATTTAAGTTAAATTCATGTAAAAGCACGTGCATACTATTTCCCCCATGTTTTCAGTGTAGGGAATAAATTTCAGGTTGATGTAGAGGAGGGCTGACTATCCCATGTAGAGTTTCTTTATCAGGTCTGCTACCCACATCTTAGTACCTAATTATTCCTCATAATTCATGTTTTGCTGCAAGCTGAGCACTGTATTAAATGAAGATTTTTAGTAAGAAAAATAAATTGAGAGATCAATTTTTGTTTAATTTTGGGGTTTTTTTGTTCTGTTTCAAGTGCTTCCTGAAAACACCCACGGAAGATGAAAAGGATTTGAAAGCTGCATTCTAGAGAAGTTTGTGTAGTTCCTGTTACCCAGAAGAGATGCTGAAATTTCAGGAAAGTGCTAAGCATGTCACTGTTGCCAGATTTAATTCTGCTGGCTCAGATGCTATGATTGCAAGAAGATACACTATTCAGAGGAAACTTGGCAATGGAAGCTTTGGAAGTGTGTATCTGGTTTCTGACAGAAAAGCAAAACGGGGAGAGGAATTGTAAGTAAACCCTTTCCATACTTTAAATAATAAAGTTTGGAACATGTGTCTTGCATTGTAGATTTTTTTTAAACTATTTTTGGGTTTTTTTCAGTATTTTTGTTTCATCTCTCAGTTTGGTGTTGTTTTGCAGCTATAACTTATAGGAGCAGAGTTTATGTGGACTCTTTGCATACTTTAAATAATAATCTTTGAATAATCTTGCACTGTAGATTTTTTATTATTTTGGGGGGGGTTCAGTATTTTCATCTCTCATTTTGCTGTAGTTTTGCAGCTATAACATCTTATAATAGAAGAGTTTATGTGGACTCTTTGCATAGTTTAAATAATAATGTTTGGAACATGGTGTCTTGCATTGTAGATTTTTGTTTTTTTAATTTTTTTGGGGGGGGTTCAGTATTTTTGTTTCATCTCTCAGTTTGGTGTTGTCTTGCAGCTATAACTTCTTATAGGAGTAGAGTTTATGTACATTCTTTGCATACTTTAAATAATAATGATTGGAACATGTGTCTTGCATTGTAGATTTTTTTTAAACTATTTTTGGGTTTTTTTCAGTATTTTTGTTTCATCTCTCAGTTTGGTGTTGTCTTGCAGCTGTAACTTCTTATAGGAGCAGAATTTATGTGAACTCAGCATTTAAGCTGAATCTGGAGTTTGGGTTTTTTTAATGGTATCAGATATTTCTCTCTTACTGCACTTTTATCCTTTTTTATCATATTTATTTTTGCAAGCTGCTGTTGTCAGAGAATGCTGATGTGAGATATATTCTGTGGAAAAAACTCTTGTGTTTAATCAGAATTGGTTTAAATTTTATCATTGTCCTGACAAGAAGCAGTATATGTCAGGTTTTGCCAATTTATTCTTCAAATTATTTGTCAGAGGCCTAAACCTATAAGCTGTCATTTCATAATGATGTCAATATGTAATACATGTGTGTATAATATAATTGTATGGTTTATTTTTGAGCTTCATTCTGTTTTATAAACTTGGTTCTTGAAATTAATTATTTGGACACTTACTGAGGTGTTGGGCCTTCAATCCCATCTTATCCATCATCTTGAATGTGACATTTTTGTTTTAAAAAATGTGTAAGAAGACAGTCCTTCGTCTGATCAGGTCAAGTTACTGCAATGTGTAGCTCTATAATGTTTTGTTCAGTTACCAAATGCTCATTAAAAAATGGAAATTTTAAAAAGGAAGGTGAAAATATCAGAATTCCTAAGTGTATTTTAATGAACTTCTCTGATTTCTTGTTTAATTACTGATGGTTAGGGGGTTTTTTTGCCAATGCTTAGTTGTGTGCTTTCAGGAATTGATTCTTTGCCATTGTAAAGGAAAACTCAGGTGTTGTAGGGGTCTCAAAAGAAACTACTATATTGATGTCCTTTTCTTTTTCCTTTTAATAATTGAGTTGTCTAAAAGAAACCTGAGAAGGAATAGCTATAGAAATTCCAGTAAATGCATTCCATTTGCTGTACACCTAATTTGTAGCTTTTTTTTTTTTCTTTAGTTGCCAGGAAATCTCAACTTTTTAATTTATTTGTTTTTTACCTGCCTGAGTTTGGACAGGTCTCTTCAGTTAGGTTCATAAAACCTTTATTTTTCTGAAGACACACAGTCAAAAGAACATTTTCATAGTCCTTAATTTTTTGTATCTGAATTTGAAGTTGAGTAAATGCTTTTCTGGCTGGGCTTGCTGTTGTGTAGAATGCTGTTTGTCTCTTGGTTTGATGCTTACACTAAGTGAATGTAAATGTGAATATTTTGGGGTTTATCTAATAACATCTGTGATGCTTTTTGTTTGAAGTCTGCAATATCTATAATCAATGTGCTTTTCAGCCAGACATACACCCTTCTGCTAAATAAGGGGGACCGTCAGTCCTTATTGATGGACACATTAATAAGCAATTATGTGATGAAAGAGCTTATTATGATTCAGTTTTGCTACTTGTAACAATGCATTCTTGGCAGTGTTGCTTTGATAAATGTGCAGCCAAGACATAAACCTTACACTTGTTTTCCTTCTACAGCAATTTACAGTTTCTCAGACCTTTGGGTTGGGGTTAGAGCCCAATACAAGCTTTTGGCATTTTCTAGCTGGCTTATAACATTTTTGGATCTGTCCCAGCTTTAGCTTCAGTGTGCTTCAAAAATATTCTTTAGTGAAAGCCTTCATTAAAGCCTTCATTTTCATTTTAAAACCCCAGAAAATAGTTTAAATTTTCTTTTAAAATTATTTATCATAAGAATAGCATGACAAGAGCTACCTGAGCTTCTAAGACCCTTCAGAATTCAGCTCGTACTCTTAGAATGTTCACAGTATGGTGAAATGTTTGTCTTTACACATTTGCTGCTATAACACAAAGTGACAAAACTCAAAATCAGGGAATGTTTGCTTTCCTTTTAGGTTATCTCTATTCTTTCCTTTAGATTTTTTTTAGGACTTTAATTCTGAGCAACTGGTTTGAGTAAGCATTCACTGCCTGTAGTATTTCGTGCCTCTGTTTTGTTTGGGATGAAGCTGTTTTTGTCCTCTGCCATCCTCGGGATAGAGCCTGAGTATGAAATGGGATGATTTTGTTCGTTTTATCAGTCTCTTCCTGTGACAGTAACAGTAAATTTTTAACCTAAGTGCTGGTGTAGTTCATCCTTTCATCACTAGGTGGTACTCGCGTATCGCAGTTAATTCCTTCCAAACCTACAATGTGGATTTAAGAGCAGATTCCCCCAGCTTTCTATCCCTTACTTGCTAATAAATTGCTATAATTTCAGGAGAACATGAAAGCTCAAGTAGCATAAAGAGGAAGAGTAGAGGCACTTTCTTGTATTTAAAAATAGTGTTTCCTTAAGGTGGTAAAATATACCAGAAGTCACTTTGTCAGCACCGGTTTCAAATTAGAAAATAATCTCTTCTGGAACTTTACTGGTTGCTAATTCTGTTCTATTTTACATTGAGAAGTATATGAAAAATGAAGTGGTTATGTTTCTTACTCTTAAAAAGTTTATATTAATGGATCTCATTAACCACTTTGCCAGGAAAAATAAGGACTTGAGTGAGATATTTAGGTCCCAGACAGTCTCATCAGAACTGGAAATTGCATTTTTATTTTTATCTTTTCGGAGATAATACACTGAGACAAATCTTATATATACAGCATGAATTCTGACTCAGATAGCTTCCTGAAAAGCGCTACAGTCTGTGAAAGAGCATAGAAATAAATCATAAAAATATAAATTCCCAAGGAGAAGGACATCTTGAGTATCAGTACAGAAGCTGTTCAGGAATATCTTTTTCAATTGCCCACTAGTGCAATGTCAACAGAATGAATTAATGCTGAGACTAGCCATGGTTGTCTTGTAATTTTATGGATGCACAGCAAAGCTTTTGCATGATATTAGAAGTAGCTTTTGGCTGTGCCTTGATTTTGTTCTGGAAGACTCTTCATTGCAAAAGAAATTTCTCATCTACTACACAAACTACATAAATTTCCCATAGTTTTGAAAGAAAATGTGGTCAAAATTTATATAATCCTGAACTCTTCAATCAGTTAAACATAAAGGGCATATTCATATCAAAGCAAGGTTTACATGGAATGGCTTGGGTTTTATATTATTTGACATTTTCCCTATCAGATATTTGCAAATCTCTGAGCCAGAAGCTGTAGGTTCACTGGAAATGAGGTTGAATTACTTAGTGTTGACACTGCCTTTCCATTCCAGTGGTCACTAAAATGACCTTTGGCAAATCTTTATTTCAGACTGCAAACTGATTTAGCCAGCAGGTAACTAGAGCCCAAATAAGGATTGGATGCTCCTGCAAATATTTACTGTATTGGTTAATCTTCTATACAGTTTGAACTGAATTTAGATGTGCTGGATGGGGTTGCACACTAGTTGTGGCCCATTAGTGGAGTTTCACAAGATTTTAAGAGGGTTAGGCTCTTTTAAGAAGAAAATATGGTATCTTGAATTTGGTTAGAAATTATTTCTTATGTATTTTTGTTGGCTTTCTTCTTTTTCCATCTTATAAGTTGCACTAGAAGTTGGGACATGCACAACAGTTGTGGCCCATTAGTGAAGGTTCACAAAATTTTAGAGGGTTAGTCTCTTTTAAAGAAGAGATATGGTAGCTTGAATTTGGTTAGAAATAATTTCTTACATATTTTTGTTTGCTCACCTCTTTTTCTTTCTTTCACTAGAAGTGAAGTTGGGACAAACCCAACCTCTCTGAGCAGCCTGTTCCAGTGTCTCACCACCCTCATAGGAAAGAATTTCTTTCTTCTCTCCAGCCTGAATCTCCCCTCTTCCAATTTGCATCCATTTCTCCTAGTCCTGCCATCCTGGACCCTATTCAAAAGTCCTTCCTCATCCTTTTTTCTTATATGCAACCTAAATCTACCCAAAATCTTTAGAGATATGCGTTCAGCTGTAGTCTTGAAGGACACTGCTATCACTGAATGTGGTGCCAAGTGTTAAATTTCACTAATTCATAGCCATGTGTGGGTAAGCAGCTGCAGTACACAGTAGGCAGTAGGGACTTACAGCTCATAAATATTCACAAGGTACTTAGACATCCCTGTGGTGGAAAGCACATGCTGAGAAGTGCCAGACTCCCTGGACTGCTCCTGTGTGTGGTAATTGTGGGGTGTCAGCTCAACTTTTGTGTCTGACTTGCATTATACCATCAATCCAGACCCATGCTAGGATTCCTTGGAAGCTGTGCACTTAGCTGAATAATTTATCCCACGACTTTCAATTATTTATGTCTTCTTTATAACAAATGAAATGAAATCTATGTGGGGGAAGAGTTTTGTAACTTACAAATATCCAAGTGACAATGAAGAGATGGCTGTGGCATCACAATTCCTGTTTGCTCTTCTGAAGGTACTCCAAGGGAGGGCTCATTTGGTGTTGAATTGATTAAAACACTAACAAATTACAGTGCTGCTTTCATTTTTTTCTCCTCTTAATATTTAAAATTATAAATTAAAACTGGAATCCATCAGGTCATTTTAGATATGTGAACAGATGTTCATGGTTTCCTAGGAAACTGAACTAAGGTTTGTTTCCTGTAGGACCCCTTTGTGATTACTGCTTATTTTTAATCTTTTCTTAGTGAACCATATTTGTTTGGTTCAGTCAAGTGTGCCTCTTCTTCCTCATGTAAGGCTTAAGCTACCTTATATCTGCTGGCATCTCATCACTACTAAGGTGTGCACTCAGTCTTGGCTCCAAATAGGAGATCAAATGAACATTCTTGCTGATTTAGCTGTAAAATTGATAGAACTGTGGAATTGATGGTTTTATCACAAACGAATACTAGTAATTTATTTGCATCTCAGTATAAGAAAGTTTGGGAAGTGCAGGATAACTCTCTAGTGGGGGCTGCAGGATAGGTTGGCATTAGTGCAGGGGATGTGAGATTTGTATTGCCCGTGCTGGTGATGGATTTGGCAATTTGAAGCTAACAACCATGCTGCAGGCCTTTGTAGTTCCTCTGTTAAAATTTCTAGTTCACTCATTTTGAAAAAAATTAAAACCTGATGTTCTGTGGGTTCTTTGAAATCAAAGGGAAACTATTCTGAGCATCTCAGGACCTTCTGTTCAGCTGATATAACGTAGGTGCCTGTGAAAATCCTCAGCAGCAACTTTTACATCTGCTCAGTGATCCTTTTGAGCTGCTGAGGACTTGTTTTTGATTTATCCCTTTTGTTATTTTTTTCCTTTTGTTTTCCCTCTGGGTTTTTTTCCATTTTTAGGATAACTTTCTTTGGCTAGATACCCTACTATTTTATTTCACTAGTGTGTATTCCAGCTATGTCTTTAATTTATGTGAGCGGGAGGCAGAGTTCCTTAAAGAAAATATCACTTGGATTCACTCTTAATCTCATCTGCAACATATCTGAGTCCTGTGCTGCAGCACCCACCACATTGTGATCTTGTGTGCAGAGGGTGAGTGGTGCTGATGGTTAAGTTCATAATTTTTCCACATTTTAACAATGAAGCAGAGAATTGGCCTTAAGGCATTGTTGCTAAATTAGTGTTTCTTTGAAGACCCCAGAAACCTAATGATTTAATAATTAAGCCAATACCTCAAGATCACTTCTGTCCCATTCACTTTGTTAAAACTGCTACTGAGTTTTAATGCATTTGTAAAGTAGCTTTCCTAGAAAAGAGAGGGGTAGTGCCTTATTTTCTATAGGTCAGGCCATGACCTCCTGCCTCGAGGATGCAGTTTGGTTTTGCAATATTTGAATATGCCTGTCTCCGTATCTTGTGGCAGTTGACCCTTGTTGACAAAGTGCTTCTCTTAGCTCTGCATCAGAACAAGCCTTCTGGCTCTTTGTTGTATTCAGTACATTGTAATGAGAAAATTGCAGCAGTGAGTGGAATAAATCCTGGATTTTTTTGGACAGCCAGTGTATTTTACTTTTTTTTTTTTTCTGCTTGGGTTGTTTTTTTGTCCTTTTGTGATGCATTAGGAAATGTTATTTCTAGTTCACTGTTTTTCTTATGTACGTGGTGTGCCCTTCATAATTTCTAAAATAAACCTCCAGTGTTGCTGTGTAGTTGCTTAAATTTTTAATTTTCACTGATTTCTAAGACCACAGTATCATACATAAGAGGGCTAGAAATCATTAAAAGGATTTTTATCTAACATTAGTACACACAGTTAATTTCTTCAGCATTGCTTGATTCTCTTTCCCTTTGATTGCAGACTATTTAGTAATATGCTTTTGTAAAACTATAAACCATCCTTTTATCTCCATCTCTCCCCCTCCTCTCCTTTTTGAACCACAGATAATTCAGTGTGTATCAGAAGAAAACATTTGAAGAGATGCCTGCTGGAAAGAGACATGTAGGAAGAGTCAGTTTTGTAATTGGAGTTGCAGCAATTAGTATTTTAATTGCTTTGGGGAATTAGTTTTATGGAAGGGACAATACTGTTGACATAAATATCCTTGCAACACTAAAAAAGAACATAATTCTGCTTACAGATAGATTTATATTCATGAATTAATATTCAATTGAGTTTTACATGAGTTGAATTTCTATGAAATGTGTTCTTATATTGATGATTAATGTGTTTGGTCTCCCTTCACAACTTCCTGTTCTTCAAAGTTCTGTTTTCTGTCAACTGATTCATGTGGACCAGGTGGTAGGAGGATCTTTCTTCAAAATTACTTCAAAATTGATGCTAAATCAGAATTTAACCTGATTCCTATGCAAGAAAAATACACTTGTACCCCAAGTCTGCAAGTTGAAGAAATGAAGCATGGCAATGATGAGATTTTTCAAAAAAAATCATATTAAAATGCTTGAAAACAAAATGCTGCATCCAAGCTTTAGTTCTCCAGCACCATCTCCTTTTTCTGAAAGTGAACCTTAGATTAGAGGAGTGTGGGTAGAGCTGAAGTGCAGCATGTAATGAAGTAGCAATGGACAAGTGTCTGGTTTAGGTGATCTGATGTTTGATAGAAATAAATTGTAGAATCACAGAGCTGGCAGAAACCTTCAAGAGTCATCTAGTCCCACCCTCCTGCAGGGACATCCAGCACTAGATGAGGTTGCTCAGAGCTTCAGCAAGCCTGGCCTTGAATGTCTTCAGGATGGGGCCTCCACCACCTCTCTGAGCAACCTCTTCCAATGCCTCACCACCCTCATGGGGAAGAATTTCTTCCCAATGCCTAACCTAAACCTATCCTGCTCTAGTTTCAAACCATTGCCTCTAATCCTGTGGCTCCATGCCTTGACAAACAGCTCTTACCCAGCTTTCCTGTAACCCCTTCAGGTCTCCTTGGGATCCTTCTCCAGCCTCAACAGTCCCATCTCTCTCAGACTGTCCTCATAGCAGAGGTGCTTGTGCTTCTGCCCCCTTCATCATCTTCATGGCCTTCCTCTGTCCACCAGCTCCATGTCCTTCTTGTGCTGAATAAACAAATTATTTAGTCCTTCTCCCGTTTCACTCTCAAACTCCGTTTAGGGCAGCATGAAATACAAATGAATCTGTGGTAAAAAGGGGGAATGAACAGTAGATGGTGATAATGCTACACGTAGAGATAGAGCATTGCTAAAAGAGTACATTCACAGGTATTTAGACTTTGCTTCATACTAATTTTAAATTTTCTGAGTGGACAAAATTTCTTCAGTTCAATCAGAATCTACTGGTATTTGATTTTAGATCTTAAATGTAGGAATTGTGTAAACATAATTGCATTCTCTTCTCCATTTGCATCAAGGAAAAATATTCTATATTTCAGAAACGTGGTTTTAGAGGAAAATTCTTCCTTTATTCATAAATCTCCTCTTTTATTTTGTGATTTTTAAATCAATGTAGATGACAGCCTAAAATGCTCTGAAAGATTATTCAAAATAAAGATTTATTCTAAATAAATAATGTTAATGGATGCTTTTGCACAGTATTAATGTGCCTTGTTCAATTCTGCAGAACATAACAGTAGTATTCTGCTTTACTTTATAATTAACTTTTATTTTTCCCAACACTGGCCCATCTGGTTAACCGAAGAGAATTTGAAGGATGCTCCTTTTATGATATTTTGCTCATTGTAGATAAAAACAACATAAACTGTATCATTTGAATCTAATTTATTTCCATGGTGTTCCCTTTAATGATCTTCTCCTGGAAAATAATTCTAATTTCTTTGGAATGCTAATTAGGAGCTGTTAATTTTCAAATAATCATAGACTGTTTACAGTTTGAGCTGAACTGCTCAGTTGTTAGTGCAATGTGTTAGAGCATTTGAAAATTAGACATCTCCAAAAATGCTTGTAGGTGCCATAATTGTGACTTGCTGATGGAAATGAAAAGTGAGTCATCCATTTCACTTCTAAATGTATGAAATCTCATCACCATTCAGAGATTAAGCACTGTTAAATGCTTTAAAGTGCTTATTTAGAAAATGAAATTATATCTAATCCATCCATGGATATTACAGTGCTCAGATAGAAATTGAATTCGTGGTGGTTAACTCAGACAACATAGAATCATTTAGGTTGGAAAACAATTTTAAGATCATCACATCTAAACATTAGGCAAGCACTGCCAAGTTCACCACTAAACCATGTCCCTCTGCACCACATCTACAAGTCCTGGAAATACTCAACCATTTCCCTGAGCAGCCTGTTCCAAAGCTTGACAATTCATTTGATAAAGAAATTGCTCATTAAATAGCCAGTGTAAACCTCCCCTGGCACAACCTGAGTCCTCATGTCCTATTTCTTGTTGGTTGGACCTCAAACAGATGATCTTCACCTTCAGGTCCCCCTGTAGAGCCACCAATACCCTAAAGCAGATAAATATTCCCACCCAGCTTCCTGCTGTCTGCAAGAATTAGGTCTCAATGTTTGTAAGTGTTCATAAACAGCATGAATAGACTATTTCAGAGGATAGGAAAAAACTGAAAATCATTGACAATCGTTATGGCTTTACTAATAAATCAATGGAGTTGGTGGGGATGACAGAGGTTCAGCATTTGATTTAAGGAAACGTGGGGCAATACTTGGGTTTAAAATTGGTTTATGGCTCAAGGGATAAATTTATAGCAGCTGTGGGAATGATAAAAGGAGACCAACTTTTGATTTCAGAAGCTGTTGAGGTAATATTTACATTAAAAATGTTTGGCCAGTGAGTAAACATAAATATGTAAGGAGGATAAATAAATGTAAACATAATGTAAGTAGGAATGGCACACAACACTTGTTTCTTTTTTATTTGAAGCATGGAAACCTTGATTTCCCCCCTGAAATCTAGTGGGAGTGTTTATTTCTTTAACTAGAACCAAATATTTGTTCTAGGTACATTGACTTTCTGCATTTCCAAGTGTCACCAGCTCCTTCTTTCCCTATCTTTATGACTTTAGATTGTTTAACCACGCAGATATTGGTGCTCCAAATATGATGGATAAAATGTTAAGAGGGATTATTTTAAATTTTGATAGTAAGGTTTAAACTGCAGGAGAGCTACTCGCTCGTATCAGGTAGAGAAATGTAGTATGATTTAATGAAAACCTTCAAATTTTGATCATATATTCCCAGAGCACACCCTTTCTGTGTTAGTTTGACCTGTTTATTCCTCACCTTAAAGGAGTTGTGTTTCTCACACTTTTCAAATGTCAACAGTCAGGAATTCACAATGGAGTTTCCTCAATGAGCAGAGTGCATTTTGAGAAAGAGATTGTTTTCATTTAAGACTTGCATCTGATCCAATAAACCAAATTATATAATAATAAAGCATGCCATCAATGTAAACAAATAGCAGATGGGCTGTAAAACATTCAGAAAGACTGAGATAAACACGGCTGTGGCATGTTGTCAGTAGCCACTAAAGCTCCAAAAGGATTCCCACTGGGTGTCCATATCCTGGAGGATTCCATCCACCTTTCTGCTTGTTTTTCCTTTTGCTTTAAGTCTTGCTCTATTTATCCTCATTTGCTCCACCTTACTGCACTTTCAGACACGGTGTGCTGGGCTTGGCTGTGTTTCAAAGCGTGACAGTGCAAGCCAACAAGGTTTTTGCTGATGAAAACCAGAAGGTGTTCCCAGGGAAGGTCTGTGAGTGGAGGCGTGGGCACTGTGGAAGCAAGGCAGCTGCTTTCTGTCTCATGGGGGAGTGGGCTTATCTCTCCTACTAAAAAAAAACAACAAGTTCATTACTATGAGGGTGGTGAGACACTGGGACAGGTTGCCCAGAGAGGTTGTGGATCCCCTCTCCCATCTCTCCCTGGAGGTGTTTAAGGCCAGGCTGGATGAGGTACTGAGCAACCTGGTGTAGTGGGAGGTGATTCTGGTTTGGACTAGATGATCTCGAAGGTCTCCTCCAACCCAAACCATTCTATGATTCTATTATTTTCCCATTCTGGGAGGGATGGATGTAAACAGTGATAGACAGTGCTTTATTATTCTTAAGATGTGAATGCATTCACCACGAGACTCTGTACAGGACAGATATAAATAGTGCTAGTTGGTGCTTAATACTCTGAAGGTGTGAATGCTTTCAGTAGAAGACTCTTTTTAAATTGCAGGCAGTTCAAGATGAAGTTCACAGTGTCTTTGAGCTATTAAATTTGTAAGGCTAGGGTTATTTTTCCACTAAAATCTTTTGTTCTGTATGATCTAGTGGGAGGTGTCCCTGCCTGTGGCAGAGGGGTTGGAACTAGATGATCTTGAAGATCCCTTCCAACCCAAACTATTCTATGATTCTATTTAAATTTTAGCTAGCTGCTAGCACTTATATAACAAAGCTTTCTAGTTGTGTGCTCAGTAGCATGTTATGACATCGTTGGAGACATGTTTTAGTGGTGGATTTGGCAGGAATGGATGTGTTTTCTTAGTTTGTGCATGTGGTTTTGGACATTGTAAGTCCTGCATAATACTTGAGCTTAAGTGCCAGAAAACACAGGGGAAGGCTTCATAAAAAGACTTAAATTTCAGATGAATCTGTATATTCCAGATAGAGTCTCAACAAAATCTTAAGTGGACATTTATTCCCAACATCCACAATAGATATTTGTGTCACTTGCTTCAAGAGATTTGCTTAAAACACTTCATGCTACCTAACTATATGTTTCTAAAAGGTGTGATCCATGCAGATTTTCAGCAGGTCATACTCAAGTATCACCCCTGCTCACTGCAGGAGGGTTGGACAAGATGGTCTTTGAAGATCCCTTCCAACCCTATGATTCATATGAACAAAGATAACTTTTTATTATAAGGCAACCTTAAAATGTGAGTTAGATCATATAATCAGAAACAATTTGTCTCCTTCAAAGTGTAAAGCTGAACTCTGTTGATAGAGGGGGAATGCAGTAAGGATTGTTTAGCTAAGAAAATTTGCTGGGTTTTTATGATTACTACCTTTTTTTTTTCTTGGAGTAGGAGGAAAGTCTATCTGGTTATGGATTTATCAAGCTATTTGACATCATCAAATGGATGCCAAATTTGAGTTATCTTAGGAGCTCTGTAAATCACAGAAAAGTGCCCATTTTAGCAGCCAGTGATGGTAGAAGTTGAAATAGTTGTTTAAATACAGAAATGGAGCAAACCAAAGTTTTCTTTCTAGTTACAAGTGACTTCCTGTTATGGGTATTAAGAAAAAAATAATACTTTATTTATGAAAGTACCTTTTCCTGATTTGTTCTTCTGGGAGTGAAATTTTTAACAAGGAAAAACACCTGTCTTTTTGCCTGACAGCTGATGCCAGCATCAAAATCAACTGAGTGGCAAAAATGACAAGCTATCCGTAACACATCAACACATTGGGCTTTTATTGCTGTCTTGGGTATACAAGTAACATGTATTAAGAAGGGTTTAATAAGGGCTCATCCTGTTTGTCAGTTCCATGACATGATCTCTACTAAAGAAGGAATAATGTCCCCATGTCAACCAAAGATTTGAAGACTGCTGTCAGTCAATATCATTTGTCTATGTAGCATGAAGTATGTCAGTAGAGATGCAAACCAAGTGGCAGGGTTTTTTTCCCCTTCCTCCTGCCAGATGGGAATTAGAGGAGCTTAACCGAAAATTTATGCATTGTTAGTCAGAAACTGATGGTTGAGATTCAGGAAGAAATCCAGCTTTTTTTTAATTTTCCTTTAGATCAAGTGAATTGTTGTTGTTTTATCACCATGATCTTTAACTGCTGGGAGTTTACAACCATGTGCTGTGAAAACATCCCTTCAGATGTGGGAATTTGCCTTCCATGTATGCAAAAGTTACTGGAAATTTGCTTTGCTTCAGTAAAATGCCATTGTATTCTCTAACTGCCCTCAACATAAGAAGGGCAATGGGCTGTTGGAGTAGGCCCAGAGGAAGGCTACAAAGATGAGTGGGTTTGAGGCTCCTTAGGTTTGATATTTTTAATTTATGTTTGTTACTATGCATTAATCCATTACACTGAAAACACATCATGAAAAAAACAGGGCAGTAGGAAATTAGAGGGGAAAATATTTTGAAATAATATTCTTTGAATATTGCTTATTTGTGGTGACTTGCACTTTTATTTGCATTTTAATGCATTCTGTTGGTTTGCCCACATAGCTGATTGCTGTTATTATTTTGTTTTTAAATATTATTATAGATTTTTGAGCATTATGTATTTTCTCTGTTTCTATTTTTAACATAAAGATTTATTGTATCCCTCTAGGAAGGTCCTAAAGGAAATCTCTGTTGGAGACCTAAAGCCTAATGAAACAGTTGCAGCTAATGTGGAAGCACAACTACTCTCCAAATTAAACCATCCAGCCATTGTCAAGTTTTATGCAAGCTTTGTGGAGCGAGATAGTTTCTGCATCATCACTGAATACTGTGAGGTGAGAGGTGTAGATTGCTTAGAAGAAAGTTGAAAGAATGTTTGTCTTAAAATAGAGTCTTACAAGAAAGTTACCCAGTTTAATATTTTCATTTGAATTTTAGTCTTATTGCTCTTTTGTAATATAATCTGCTACTTTTTTGGCATTTTTCAATAAGCAGTATTACCTTCTCACATGAGACTTGTAGACAAACCAATAAAGTTCAAGCCTGATCATATCAATGATGAATTTATGGAGAATAGTTTGAGTCAAAGACCACCAAAGTTCAGAGGATTCAAAAAAACCATTAAAGCAGAATATACTAAAGTGAAGCTACCAGTTTCTCTTTCTCAAGCATTTGGTTTAAAAAACATGTTGATGAAATCTGTTTAAAGGCTTGAAATTAGGAATGTATACATAATTAAGCCAGCTTTTCACGAGTTTATATAAAACAAGTGCTTGCTTTATCTTAAATGTAGGTGTGCTCTTTTTAAAAAATACAATCTGTTACATATATATAGTGATCTTTTTTGTGAAACTGAAACAAACTATTCAGTTGTGCTCTGATAGACATTTGAGGTGCTTTGGGAGCTTACATATCCACCAGTTAGACTTGTATTAACTAATCAAATTAATTCAAACATTCATCTTTTGATCTGAGTAATTAAAGAAGTGCTATTCCTGCCAGTTGTCTCTTCCTTAGATGACAGTTAAATGCCTCTTGACTGTTGGGATTTTAAAAAATTCAATCTGAAATGCTCAGTATCTGAATATTTGTTTAAACATCCATGGAGAAGCTCTTTGTGTCATTTCCCTGAGTGTCTGACAGCTGAGGCTTGATGGAGAGTTGGTGTTGCCATCTCTCTGTGTAAACCCAGAGCTCAGGACTGAAGGATTATCCTGACTGTCCAAATATTCCTGTGGACTGATTCACCTTCTCTCTACCACTGATAGAAAGTGGCCCAATATCAGATCAATTAAGCCCTTTCCAGGAGCATTATAGAGCTGGATTGATGGCTTTGGTGCACAGTCTTATATATATATATCTATAGGGTTGGGTTTTTTTTCCTCCCGGATTGAAATTACAGGTGAATAAAAAAGAGCATGATAGTATGATAGTAGTAATCACAAGCTGCTGCAGCACCCTTTGTCTTTTTTTCATGTAGACAGTGTAAAGCATCCTGCATGAAAGCATTTCTGTGCAATCTTTTCAGTTTTTTAGCCTGCTGGGTCAAGCCAGAATGACAGAGGTCACAGTGAGGGTGACAGAACAGTGTCCCAGGTTGCCCAGAGAGGGTGTGGGGTCTCCTTCTCTGGGGGTATTCAAACCCCACCTGGATGCTTTCCTGTGTGATCTGATCTGGGTGTTCCTGTTCTGGCAGGGGGATTGATCTAGATGATCTCTCCAGGTCCTTTCCAATCCTTGGCATTCTGTGATTCTGTGACAAGGGGTCCACTAGGATTGTCTTGTGGCTTTTTCCAGAAGGACACACTATGTGGTATCATTACATTTTAGCAGTTATGATGATTTTTTTCACAACCAAAATCAAGGCCTTGCTTAGTGCTGTGATTTTCTTTTTATTTTAGCTGGGGGTATTTCCAGAAGATTTACTTTTCTTTGTTTTACTTTCCTAGAACTTGCCTTTGTGTGTGGTGAGATTTGAATCTTCTTAACCCACAGGATACCAGCTTAAATTTCACATGAACTGAGAATGAGAAAAATGTCTTGATCCTTGTTTGGAAATCTAGCACATCCAATTTCTCATGCGTGGAATAATTACCAGATTGGCAGTAATTGGTACTCTTGGGCAGATTCAAAGAACAAACATCAAGTTGGCGTGGAAACAGAACTACTTTCTGAGCATTATTCTGGGTTTTTTTAACAAAGTTCTGTGACTAACTCATTAGCCATAGTACTCATTAGCCACAGTAATGTGAATAGCAAAGAGCAAGCCTCCAATGTAGCTTCCCTGGGCTTTAATCTGTCTTGTGAACAAAAGAGAACCTTGGTCTCTGTTGCTCAGCTTGACATCTTCTACTGTAACTGTATCCACTCAAAATTACAGAAGAAAAATGCATATTTTCTGTTTTGATCTTGTTCAGCTCCTTTGGTAATTTCCCTCAGACAAAACCTTGCAGGCAGTGTAAGCATTCTCAGATAACTCAGGTTTCAAACAAAAATGCCTTCAGAAAACCCTAGTTTTTCATTTTGTTACATAAATTGGACTTAATGTTTTTACAAAATAGCTTCTCTAAAAGTTGCATAAATTTAATCCATCACAAAACAGAAAAACTGGTTGTATTTTCCCCCAGGCAATTATTTCTGCCTCCTCCCTGAGGTCTCAGCTGCGTTGTGAGTCTGCACATACTAAGGAAATCTGAGCAAAAGGAATAACTAAACCAATCAGAGCCTGCTCACATTATCAGCTTTAGATGCTAAGCTGTTTTAAATAAGTTACTGGAGTATTTGATACTCTTGACACACACTTAAATAAAAAATGCAGCTTGGAAATTCCCCACGTACTTATTTTATTAAGTTCCTTATGAACTTCATTTATCCACCTTCCAAAATGCAAAATTAGGTTAACAGACTTCTTCAGAGCAGGAGTATTTCAGCAAATCTTTCCTGATGTATTTCTGTTTTCCTTTCTTAGATGCAAAATCAAGGTTAAATTCATTGTAGGACACAGAGACCATTCGTCACTGCTTGCTACAGTGACTTGAGGGCACATGCAATACTTTTTCTGATTGCTTTTGTCCTCCTCACACATTTTTATGGGGATGTACCCCAAATTAAGAGGGTATTGAGCAGCCAATAAAAAAAAAATCTATTGCTTTTATTATGATACTTTGTCCTTCTTCCAAACTCCCTTTTGCCAGGGAAAAAAACTTCAAGAATATGTAGGTCCTACCGCTTTTTTTTTTTAATCTTGATTTTTTTATGGCATTGTGTGCTTGTGAGAGGGGACGAAGTGGAGCCTGCTGCACTTCATCTACCCTCACCTGGATAGTACATAGTCCCTCGTGGCCAATAGACATCTGACAGGTTTCAGTGGCCCCTGAGTCCAGGATTGTCATCACAATTGGCTCTGGATGGTCTGTGGCTGCCATTTGGAATAGGGAGGTCATTCTTTTTGGGGTAAGTGAGTAGACTCAGACACAACTCATCTGGTTTTCACACAGCAGGGTACCCAGCAACTCTTTTTTCCTTCCTCAGCCGGGGGGGAAGCTGTTGAACATTTGGGTTTGCAAAGGGGAAGCAGCTGCTGAGAGCTTCAAGTTCCCAGAAGAGCTTCTCTCTGGGGTGCAGCAGGGAGGCAGATGGAGGTCTGAAGCCATATTCCCTTCCCTAGTGGATCAGATGATTCATACATTTCAATTAAAAAAAAAATTACAGGACATGGTTAAGGAACATGGTTTTGATATATGACAAAACATGGGTTTTTTTAACATGTTCACTCTTTAATATTGTATTTTTTAATATGCTCACTCTTAAATATTGTAGCTTAGAACCTCAGAGACCACAGAAATTACTGTAAATCCATTTCAGAGACTGAAATATATGGGGCTGCAAGAACAGAACCTGCTTAATTGTAGCAACAGCATGAAGGGCTGTGGGGTTGTGATGAGAAAAACAAGAAATCCTGAAGACATCATAAAACATTGAGTCAGTGGTGCAGAGAGAGGTTGATGCTGGGAAATGGTGCTACATGTACAGGCTGAACTATTTTCTTGTATGTGACACAAAACTTTGGATTTTATACAGAATGTATAATGTAAAAGTAAGGATTTGTGGAGAATAAGCTGTGCTGATGAAAGGTAATTCATCACTGGATTAAAATGAGACTCACAGTCCTGTTACTCTGGGATAAGTTACCTCAGTTGAGTGTTTGCCACTCCTGTGCATTCTTAAAGACAAAATGCATTTATTTTATAAATGGATAAACAACTAGCTGACAACCATCTGTCTGTTTTTTAGCAAAATGAACAGTTTTTATTACAAGTCTCCTCAAAAACCTCTTTCACTACGCTGTTGTTCAACCCATTCTTCCAGATGTCCATTTCCAGCAGTTTTCAAGTAGTTTTTTTAATGTATTTTCTGGTTTATTATCCCAGCTTAATATATGGCTCCATTTCTACTGCAGCTTCAAGATCAATTGCAGTTTTAATGAAGTATTTACAGTAACACATACTGCAGATTCTTGAAGCTTTTTTTTTTTCCCTGGCAAAAGGGAGTTTGGAAGGAGGACAAAATATCATAATGAAAGCAACAGAATTTTTATTCTTTTAGAGAACAGCACAGTTTCTCATCCTTGCTTCAGCATAATAAATGAGAGTGTTTATTGGCTGTGTAATGCTTGTCTTAAGTGGAAATGCTTTTCCCAAATTTATTAACTCCCTCCCTGGAGGTGTTTAACGCCAGGCTGGATGAGGCATTGGGCATCCTGGTCTAGTGAGAGATGTTCCTGATGGCAGGGGAGTTGGAACTAGATATCTTTAAGGTCCCTTCCAACCCAAACCATTCTATGATTCTGTGACTGTGAGATTGTTTTTAGGTCCTCATCATAAACCTTTGCAGAAAATCATGGTTTCTGCAAAGTGATCTATCCCTTCCAATGGCAGACAGCTAGATGGCAGATAAAGTTGAACTGAGGAGGTTCCTGTTTTTTTGTGTCAACTCTACAAGGAGTTTGAGGTGACCAGCTCTGGAGCAAGTGTCTAAAGCTGGGGGAGACATGAAGAGAGAAGAGTTGAAAACTTGAATGATACTGTGTAACACCAAGACAAAACTGACCTACTTACGGCACCAAAATGCTTGGGCTTGTTTTAATCTGTGAACTTTGTGTGCTTTTGGTGCTGTGAGAGTTGAGAAAGTTCATATGCAAGCATTCATTTTCCAGACTATGCCTTTAGGGAACCTGAAGGTCTAAAAAAGTGTAGTCCTGCTCTTTGATGAAGGAGGAAACATTTTAAAATAACTTTTAAATGTGGTGTTTTTCAGGGTGGAGACCTAGACTGCAAAATTCAAGAGTACAAGGAATCTGGGAAGACATTCACTCAAAGACAGATAATAAACTGGTTTATACAGTTGTTACTGGGAGTCAACTACATGCATGGCAGGTACAGTTGTATGAGAGCATCTAGCTAGGGAGGGGAGGGAGTAGATTTGATGGTTATTCAAAAAGAAATGAAAATATATGGATTGTTGTGTGTAATTATAAAGTTCTGATCTGGTTTGAAGTAAAATATATCAAATTTTCTAGTTTGTAACTTCAGTTTTCAGCTAGGCTTGGGAGTATTTAGCTTGGGAGGGGAGGGAGCAGACTTAATAGCTATTTGCAGATGTTAAAAAAAAAAGGAAATATATGGGGGGGGACCTCATAGTAGACTATCAATACCTAAAGGGGGCTACAGAAATGCTGGGGTAGGACGTTTGAATAGGATGTGTGATCGAAGGACTAAAAATAATGGATGGAAATTGGAAGAGGGGAGATTCAGGCTGGATATAAGAAAGAAGTTCTTTATGGTGAGGATGGTGAGACACTGGAAGAGGTTGCTCAGAGAGGCTGTGGATGCCCCCTCATTCCCTGGAGGTGTTTAAGAGCAACCTGGTCTAGTGGAGGGGGGTTGGAACTAGATGATCTTTAAGGTCCTTTCCTGGTCCTTCCTACCTGGTTCTCTCCACAAGTGTAGTTCTTTCCTGCAATGTGATTTGGGCAGGCTGAATCCAGTGATTTAAGCAGTTCCCTTCTTGCCAGCATAAGGAACCCTATGTGATGCCCTCTCCTCATCACCCAATCCTCATCATCCATCCCTTTGAGGTAGATGGAACTTTACCATGGTATGAGGCAAACTTAATGCTGTGCTGAGCCAGGAGCAGCATGCTGCCACCCAAATTAAGAGTAGAATGAATGGGAATACTACCATTTCAGAAGTTAACCCATTTCTCCATTTTTTTTCCCTTTCCTCTCTCTCTCCTCCCTGTTGCTTTTGCCTGTTGGCAGTTCTGAAATGTCACACTAATGAACAAGACAGAGAACCCTTTCTAAAGAGCACCGTAGCCCAAAAGTCCCAAGATTTTTCATCCTGCCAGGCTGAACTATTTGGACTATTATTCCTATTGAACTTTTAGAAATAAGAAAGTCACTGCTGCAAGGATTGGCTAAGGATGTTTGTCTGTGTTTGCCTGATTGTTTTGGGGAGATTGGCTAATTTGCCTAAAATAATGACCCTATTAGTTTAGAACCAGACAGTAGCTTAAATGGAAAAGTTTAGGTTTAAAAGAATGTAATTGCTTGCAAAAATTTAATTACTTAAAGATTTTTTTAGCTACAGAGGGTTCATATGTGATCTCTTCACCACTTAAATGGGAAAAAGCTATGAGCATGGTGGAGAGACAAGATGATAGCTCCATGTTTCACCATCTAGATGGCAACCACTGAACTATGTAGACTCTCCTTTACTTCTCTCTCTCTGATTATATCAATGACAGATGAGGACTGAATCTATTTCATTCTAGACAATTTAGCTTCCAAGTTTAAAATTAAAAATTCCTTTCCATTATGCAAAATAGGCAGTAGATGGCATAATGACCACAAACCATTTATGCCCTGTTTGGGATTTATGAAGCAGAAGTAAAAGACAGGAATCTTTATTATAGCAGGAAAAAAGGCAGTGAAAAAGTGCAGTTTTAAAAGAAGTTTTCAGCATAAGATTTTTCCAAAAAGTTCAACTAATGCTGTGCAAGAACATAGCTTGTGGCACAAAATAAATCCCCCAGCAATCAGGCAATGAGGCTTCTGATTCATTTCACCTCAGTTTGAATGAAGTTCACCTTTATATTATCCATCACTTGGCCAATCTTTATGAATATTTTGCCAACTCAGAGGTTTGCAAAAGGTTTCCCTCAACCGGATAGTGACTGGTCCCAAGTTCTTGATTTCACACTGTCTTCCCTAACACAGGATTCAGACTTACTCAAACCCTCTTGCTTCTCTAAGTAATTCTTCCACTAGACAAAAGATAAATTAATTTCCCTTCCACTGTAGTCAGCTTCACTTCTTGCCCTGTTGTAGGGGAAACTTTATTCAAGGAGGCTTCTTCTACTCAGTTTTTTTTATGGCTGTGGAACAACAAACAGGAAATCTGTAGAGCACAGATACTGGGGTGTTTGTAGTCCAAATCTGAAACTCTTCTTAAGTGTTAATTTCTCTCCAAAATATAAATAACCACTTTGTTAGCTATCAAGTTAGATTAAGTTTTGCTGAAGTACATTTTATTCCTGTTACTTTTATAACCCTGTCTCTTGCTCCACTCTATCTTAAACTCTATTTACAGTGCAGTCCTAATACTTGTTCCTTATTACAATTCAATTTGTCGTTTCAATTAGGGTTTCAGCTTTTAACTTGTTTATCTTCCAACATATCCTGGCAGAATAAGGTGACTTGCAATGAGACACATCACAGAAAGTTCTAAAGAATCTCTTGAGGTATTTCTGAGTCAAATTAACAGACAGAAGCATTTTATAAATTATTGCTAATGCTAACTACTTGCACAACGTTTTCAACAGTGTGTTGCTTTTTCTAAACTCCTCCAGAGGAGAGCTGATAACTAATGCTGTATGTTATCAAGCTATGAGGAATGAAAAACTGAATGAGTTTTAGTTTAGTTGAGGCTGTAGGAACAAGTTATTAACAACAACTAATTTAGAGACTGTTTTGTATACTCTAGAGATATTTTCTTCTGGGGAAGAAGAAATACTGTTACACATTATGATTTCAAGAAGTTGCGAAGGTGCTGTTTGTCTTCACATGGCATTATGTAGCTTATGATGATGCTTCAGTCTGTAATGGAAAAATTATTCTGTAGAAGCTGCTTTTCCTTTTGATCTCTGTAAAGTTCTGCCTTCCACACAATTACTGGAAAAAATTGAACTAGTAACCAATAGTTAGTAGCTCTGTATACTTTTGTGTCTTTCAAGTTATATATTTTCTCTGAAGGAGAGTTCCCTGAGCTTTGTGAATCTCTTGCTGCTGTTTTTTCTCAATCCCTTAATCTTTTGTGAGGCATCTCATTCTTCTGGCAGAAAGCAAGCTGTAATGCCTTTAAGAAGAGGCAGATAGGAAGAGTTGCCTTTCTGCCTTCCTCTGCAGCTCATGTTTAAGCCTGTGTTCTCAAGCTGGGGTCCTTGCATGTGTTTTTATTACCCTGGCTGATTAAACTCTCCTTGTGGATGTGGGTGTTTGTGAATTCACCTCTGTGTTTCTCTGAAGCTCTTTAATGCCTTCACTTGTGCTCAGTTACTTGCAGGGTTAGACTTTAGCAGGGGTGGGTTGGCTTTCCTAATAAGTAATGAAGAGAAAAATAGCTGGAATGCTTGATATGTGGCTGTGAGTGATTAAATTTGGGTAAGGTTGAATTTTCCTTTTGTATTCCAGGCGAATACTTCACAGAGATTTGAAAGCCAAGAATATATTTTTGAAGAATAACCTTCTTAAAATAGGTGAGATTTCCATTCTTTATGAAGATGTGTTTTAGTATGATGGAACAGTCGTGTAGATATTTCATCAATAAATAAAGTGATGTCTAATAGAGCATTTTGATTTCTGGTTAAACATTTTAATACCTAAAGGTGGCCGACAGAAAGGCAGGGGCAGGAATTTTAGTAGGATATGTGATGGAAGGACTAGGAATAAGGGATGTAAATTGCAAGAGGGGAGATTTAGGCTGAATATAAGGAAGAAATTCCTTATGGTGAGGGTGGTGAAACACTGGAACAGGTTCTGGAAGTGTTTAAGGCCAGGCTGGATGAGGCACTGAGCAACCTGGTGTAGTGGGAGGTGTCCCTGCCCATGGCAGGGGGATCGGAACTAGATGATCTTGAAGGTTCCTTCCAACCCAAAGTATTCTATGATTCTATGATTTATTTGACAGTCAGAAAGGGGTCTAGAGAAGCAATGAAATCTCCAGCCTTGAGGCAGCTCCAAGTCTGTCTTGAGGAGCCTCATGTAACTCTGAAGTCTGCCTTGCTTTGAGCCAGGGATTTGAGTTGGATGACTTCATGATTCCTATGTCATTCTATACTATTGTAATTTTCTAGTGTTCTTATTTTGAAGAATGACTGAAAATGGTTTTTTCCCCCATGTTTTAAAGTTATTGAAGTCTTTCTGGATGTACTGTGGTTGTATCCTGTCTAACCATAAACCCAAAGGATTTGTACCAATAGATAAAGATGTATAGAATTTGTGTGACTGAGTTTTTATTCCTGTTGCTGCTTTTAGGGGACTTTGGAGTTTCTTGTCTTCTGATGGGTTCTTGTGATCTGGCAACTACATTTACTGGAACACCATACTACATGAGTCCAGAGGCACTGAAGCACCAGGGATATAACACAAAATCTGACATTTGGTGAGTAGTCAGTGTTTTATTTTCTAGGTCAGCATTTCACCTTATTCTTAAAATAAAATAGCTTCCTCATTAGAGTGCTCATACTTCCCCACTAAAATGATTTCAATACATTTGTGCCACCTTTTGCAGTTGGAAAGCTTGCTCTTTGTATTAAGAAACGTGCAGTTTACTCTTATTTTGGGTTACCAGTCTCTGCTGTGAAAACAGGATGGCTGGAGACAAGTTTTGTTAAGGAGGAGGAAGTCTTTTTCTTTCTCATGCTGAGAAAGGTGAAGGGAGAAAAACTTTTAAACTTCCAAGTAGATGGGGAAAGAATAATTCCTGGCTGAGAGGGAAGCAGAAGAACCTTCTTTGGAACTGAACTGGAAAACACTGGCAAATGCTAAAAGAAAGAAGGTATTTGGAAGGGGAGCTCAAAATGAGAATAACTAGAGTTGGGTCAGGGACAAGAAAGAATTCTTTTCTGAAAAGCTCAAAGCTAAAGTGTGAGTTCTGTACTTGGCACCAATTCTTGTGATCAAGTCTTCTGAGCTGATGATTAAAAGAGTCAAGTTGAGAACTTGAGATTTGTTGAAAGGCTTCAGGAGAGCTTTACATGTGCAGGTATTGCTGCAAACTGAGGTGAGAAATGATTTTTGAAACAGGGAAAATATCTGCCATGTTTATATTTGCAGCCTAAAACATCACATTTTGTTTCAAGAAGATAGTTAAAGCAACTGTGTTTTAGATCATAGTATTTTTCTATTAAATATGCTTAGTTTCTTCTGTTAAGAGGTGTTTATTTCTGTAGCTTGCTCATCTGAACTTTCCTTTTTTTTTAATGAACATTTCAAATCAGGAAATTTCCTTCCTAAAATATTTGGTGACTGAAATGTAGTGTGTTCACTTGGTAATTTATTCCTGCTTTCGCTCAGTTCTGCCTTTTCAAAATGTATTTGTGGCTGCAAGATTTAATCTTAAAGGCTGAAAGCAGTCACCTTTATTTCCAACCCACTGTTTTTCATGGTTAGCATGTTTAATCCAGTCAGGAGTCTCATCTCATGGTCTGCCTAGCTGAACTGAGATGGATTTGATGTCAGATTCTCTTGTTCATCTGCATCAAAACAAATAGCAGTTAATACATGTAGTCAATAAAAATGTACTGAGAGGAGATTTCAAAAGATGTCAAAACAAGTAAACTGCCAAGAAAACCTGCCTTTTGTGCTCTCCTACCATGAAGAAAGATTTCTTCCAGTTGAAATGGAATGTAAAATAAGTGTTTACGTTCTTTTTGTTGCTACATGTGTCACTGGAGTTGTACAAAGTAAATGAAAGCAGCTTTTTTTGCAAAGATTGTGTTCATCACCCTTTGTAAAATTTAAAAAGGAGCAGAAATGTTCTTGCACCCCCACCTACCCCTAAAACAAGTCAGTCACTATTAGCTTTCTGCTGTAGTGTATGTATTTTATAATCTTTGCAAAGCAGCAGCTGGAGCACTCACTTGAGGGTGGAATTTCCTTCAGTGGGAGCTTCTTGGCCATCACTGCAGGGTCATTAAGGAGGAGGTGTGCCCTTTCTCACTAGACCCCCAGCTCCCAAAGAGCCAAGAAACTCTCTTTGGATCATTACTTGTTAACTACCATGAGTCACACATTTGATTTATACATTGGTCATGTCATCTCTTCACTCAGTATTTCAGTTCTCTTTGATTTTTTTTTTGTGTTTGTCCCATTTCATGGAAGTTGAGACACAAGAGGTTCACCTTGGAAGCTCCAGATGAGGTGAAACCACAGGAAGTTCATTTGCTGAGAAAGAAGTTGTCCCCCAAGTATTTTATGAGTCCTCAAAGTGATGTTCTCTCTTTAGACTTGTCCTTCTGGTCTCTAGCAGGACTGCAATTACTACACACAAAAATTCATAGTGTCCCCATATTAAATGTAAGAAAATGTAAAATATCTTCTGCAAAAGGCAGTTATTGCTATCCTGCTAAATTATCACAGTCCTCTTGGTGCTCAGTCCAGTTAATCATTGTTCATTGGAAAGACCTTAATTTACACTGCATTAATGATGTGCTTTAAAGAGAAATTGTCCTTCTGAGATTCACTGAAGTTCTGCAACTGACTCTTCCAAACTGGCTTCAATATTCACAGTGCAGAGGCTGGGACATGAATTATTTCCCTTTGTAACTCAAGGTCAACAGATGTAAAAGGCTTCATGTTTTATATTATCTGTGTGCAGAAGGAGTTCTGCAAAATTTAGCCTCAGAGAAGCTTCAGCATTTCTGCTTGTCTCCAGTTAGAATTTCAGGACTGAATTTCTTTGCTGTTTTGTGCTTTGTGTCAAATGTTAATTCCCAGGAGGAGAATTAAAATTACCATCTGTGTTCTCCTTTCTGTCCCTGAGCCTCAACTGCCTGTTAGAGAGCAGTGTAGGGGAGAGGGACCTGGGGGTCCTGGTGGACAGTAAAGTGACCATGAACCATATTGTGTCCACTTCTGGTCAGCTCAGTTGAAGAAGGACAGGGAACTGCTTGAGAGGGCACAGTGCAGAGCCACAGAGATGATGAAGGAATTGGAGCATCTCCTTTCTGGAAAGACTGAGGGAGCTTGGAAAAGAGGAGACTGAGGGGCATCTTCCATCAAGTGCTGCCAGATTTTGACAGATGTTTTTTGTCTGTTGGATTTAGGAAAATTTGGCTTCCCATGCCCTGGATCCTAGGACTCCCATTTTGATCATACTTACTTGACTATGCTTGTCTTTTAATAATCCAAAAACTGCAGAGAAAGTGGGGAAGACCTGGAAGACAGTGTCTGGGAGAGTTGTGATGTTAAGGCCAGGCTGGACAAGGTGACCCTGCCTATGGCATGAGGGTTGGAAATTTGTGATCTTTAAGGTCCCTTCCAACCCAAACTATACTATGATTCTGTGTACATAGACTTCATAGACTATGGATTCAGCAGATATTTAGGACCTGCTGGTATGACCAAACTGGGAGATACAAGCCACAGGGGGGTGCACATTCAGATTTTTCTGGTTTTTGGAGTTTAATTTAAAAGCTAACTAGGATCTTACAGCCTATTATAGATTGGAGGATGCTAAAAGGACTGCAATGCTTCTGTGAACATGTAGCACCAAAAACCTCAGGGTGGTTTCTCCTGAGAAGCAGAATTTAGAGGTCTGTCAGTTGAGAATACACTTGTCCAAAGGCTCTTTCTTATGATGGATTTGAGCATTAGTGACTTCAAGGTGAAATGGTCATAATTTGGTTTTCCTGAAATGAAGTGCTGTTTGGGACCTTTATCCAAACAGAGGGAGGCATCAAACCAAATGTTCTGGCAGGGTAATTTAATGGCTGCCTTAAAATTTTAGAGCACTGGCAGGTATACAAGCTAAGACTATAAAAAAATAATTAAATTATATGTTTGGGTCATGTGCAGATTGCTTTTGGGAAATCAGGAAGCAATTTCTCTTGCTAAATACACTCTGTAAAGATGCTTAGACCAGGACTAGAGAAATTCAGCTGAGACATGCAGTTTTGAGCCCAAAATTTGGCATTAACTCCCTTAGGAGACTGCAGCTCAGCAGCTGTCCTGGGAAGGAATAGCCTTGCTCTGGGATCCAGGGCAGCATTTCTCAGCATAGGAGGTATTTATTTCATATCAAAGAATTGTTTCCTGCAGTAAAAACTTATTCCTTTTTTTCCCTTGCTTTTCTTTTTTTTTTTCCTTTATTTTTCTTTCATTGGACAGATGGGGTTTTCCCTGGGTAGCCTGTTCCCAGCCCCTGCTGCAGCAAAATGCCTCCAATGTTCTTTTCATCTTCCTCCAAAGCCTCAGGTGTAGTCACAGCACTAAAATCAGATGAATAAATGGGCTTCCCTGATGTGGCAAATCCTAATGGCTCATTAAGTAATTTCTAGCTGCCAGAATCAAGCAGCCCCTAAAACAGATTCTGCAAAAGGCAGTTAGAGTACAGACTGTTAGGTTGGGATCTTCCTTCCTTTTTTCTTCCCTCAGGGTGCTTTCCATTTTTGTTTGATACTTTCAGATGCTTTTTGGGTTCTCTTCTTGTTTTTTTTTTTTAAGCATTTTCTCCTGTAGCAATTACCGTATTTCAGAGCTTGAGCATAAAACATAAATATAGATCATCATCTGTGTGCTACTGTTGACTGATTTTAGAAGTTTGAAAAGTGTTTGACAGTTAGTCTTTTAAAAAGTTAGGTTTTTTATGTACCTCAGTAGGTCTCTATGTAGTTGTTGGAATGTCCCAGTGAATGAGCCTCCAGGTACTCTCTCCTTTTCCTAATTTGCATTGTATATTTGCCTTAGTATGGCTTTTGGCTTTAAAACTATTTGCTCTCCTTCTTTTATTGCCAGATGGACTGAATCAATTTGTCTTCTTTAATCAAAATGAATAATTGAAGCTTTATTCATGATTTGCTTTCAAAGATAACGTTTATACATTTTTCATCAAAGCCATTAACCCGTACAGGATTCTACTTATCACTATGCTTTATTTTCACACTGCTTCTCTAAATTATAAATGCCAAAATCAGAGCAACTTTACTCTGAGTGTAGTATTTGATGTAAACATCATAAATGCTGGTTGCTTAGGTGGGTCTGGTCCTGGAGCTGGCTCTCACCAGCATTTTGTATGACCTTGTTCAAGTCATACATCAGTGTCCCTCTACTTACTGGAGGTAACTCTCAGCATTCTTCAAAACCTTGAAACCTCCACTCCCCTGTTGGTTGTTTGGGGTTTTTTTAAAATAAAAATTTGGGGGTGGAACTCAGTTGAAGGGCAAAATGTCATGAATAGAATCATAGAATGGTTTGGGTTGGAAGGGACCTTCAAGATCATCTAGTTCCAATCCCCCTGCCATGGGCAGGGACACATCCCACTACACCAGGTTGCTCAGTACCACATCCAGCCTGGCCTTAAACACCTCCACAACCTCTCTGGGCAATAGTGATTTTATAAATCATTATGAAAGTGTTTATGTTAAAATGATCTTGGTCATCTTCTATGATCTCTGTAAGGACTGGTAAATAAAAGCCTGCTAAATAAGGTGATGGCAAACCAGAGGCCTTCCTGAAAATATTTTGTTATAATTTCTCTCAGTTTTTAATGATTTAAAAGTGACACTGGCTCTTAGCTGGATCACCAGGCAAGAGTTTTCAGTTTCCTTCTTTTCTTCTTGAGATGAAATTATGAGGAAATTTAGTTTTACGTGTTGCACAGTGATTCTGTCATCTCACATGTGATAATTATTTAAGTCCAAGCTGATTGTGGAGTATGCTACCAATTGAGGGAAATCACAGCAGAAGATGGTTCTGTTATTCAGGAGTATGGAGCCAGGCCTTTCTCACTGATCTCAGATGATAGAACAAGGGGCAATGGGTGCAAGCTGGAGCACAGAAATATGAGAAAAAACTTTGCCAGGGTGTGGGTGAGAGAAGAGTGTCCCAGGCTGCCCAGAGAGGGTGTGGGGTCTCCTTCTCTGGAGACATTCAATCCCCACCTGGACACCTTCCTGTGTGACCTGATCTGAGTGTTCCTGTTCCAGCAAGTGACTTAATGATCTTTTGAGGTCCCTTCCAAACCCTGACATTCTGTGATTCTGTTGTTTGCAACTGGCATTATTTAATTTGAACTTGAATTTCAGCCTCAGCTTGTTACCAGAAATTAATTTGCAAAACCACCATAAAATTACATCCAAATACCTCCTGAGCTGCTTTGTCAGTCACTAATTCAGGTATTTCATTCCTAACTTAATGACTAACTCCTTAAAATCTAGTTGATATAGTAGGGTTACACTTAATTCACAGAAATGTATGTAGAATTTAGGTTTGTGCCTGCTTTTATGAAAATAGAATGATTCCTCCTATTCATAAGGTTACTAATTTGTGGTCTGGAAAAATCTATTTCTGATTAAAATGATAGTGTGATAATGAAATATCCTATTCCTAATAGAAAAGGGCATACAGGTATGATTTTTGATTGCCTTTAATGATGCTACTTCCAAAAATAATGCTTGTCCTGTGCCTATTACTTGATTTTTCAAGGTCTCTGGGCTGTATTTTGTATGAGATGTGCTGCCTCAGCCACGCATTTACTGGCCACAACTTTTTGTCTGTGGTGTTGAAAATCGTGGAAGGTGAAATACCTTCTCTACCTGCTAGATATCCCAGCCAGCTGAACCTTGTGCTCCACAGGTATGTTGTTTTCTTACTTAGAAGGTTTTTTAATTAATTTGGAAAATCAATTCATTATTTCTTTAATCTTTCAGCATGCTGAATAAGAACCCTTCATTGAGACCAGCAGCAGCAGAGATTCTAGAAATGCCTTATATTGGTGAAAAACTCAAGGTATATAAGAAAAATGCAATAGATACACACTTTTTAAATGAGTATATGTGCAGAGTGGAGGCAGAGAAAATGTGTTGAGAAGAAATAATGAGAGCATTAATCCTAAGGATTTTCAGATCTAAATTTCAAGTATGATTGAGATAGAGAAGGCTAGAGAAATGAAGCCCCTGTCACTTCACACTTAAAATATTTTATGAGCCTATGGCAGGGAGGGTTGGAACTTGATGATCCTTAAGGTCCCTTCCAACCCAACCTTTTCCATGATTCTCTAAGTTAGGACCACTCAGTTCTCAACCTTCCCTGTCAAGAGTGAGAAAAGGAGTGGATAAGAAAGGAAAACAAATCTTCTGGGTTGAGATAAAATAGAACAAATATAGAAAACAACAATAATAATCCTGGTAAACGTATATAGAAGTAAAAATAATATAAGTCTCACTACCTGGTGAAATGATTCTTCTTCTGTGAGTACCAAGGGCAGGTCATTTGGACTTGGGTACATATAATCTCTAAACTCTTCTGATTAGTCAGAGCGTTAATAAAAAACCAGAGCATGTCCCTCTTTTGGTGCCTGCCTCAGTATATAAATTATTTGATTTTTTTATTTTTAAAAAGGTGGTGAAGTTTGGATGACTTTAGCCTCAAGTGTTGATGCCAAACTTACTTAATTTCCTTGCAGAACATACAGGGCAAGTTCAAAAATACGACTGTAGAAGACAAGGCACATGAGTGGCAGAAAAATGCTGCTCCCCTTTTTGATGCTGTGTAAGTATTTTTAATTGTTTTATGGGAAGCAGGGTATGAAATCACATTATTGACAAATAATTACACTTGTAAGCATTTGTTCATCTCTTAGTGCTTTGTATTTAGAGGGACCTATTCCCCAAAAATACAGAAGAGCAACCACAGCAGTGAGATGTGTAATTAAATTTAGGATAAAAAAAAAAAGGGACTTGACAGTTTAAATATTGTTAAAATAAAACTGTGAAAATTGTGCATGCATGTGTAGAATATGCATATGCTAATTTAATACCAATTAGTATGTAAATTATGACCTTTGTCTTTCCATTTTGAAGATTTAGATCATCATTTTAATTATGTGGCAGTCACTTATAATCCTGGGGTTTTTCTGCTTCCTAATTATTGAATGTGAAAGCTGTGTTGCCTAAATGATGCCAAACTTAAAAGAGTGCACACTTAAATTAATGCTCAGCTCTATGTCTGTAGAATGCCATTATAACTATAGTGAGAAATTAAAGCTTGGGATGCTTTTCAGCTCTTGCATCAGTGGTGCCTTTGCACACAATCTCTCATTTAGGCACTGAATGTAGATTTAATAAATTAATCACTCAAAATTACAGAGCTGTGATGATTAAAGCAAATGTCAACATGTCCAATTTCATTTTGCATTTATAAATTAGTTCTGCAGTCTCAGTGGCAGCTGCTTTCCACCTTTGCTTTGTGCCCCTGAGTTTTTGCTGAAGGTGGTTTTGCTCTGTCCCAAAACCTGGAGTCTGTGCTCCTCTGTGGATGCAGTGGACATCCCTGCTTTGTGTTTCCACTAAATTACTGTAAAGATTACAACAGCAATCTGAAATTGCTTTGGAATTATGAGGTAACCTCAATAAAGAAGCTCCAGTCCTGAATTAGCAGTGCTTTTGAAGTAACAGGCCTATCCCTTTAGTTCTTTGTGACCTTGGCTTTTGGAGAAGACCCACAGTTTTCATGCTGTGGTCACTCTGCATGTGCTGCCAGTTCTTCTGGTTGCAGTCATCCCTCAGGAGAGGTGACTAGCTTCAGTGTTTTCTAAATCACAGAATCATAGGATAGTTTGGGTTGGAAAAGTCCTTCTTATGTTGAGGGCTCCAGAGTTGGACACAGTAACTCCAGGTGGGGCTTATATCCAGTCTGAATCTCCCTTCTTCCAATTTACATCCATTATTCCTAGTCCTTCCATCACATATCCTATTAAAAAATCCTACCCCAGCCTTTCTGTACCCTCCTTCAGGTGCTGAGAAGAAGGATTTAGTATTAGTATTAGGAACAAAGACAGTGGAATTTAAAGCCAAGTTTTCTTGACATCTTTTTTACTCAGTTTAACTTCTGGGAGTGTAGCATAAAGCTCTCCTAGAAATTGTGGTTGGAGTTTCTCCCTTGTTATTTCTCTTCTTGCTGTCTCTCATGGCTAGGCAAGTCTCTGTCTTTTTCTCAGACTAAAGTTCTCTGTTTCCATGTAAATATCTTCAGAATGAGTGGGTTGTTGAACTTCACAAGCACAGATGAATGACACAAAGAATGACACAAGTAATGACAATCTTTTACATCTACAGTTGAGTCTAGTTTCTTCTAGTAAAGACCTCTAATATCTTACTTTATCCCAGTCCCTTCATAAAATTTAACTATTAAAAGTAAGCATAAAGCTCCACAAGGTTCAATTTTGTCTTGAATGAAAAATGGCTGGCATTTTTTTTTCCCCTCAGGGGTTCTTTTAATTTGAATTAGACTTTTTTTTACAGGGGACAAGAAAGCTGTCTACATTATTCCTACTTGAGGAGTTAGTTCCATTCTTATGAATAATTGAGCTCTTCTTGTCTTTGTCCTTAGTCCTTTGTCTTTCAGGCTAATATTCATATCTTTACACTTTTTTTCCCCCCTCTGTAGTCAACATTTGAATAGCATAATGAAAACCTCTCTTCTCATTTATTAAAAGCCTGATTTCAAACTGATAGTGCAGAAGGAACATTGCAATTTATATCTATAAAACTGGGCATTGAAATGATCAGAAGTCAATTTGATTCAGAGGAACACAAAAATAGTGACTTGAAATGAATGCTTGCTGTCAGAAATACAAGCAATTGAGAAAGTGAGGTGAGGGAAATATGACCTGCCAAGGTGCTGCAAGATATTGTTTCATTTTTGTAATTACTATAGACTGTGAGAGAAAAAATTTCATGTTAATACCCTCTTTCTGATACAGTACTAACAGTGCTAATAAATAAAGCTGTCAATAATTCATGCTCAGCTTTCAGAGATGCTCTTTGGGGACCATTTGACTGGTGAATTGTTATTATTGATTAGGGCTAGAAATTCAAGAAGACAGGATGATAATTATAACAATCATTAAATACACATTAATACTCTATTTCATTCCAGACATCTCATAACAATCAATGCAAAATATATGGGTGGTATTGCTTTTTTTCCTGTGGTCCTCATTTAAACACTGCCTTTGCACTTGGAATATGCTCAATAATGAAGCCTGACAGGGTAAATATTTCACTGTGCTTCAACATTTATTCTTTTAAGGAGCTGAGTTTACCTTTTTTTTTCAATTCTCACCTGAAATTATTCACCTCCTTTGTGAATCTAAGTTTAAATATTTAAATTTCAGAGGCATTTGCTTTCCAAACTGGGGTGTGTTTAGTCTGCTGTAATACATGTGACTTTCTAATTACTCCATTCGAGATGTCATTATGCTTCAGTATCAAATCAAAAAATACTGATATTTTTTTCTATGGAGATGGATTTGCATACATTAAATTTCAGGCAGAGGAAAGTTCATTTGCAAACTCTGCAGGAACTCTCTGAAGTGCAGAAAATGACACCACGAGAGCGAATGAGGCTGAGGAAGTTAAATGCTGCAGATGAGAAAGCAAAGAAGTTGAAGTAAGTTGAGCATAACTTTTAACACTGGGCTCTAACAATGCAGATTTTCCCCCATCCAGCAGTCTAATAAGAGGCTTAACGCATTTTATTTTATAAAAAATAAAAATAGAAAGGGCCTTCAGCTACTCCAAAGACAATGGGAATTTGGATGAGTTAAATCGCAGGGATTGTTTATGTAGAAAGAAAGAAAATAATAAAATAATCACAGAATGTCATGGATTGGAAGGGACCTCAAGAGATCATCTAGTTCATCCCCCCTGCTGAAGCAGGAACACCCACATCAGGTCCCACAGGAAGGTGTCCAGGTGGGGTTTGAATGTCTCCAGAGAAGGAGACCCCACACCCTCTCTGGGCAGCCTGGGACACTCTTCTGTCACCCTCACCCTGACAAAGTTTTTCCTCATGTTTCTGTGGAACCTTCTGTGATCCAGCTTGCACCCATTGTCCCTTGTTCTATCATTGGATGTCAATATAATTGTATTTGTGAATAAAACCTTCTGAAATCAGTTTGCTAGTTCACTGAAACGAACCTCACTTGAATAGATGCTGTGACTGTTTGACACTGTGGGAGTCTGATTATAGAATCATAGAATAGTTTGGGTTGGAAGGGACCTTAAGGTATTTGCTTTTCCACATCTATTTCTAGAAGATCTGTTTTTGTTGCAATGCCTGGTAGCACACCATAAATACAAATATTCTGCATTCACAGGCAGCTGGCAGAAGAAAAATATCAAGAAAATATCAGAAGAGTGCAAGAATTCAGGTCCCGTAATTTTCGGCTGAATGTCAGCATCCTACATGTACGTGTGTTATGTTAGAGGTCTCATTTATCCATAGTCATTGTACATCACTTTTCTTTTAGCTTTAGAATCATAGAATAGTTTGGGTTGGAAGGGACCTTCAAGATCATTTAGTTCCAACCCCCCTGCCATGGGCAGGGACGCCTCCCACCACACCAGGTTGCTCAATGCCTCATCCAGCCTGGCCTAAACACCTCCAGGGACTGAGGGGGCATCCACAACCTCTCTGGGCAACCTTTTCCAGTGTCTCACCATCCTCACAGCAAAGAATTTCTTTCTTATCTCCAGCCTAAATGTCCCCTCTTCCAATTTGCATCCATTACTCCTAGTCCTACCATGATGTCTCCTACTAAAAAGTCCTACCCCATCCTTTCTTTGCCCCCCCTTCAGGTATTGATAAGTTACTATTTCTGATGTCAGAGTTCAAAATGCATTCTTTTTCAATAAAAAAAAAGTATTTTAATCCTTTAAACACTCTTAATTTGGCACAACCGTGGATTCTTTTAGTCTGATTCATTAAGAATCATATCAACATTTTTAGTAAGAATCAAGTCTTTTTACTATGAATTACAACCAGGGTAAGCTTTCCTTTGCTTTTTAATTTATTTGTGTCCAAAAATAGACCTGGTCAATTTTAGGGCTATGTGGTAGTGTAGAGAGAGCAGTGTGGAAATAGCCTGTGAAAACATCACAGATATAATGAGGTTTCAGTTAGCTCTTTGTCTTCTTCCATTTCTTTCACATGTAGCCTACTTTCTGTTTTCCACTGTGTCTGGATTAAAAAAAAAAAAGTTAAATCTGACTCTGTTTGTGACTGAGTCACTACTGATCATTTACAAAAAAGCCTGGGTTGGGGTTTTTTGGTTTTTTTTAATGTTTGCCTCATAGATGTCCCAGTGGTTGTGTAGATCAGGGAAGCCACTGTTTGGTGATCCTGCTGAAAGCTCTAACTGTATTTCTTTCTTCATGCTGCTTTGTTCAACCAAGGAATCTGAGGAACAGGCTTCAAAAGCCCTCATTCATTCTCAGCCAGTCATTACACATGGCTGTGTGTCCAGGGAATATGATGAACCAAGTGGAAACGAGGTGTCAAGTCAACTCTGCACGTCAGAACCTACAGAGCATGGTAAGAACATGATACTTGGTGTTGAAATGGTATTAGAAACAAAGCAAGATTTGATTTTGTCTCTTGTGCTTCATTTGTGGTGGGGGAACTGGAGGATAAAGAGCAACCAAAGTTGGAAAAAAGTTTAAAAAATTGCAGAAGATGGAAGGTGGATGTATGCGCATATGTACAGCAGGAGGTCTGATTCCTCAAGTCCAAGTGACCTGTGAGCAGTGACAAAGGTGAACTCACTTCCTCCAAATGAGAAGTTTAGTTAGGAAGGAATAGATTTAGCTTTACACATAGGAAATCTTTGTTACACTCTTGGCAGTTTTCTTTATCTGCAGCCATGAAAAAAGTAGATGGAAACTCTTTAAACTGAGCTGATCCACACTGTCTCCAAATACTTAGCTGCTGTGTCAAGAATATGAAGTTATTCATGATGTAGATAGATTAAAAGGGTCAGATGGTGGAAATGTCTTTAATGGATAAATTATTTCTAAGAGCACATTTATATCTTTCGTTATTTTTTTTTTTAATATTTTATATCTATTTTTATATTTTTTGTTTTTCCAGTGTTCTGGAGTAGTTTCATACTCTTAAACATTTAAGAATCCTTGTGTAATCACCATTCTGGTGAAAGATTTTAAATCAGATTAGAAAACTGCAAGTGCTTTTAAGTATGAAAACTGCTTTTCTGTAATAACTCTGCTTTTTGTTTATGTGTGTCTATGCCATTAAAAGGAAGGCATCAAACTAAGTTTATTTCTAGTGGAGGTGGGTTTTCTTAATAATAAATGGCTTTTTTTCTTTCAATGTAGGATGATCTGTGTAGGAGACAAGGCAGCTGCTACAAATACATCCTTAGGGGGGAGGACAGGGAAGCTTGCAAATAGAGGACCAAGAGAAAGCAGTCAGTGTGGGTGGGATGTGTAATGGGGGAAGCATACAAAGATACCTAAATAGAAACAGAACAACATGCATGAAAGGGAAGAAATTGTTGTTTCTGCCTTTAGAGATCACTGAGCTGTGAAACTATAATGACAGAAATTAAGTGCACATGTATCTGTGATGCAAAAGTTGGGTCAATCCATTGTCCAAAACTGAATGCATGCTTAATTGCTTTTGCCAGAGTCTCTGACATTGAAGGTGGGGTGGGTTTTTGAGAAAAAAAAAAGAGTTGTGGAAAAGCAAGAGAAATTACATGGTTCCTTTGCTTTGCTTTTGTTGAATACCTTGTTTTTCCTGAAGCTGATGTCAAAGCTGTAACTTAACTCTATTCAGTGCAGAATAATGAATAGATTTCTTTCCTTAAAACAATTCAGTGCAGCCATGTCTATCTTTCATGTCTAATTATTAATCTATTAATGGCACCTTTATTTGAACATGTAGAAACAGCTCGGCTATTGATTTTCAAAAGATTTTTTTTCTTGATCAATAGAAAACCAAGAAAGATAGGAGGCAACTAGGAAATGACTTTATAAAGTTGTCTTGCATATTAAGAGACCTTGCTAAGTCTGTACTAGCTTAGATTTCAAAAACAAACAAGAGCCCTGGTTTGAATTAATCTTGGGAAGGGGAGGAGAGGTGAGAGAGTGTTTATTAATCATAGAATCATAGGGTTGGAAGGAACCATTAAAAGCCATCTAGTCCAAATCCCCTGCAGTGAGCAGGGACATCCTACTCACTTGCCTCAGCAAGCCTGGCCTTGAATATCTCCAGGGATGAGTCCTCCACTACCTCTCTGGGCAACCTGTTCCAGTGTCTCACCACCCTCAGTGCCAAGGAGGCTCAACAGCAGCCTTTGAATTTTGTCAGGATGGACCTAAAAATTTCACAAATAGGAAACAGCTAGTGATAGTACCTCAGTCTCAAAAGGTAGGGAAGAAAGTTCAACCCATCTTTGGGTCATATCCTGTAGTCCTTGAATTGCAACATGAACAGAAGATCAGGGTTGTGAGGAAGACCAGGCTCTTCAAGGGTTAAGAGGTGGAAGAGACAATAAAATGCCTTACACTTGCCTTTCACTGAAAATTAAATTATCTACAACACTGTGAAATGCGGTTGTATGTCATTGGGGAAGACATCAAATCCAAAGCTCAGGGTTTAGCTTGAGTAGGCAGACTTAAAAACTATGGCATCTTGATCCACTTTTAGACTTACTTGGTAGTTCTACTTACTGAAAGTTGGGAAAAACAAGACAATGTAGTTAGATAAATGAAAATTACTCTGACAATTTGGAGTTTTGGACTTCGTGGTTTAGGAGTTTCAGCAATATCCAAGACATTTGACTGCTGGAGACTTACCTGGGAAGCTTAAGCTTCTCTCCATCAACAGTGGTTCTCTGAATGTGTTTTTTATCCTAATTAGCAGCCCTGTGCACTTGAGGGGCAATTAAAAGAGTTTTCTGAGCTCACAAATAGATGACCAATTCATTAGTCTCCATTTTATTTTGTGAACTAGGGAAGGAATCTGAGTGGCCCCCATGTTTCTGTTGAGATGGAACTCAGTCTCTTAAAGAAAAGGTTCATTCAGGCACAGTTTATGCCAGAAGTTCTTTAGATGCTTAAAGAGAGAAGCTCATCCTTATTCCTGCAGAGAAATGTTGCTGGCAGTGTATTTTAAAAATAAAAATCAGTTAGTTTTTCAACATCATGTTCCTTACTGTGCCATCCAGCAGTACTGTACAGCTTTATTATCTCAGTGGGACTAGAAGTGCTGGTGAGTCATAGACTCATAGAATAGTTTGGGTTGGAAGGGACCTTAAAGATCATAGATTCCTGTGAGGCTGATTTAGACAATGAGATTTGAAACACAGCTCTTCAGATGTCGCATGCTAAGCCAGAGCATTTTGTGGTGGCTCATGGACCTTGGCATGCTGTCTGCCTTCACCCTCTTTGCTTCTGGGATTTCAGACACGTGTTCTGCAGTATCCTCCACACTTCAGCGGGAAATAAAGAACTTGGGGAGGGTCAAGAGATCAAAGAAACTAAAACTTTTGCAAATTGAAGTGACTATGAAATGCTTTTGTGCTTACTTTTACTCAAGCTCGAGAAGAAATGGATCCAATTTTAACCTGGGAGTGGGTAGCAGTGAAAAAATGATGTGAATAGCTTGAGCTATTTTTGTTTTAATGAGCCAAGAGAGAAAGCTGTGCATTAAATGCACACAATCCACAGACTTGATCTTTTCTCCACAGAGAAAACCCTGTCCCTCAATCCCAGTCCTCCTGGAAGAGCACTAACATTAATTTGATCACCAAATCCAGACTGTGGCTACTCTGGGTATCTACTTGCACTACCCATTTCCCAAAGAATTTGGCCCATTTTATACATTCTAGAGAGTTCCCCCTGCTTCTGTATGTAGAAAGCCTTTCCTGGGCCAAATATTGCAGTGCTTGTGAACCTTCCTATTTCTGGTTTAAGATTTACTTCTGACTGTTCCATGCCTTGTTGCCTTGCAGTTTAGGTAGTTCTTTTCCATCCTCTCCTTAATCTCCTCGTGTTTTTATAGGCAGCAGTAACCACCTTCTCTTTATTACCTCTCTATATACTTCTGTTTTATTCACATGTTTTTGGCATATCTGAAACTTGTTTCCTTATTCCTTTCCCAAGAAGTTTCCAAACCCTTCTTTCACAATTTGCAATAGATTATTTTGGAGTTTAATCCTTAAAATCACAGCTCTGTTCTTTGAATTTTCTCTATCATTCCAGTTTTCCCTAAAACATCAGCCTAGCTATTTAGAAGAACTCACACAAACATAGGACATCCTCTTGGTATGCAGTGGCAGCTGGATAAATAGGCAGGCACACAGTGTTTTAAGGAGTATCTCTTTAAATCTTCAGGGTTTAGGATTTTCTATCTCCAGTTCCTTGCTTTAGCTGTGTTTAATGTGCAAAGGATTCTTTAGGCTTGGCTTTAACTTTTCTCCATGCTGCAGATATTCAGAGAGTGATGGGCAGATGAGTACTTGCAATAGTTTAGGTTTAAATTTCTGCTTTTCTTAAGTTTCAAAACTTAAGCTTATTATCACATCTTTCCTCACTTGTGCAAACTGTTCTCTTTATTTGTGAAAAGGCAACAGAGTTTCTGAGAAAGCATCAAATAGAAAAATTGCTTTAAGAATTTATTATCAATTTCTACAGCTGAAAAATGTTGGGTTGAAAGCAATCTATATTATTAATATAAAACTATCTATATTATCATAATTTTTACAGGAGTTTTAAATTCACCAAGCTTAAGGCTAATGGGCAAGAAAACTTTAAGCCACAAAATGCTACTTTGTACTTATATAGCTGATGAGATATAATGAACAAGAGTAGGGAAGAATTA
This sequence comes from Turnix velox, assembly GCA_013400935.1. Classification (NCBI taxonomy): domain Eukaryota; kingdom Metazoa; phylum Chordata; class Aves; order Charadriiformes; family Turnicidae; genus Turnix; species Turnix velox. The sequence goes on along the minus strand of VZTY01016820.1, from coordinate 13,343 downwards.
ATTAAAAAGAAAAATTATAGAAATTATTTATACAAATCCTTCTGTAATTCTAAGGGCTTGTCTTCATCACAGCACTTAAGTGGGAGGAATGAAAGAGAAATCCCAACTAAATCCCACTGAATCTAAGGGCTAGCAATAGAATACTGTATCTTATGGATTTTGGGTTGCCAGGACATTTTTGGCTGAGCCTTCATCCATGTTCACATCCAATTCTGTAAAAACCCCATGTTCTGCATAAACTACTACTCTGCTCTTAATAGACATGTTCCTGTTTGGGAAGGGATCGACTTAAAGGAGCAAAATAGCTCAAGCTAACTAGTTGAGGTCTTTAAATGTACATGAAAAGGATTAAAAAAGTTAAAGGGCAGATATTATATGAGCTCTCTCAACTGTGTAACATTCCTGTTTTATTTCTGTTTACTGCAAAGATTATAACATATTCAATATCTTAGCTTAATATGTTGCAGTGCATTATATCAGGTCAACCCCCCCCAATTTCATTACAATGATAAAATACATTGCAGCAAGTGCGTACATAATTTCTAAATTTCCAATGCTGATTGTAAGCTATGAGTATATTTGCTTTGAATTTCAAGTGGGCAAAGTTCATTTGTCTCTCTAATAGGAAATGTCCACTTAGAAAATATTGTGAGGATTTTTTCCCTGCTCTTTTATTTTTGCAGGCTGCTTTGAAGGGTATTTCAGGGATGTTTTCTTATATCTTGGGAGTTTGTTTCTGAGCATGTCTTTGATCATCTCTGCACAGGCACATTTTGTGAAGCAGAACTTTTGCATAATGATTGGGGAACTCTTCAACTTTTTGCCCAGAGAGGCTGTGGATGCCCCCTCAAACCCTTCCAACCCAAACCATTCTATGATTCTGTGCTAACTTTTAGGAAAACCATGTTTTGTTTTTCAGTGTGACAAACCAAAGTAAAACAGAATAATATTTATGAAAAGTGGCACTAAGCACCTTTCTGCATTATCTTTGGTACTAGTATCCTTTCCATTGTAACCAGAAAGAATTTTCTCAACTAAGAAGGTGCTGTGATGACTTCTACTATGGGTTACCCACTGGTTTCCAGGAGTAATGGATGGAAATTGGAAGAGGGGAGATTTAGGCTGGAGAGAAGAAAGAAATTCTTTGCTGTGAGGGTGGTGAGACACTGAAAGAGGTTGCCCAGAGAGGTTGTGGGTGCCCCCTCAATCCCTGGAGGTGTTTAAAGCCAGGCTGGATGAAGCATTGAGCACCCTGGTGTAGTGGGAGGTGTCCCTGCCCATGGCAGGAGGGTTGGAACTCGATGATCTTGAAGGTCCCTTCCAACCCAAACCATTATATGATTCTTCTTTAATGGTTTTACCCTCCTTCCAGGATCAGAAAGCATATTCCCTGACTTGCTAAAATGATTCCATGGAATGGAGGAATGTGCCTGTTTGGCTCTAGCATTTGCGGTTCTCTGTCCTTCACTTGTCCTTGGAGCACAGGGTGACAAAATTCCTGCTCCTCTCACAGAATTTGGGCATCCTGGGAGCCTGCCCCTCTGACCTGCTCATCTGTCTCATGTTTTCATTGCTCACTTTCACACCTTGTCCCAGATTCAATTAAAGGAATAGTAAATCTCATTTATGGCAGCACAAGCAAGGTTTAACGAGGTTTGCAGGTTTTAGCCACAAAGATGAAAATTAATCCATGCTTTTTTTTTTTATGTTTAATTGACTGAAACTTATATTACTGTCTTCATTTAAGGAGTTCTTCCCTAGAAATATTGCCTTTGAAGAACTGATTTCTTGCCTTGGTTATAACCCTCCATTTAAACTCTTCTTCTCTGAGAGGAGCAATAGAATTAAAGAGAGATTCCTGGGAATTTCTGAGTCAAGTCTTTTACAGTATTTTAAAAACCTCTGGTAACCTCTGGTGTAGTGGGAGGTGTCCCTGCCCACAGCAGAGAGGTTGGAACTAGATGATCTTGAAGGTCCCTTCCAACCCAAACCATTCTATGATTCTGTGAATTATGAAGTCCCAGCATGGGAACAAAGCTTTAAAAGGGAGGCAATTGTCTGTATCCTAGCCCTGTATCTTAATTTTTCTCTAACTTTTGGGGCAGTGTGTGGTACTTCTGTTTTCTTACTATAGTAGTGTTAAGATTTACATCAGTGTACATTTGTTAGAGATGATTAATTATTTGCTCCTTGCTTTGCTGTCTGTGCTATGAAATTACAGCAGATTTTTTTCCCTAGCTGTATGAAATTGTAGCATTTTTTTCCCTTAAGATGGGAAAGTGACAGCTGAGAAAATCTGCTTTCTTCCAGAGATGCATTGAAGGCTTGAGACTAAAAAGTATCCTAGTCCTTAAGAGGCAAGTGTGACTTTGTTGCTGTGAATATTAAGTGGTGAAAATGAACATATGTTGCACCATTCTGCTTCCTTTTTTCCTTTTCCTCCTTTTTATATAAATAAATGGGGCCTCACTTATTGTCTTCTCCTTGCACTGCAATGTGAGAATGCTGCCTCAATGCACCAATTATAACTTCAAGGCAAGAGAAAATTAAAGATATTTATCAAAGTATTTTCATTTCTTTGTAGCAAATGGTGCTTGCCAAGATATCATTCTACCTGAAACAAGGTCTTGGTGGATTTAAGCAAAGTATTACAACTATCACTTCCCTTTGTTTTCTGCATAATTTTGTCTTCTTGAGAAATAACTGTGATTTTATGATATTTTTAGATAAAGGTATTTTACCCTTCAATTACTATGTTATGATAATGTATAGGAAGAAACCTAAATGTTATTATTCAGGGCTATTATTTTCTTTTGAATATCTAATAGCAAATATCAAGCATCTAAAGTGGAATGTTGTAATTCATGGCTATTATTTTCTTTTAAATATCTGATAGCAAATATGAAGCATCTCAGTGTTATACCCAAGCTGCCTGGCAATACACGTATACCAGAAATAGCTGATTTTGTTCAAAATGAAGTGCTTTGTAAGCAAATAAAAGATGCTGTGAATGGCCTTGGTGTAACAGGCACAGGTTGATAAAACACTTTGTATTTCCAGAAAGCAGCTGACAAAGCTGGGGGTGTGAGGGGGCAGAAGCAGTAGTAGAGACTTTGCTTATTCCCTACAGATTATATAAGAATGATGCACTGAAGGGAAAACAAGCACTAGAAGGACAAGTAGAGGTTGTGAGAGATTCTTCTCCCCCTCTGCTAAACCCAGGTGAGAGCACATCTGGAATATTGTGTCTAGTTCTGGAGCCCTCCGTTGATGGAGGACAGGGAACTGCTGGAGACAGTCCAGAGCAGAGACACAGAGATAATGGATTGGAGCATCTCCCTTCTGAGGAAAGGCTGAGGGAGCTGGGGCTCTTCAGCTTGGAGGAGACTGATGACCTCATTCCAGTTTGCAGATTACACCAAAGTGTGTGGTGCAGTTGATAAGTCAGAAGGAAGGGATGCCATCCAGAGGGAACTTGAGAGGTGGGGTGATCAGAAAGGCTGGGGTAGGACTTTTGAATAGGATATGTGATGGAAGGACTAGAAATAATGGATGCAAATTGGAAGAGGGGAGATTTAGGCTGGAGATAAAAAAGAAATTCTTTCCTGTGAGGGTGGTGAGACACTGGAACAAGTTGCCCATAGAGGCTGTGGATACCCCTTCAATCCCTGGAGATGTTTAAGGCCAGGCTGGATGAGGAACTGAGCAATCTGGTCTAGCTGGAGGTGTCCCTGCCTGTGGCAGGGGGGTTGGAACTAGGTGATCTTGAAGGTCCCTTCCAACCCAAACCATTCTATGATTCTGTGCATTGCTACTGACATAAGCTGTGGTATAAAATCCATTTTAATATCCTGCATATTGTCTGTCTGCATACTTTAAACTCATATTTGCCTTTAGAGATCCCTGAAGACCCAGAGGTTGCTGAAGAATATTATAATGACGAGTTTGAATCCTGTTCAGAAAGCAGTGAAGAGGAGGAGGAGGATGTGGAAGAGTCACAGATGGTGTCTAAGACAAATCACCAGGTATATGTGACCTTTATAAAAACAGTATGCATTTAATACTCAGGGAAAAATTAAGCTCCTTGGAAGATTTTTGTCCTGCTGACATTACTGAATTTGGTTTTGTTAGGAATGTCTGTGTATGTCAGTGTCATGAATTAATTACATGAATGTGCATCAGTAATTCTTCTGAGACATGGATGACAAAGAGTCTTAAATTCCTTCAAGATTTAGGAGACCACTCTCCTGAATGCTATTGGGAATGATTTTGTCAGTAAACTCCCTTGTGACTAATTCAGAATGGCATTCTCTGATGTGTTAGCTGTGGATAAATTAAGTTAAAGTTGAAGGTGTGCATCAAACATCAGATCTGAGATCCAGCTATTGTTCCCAGGGACAGAAAGGCACCTTGAGGTGCCACTTCTTCCTCCCTAGATTAGATCTATTTGCTAGGAACTTTGAGCCTAAACAACTGTAAGACCTCAGCAGAAATGTGTAGATTTTCCTGAGAATCTCCCAAAGTGTTAGTGAAGAGAAAACTTATTATTGGAAGTCTTCAAGTAGCTTAGTCTTAGGGCCTGTAGTGAGAAGAAGAAGGTTGATGTTTATTGGAAAAGGCACCTCATTTAGATCTGATATAAAGGAGCTGAGAGAATCCTGTCTCCAGTGATCAAGAAAGTCTCAGTGAAATCAATGAACTTAAATACCCAAGTCAGTTGTGAAAGTGGATCTTCCCAAGGTATTTTGGAACAATCCATTTCTCCCTTAAATCCTTGCACACAGTCTGAGCTCACAAGCAAATTTTGCAGAGGATTTTGTGATGTATTTTGCATTTTAGGGAGCCAGCCTAACACTCATCACTAAATTATAGCCAACTTCTACTCATTTTAGAAAATTTTGGACAAATAGTTTCTTTAAGATGTAGTTCTAAGAGCAAAATGGTGTGTGAAGAGTCCTCAAATTCTCTCTCACCAGTTAAACTTGAAATTTAGTGAGGAACAGCTTCATTTTATCTAGAAATGTCCTCCTGCCTTTCAAACCAAACATGTAAAATACTTTCAAAGCCAGAATGTTTATATAGTAGTGATCTAAAGAAATAATTGGTGAATTGTTAGTCAGTGAAATATCTAAAAAAAACAATGCTTTGATTCACTTTGCTGTGTCTGTGTTTACCCACAGCACACAGTCATGCAAATGCTCTGTTTCCCAGAAAGTCTACCACAAGATACTCTTGAAAATGAACTATTGCTTGCTCTCCTCAGGCCCTGAGATGTATATTTTTCTTCTCAGAATGCCTTTTAAAGTCTTCATTTAACTTCCATTGGTGGCATCATTAAGTGTCAATCAATAGTGTTTTTGAACAGGCAGATGGCTGCTTAGAATTAGCCAAGGGCAAAAAATAAAAATAGATTTTTCAATAATTCTGAATAAATTAGGCATTGGCAGTCAGGTCTGAACTGCAACAGTCCCTCCTTTTGCAGTGACTCACAATTCTGTGATTACAAGAGCAGTTGTGGGCTGGAAGAGCTGTCCCACTGGCACCTCTTGTCTGAATCCAGCCTGATCACCCTGAGACTAAGAGCAGCTCTACCAGCGTTAACCCTCTGCAATCCCAGTCTCTCATAGACTGACTGGGAACAACCCTCTGTGACTATTTCCCTTTATTAAGACCTCTGTTTGTCTTTTTTGTTTTTCGTTTTTTTTCCCCTCATGTTGATCTGACCACCTTAGATAAAGCTGAAGTGCATTTATGGAATCATAGAATAGTTTGGGTTGGAAGGGACCTTAAAGATCATCTACTTCTAACCCACCTGCCAAGGGCAGGAACACCTCCCACTACACGAGGCTCCTCAGTGTCTTGTCCAGCCTGGCCTTAAACACCTCCAGGGATTGAGGGGGCATCCACAACCTCTCTGGGCAACCTCTTACAGTGTCTCACCACCCTCATTGTAAAGAATTTCTTTCTTCTCTCCATCCTGAATCTCCCCTCTTCCAATTTACATCCATTATTTATAGTTCCTCCATCACATATCCTATTAAAAAGTCCTACCCCTGCCTTTCTGTAGCCCCCTTCAGGTATTGAGAAGATACTCTGAGGTCCCCCCTGAGCCTTCTCTTCTCCAGGATGAACAACCCCAACTCCTTCAGCCTGTCCTTCATAAGGGCATTAGCTCCAGCCCTTTGATCATCTTCATGACCTCCTCTGGACCTTCTCCAACAGCTCAGTGTCCTTCTTATGTTGAGGGCTCCAGAACTGGACACAGTAACTCCAGTTGGGGTCTCACCAGAGCCCAGTAGAGGGGCAAAATCATCTCTCTTGACTTGCTGGTCACACTTCTCTTGATGCAGCCCAGGATTTGGTTGGCTTCTTGGCTGCAAGCACACTGCTGGCTCATGTTGAGTTATTAGCATGTATGGGACATCTTCATTCTGGATGTCAGCAGTTATGTGAGATGAATCCTACTCAACTGTAGGTGGGATCATGCTCAGTTTTATTAATAATCCTGAAATACTAGCAGAATACTTTTGATCTTGCTGGTGTATGGCAGGGGGTTTGCTTCTGCAGTCATTCACTTAATACCAAAACTCCTACTCCTCTTTCTGTGGTGGGATTCATAGTCTTAACCTCTTTCTTCAAAAATACTTCCATAAATTAACCTTTTGGAGGTGGGTGCTAATAATTCCACTGCCACACACAGGAGAAGGTGAGATGTTTACATTCCTTATCTCTGCAAACCTCTCAATCTTCCAGGGCCAAGATTGCTTTACTAGTTACTTGTGAGCAGAGAGTGTGCTCCCTGCTGACCCCATTACTTCAGACCATGATTAAAACCAAAAAATATCTGATGTTCATACATTAGAGGTCAGAGAAGTCATCTAATGGAGCAACTTATTGAGGTGTGTGGTGTAGAAAGACATTGGAGTTATTTATTCAAGCTCTATTAAGCTCCCACACATGTCAAGACAGAGAATTAGTTCCTTTATGTGGGATGTGACACTTCTTCACTCAGGAAGGTAGAGTTAGGCACCAGAACAATGTAGTTTCAAAGATGGGAACTGAGCTATTTTTCCTCATGTTGGCGTATTTTGACCCAACCTGTGTGTTTTCAGTGACATTGTCCAGCTGCAGATGTTGAGATCCCACCAGTTTCACCCCCTAAGCACATCTGGACCTTTCATCTTGGTCACAGCACTGGTGTTTAGTATCCTTAGTCCCTTTCTTTTGGAGCAGAATTGCAGATTGCAAGGAGTAATTTTAATTTGCCAATTCCTTTTCCAGACTTTTTCAAGCCAGTAGCTCTTTTCCACCAAGGAGGGGGAAAACATGTAAGAGAAACTATTTGTTAAAAAAAAAAAATTGAAAAATATGAAGCTTAGGAGAAGTTGCGTCCTGAAAAATTAGTGCACAGTGAAGTTTCCATTGGCTATAATTTAACTGAGATGCTGATGGATGCTTTTTACTGCAGTTTATCACCACCTTCTTTGTGTTTCCTCTTAGCAAATTCCCCCTCTTCCTTCTGAAAAAGCCTACTAATGGGGTACATTAATTTCCAATTTTCAATTTCCAAGTTGCTTCTGAGATTATCAAGCCAGATAATGAGGTATCTTAAATTATTATAGGTCCAGAGGCTGTGGGTGGTCTGTGTGCTGCCACCCACCCAAAAAAAATGCTCCCCTGGATTCCTATCATGCACCTTTGCTGTTATAAAGTAGGTTTTATTTGTTCTGAATTTGAATTCATCCATCTTTTATGCATATGAAAGGCTCTTCATGTCAGTACTTTTCCTCTTCTGTAGGACTTTACTTGGAAAAAACAATAAACATTAAAGAAATGTATTTAATAGATAAGCATATTAAATTAAATAGCTAAAATCCTCATGCATTGCTAAACCCCAGGTGGAAAAAATAGAGCATAAGCAGGACAAGAGGAATTATAGCTGTAATATTAAGTCTGTCTTAATTCAGCATTAAATGTATATTTTATATAGAAATTCAATACATTTTTCAGCATTTCCTGGTCACTTTTGGTGCAAACTGGCAAAAGCCCCACTTTAACAGGTTCAGATTAATAAAAAAAGAGGAAGAAAATTTGCCATTGTAGCAGCTGAAGTCAATATGTTGTTTGTTTTTTTTATTTCATATTCCAGTGTTTTAAATTTAAAAATTTAATTTAATTTA
>VZTY01016819.1:9365-21907 GCA_013400935.1 Turnix velox | reverse complement strand
GGGGGGGGGGGGCAGGGATGGGGATGGTGACATCCTTGCTCTGAGGTCACATCCCCTCTGGTTGTAGGTGTCCCTGCAGTACAGCAGCAACGGGGAGTGGCATCACACCTGTGGTGGGACCCTCATTGCCCCCAACTGGGTGCTGACAGCTGCCCACTGCATCAGGTGGGGTTTGGGATGATGTTTTGGGGGTGGGAAGATGGACTTTGCGGAGACTGACAGCTCCTCTGCTCCTCTCCTGGCCCCATCAGCTCCAGCCTGGACTACAGAGTGATGCTGGGCAAGCAGGTCCTGTCAGAGGAGAATGAGGCTGGCTCCTTGGCTGTGGGGGTGGACAAGATCATCGTGCATGAGAAGTGGAACTCCTTCCTCATTGTGTAGGGATGGGAATGGGCATCACACATCAGCAGGGGTCCCCCTTTTCATCCCCATGGTTTGGTGTCCCCCCCTTCCAGTCCCATAAGCTGAGGTCCTCCTTCCTGTTCCATGACTTGAGGTTCCCTCATCCTGTCCCATCCCCATGGTTTGAGGTCCTCCTTCCATCTCCATGACTTGGGGTTCCCCATCCCATCAGTCATTGTCCTTCCATCTCTATGATCTGGGGTTCCCTTATCCTGTCCCATCCCCATGGCTTGCTGTCCCACAGCTTGAGGTCCTCCTTCCACCTCCATGACTTGGGGTTACCCCATCCCAGCCCCATGGCCCATTGTTCCCCTTCCATTCCCATGGCTTGGGGTCCCCCACAGCTCAAAGACCCCCTTCCAGCTCCATGACTTGGGATTCCCCCTTCCTGCCCCATTGCATCCCCTTGGCTCATTGTCCTGCTTCCAGTCCCATGGCTTTAAGTCCTCCATGACTTGGGGTTCCCCATCCCATAAGTCACTGTCCCCCTTCCATTCCCATGTCTTGGTGGGGAGGGGGGATTCCCCATAGCTCAGGTCCTCCTTCCATCTCCATAACTTGGGGTTCCCCATCCCATGCCTCACTGTCCCCCTTCCATTCCCATGTCTTGGGGGGTTCCCATGGCTCAGGGTCCTCCTTCCACCTCCATGACTTGGGGTTGCCCATCCCATGTCTCATTGTCCTCCTTCCATTCCCATGTCTTGGTGGGGAGGGGGTGTGAATTCCCTATAGCTCAGGGTTCTCCTTCCACCTCCATTATTTGGGGTTCCCCGTGTATCATTGTCCCCCTTCCATTCCCATGTCTTGGGGTTCCCCATCCCATTGCTCATTGTCCTCCTTCCATTCCCATGGCTAAAGATCCCCCCCTCCCTTCCATCTCCATGACTTGAGGTCCCCATCCCATGCCTCATAGTCCCCCTTCCATTCCCATGTCTTGGAGGGGGCTCCCCATGGCTCAGGGTCCTCCTTCCATCTCCATGACTTGGGTTCCTCCATCCCATTACCATGGCTTGATGTCCCCCCCCCACATCCTTCTCCATGGCCACCCCTCATCATGGATCTACTCTTCCCCCTTCTCCAAGCAACGACATTGCCCTGATCAAGCTGGACCAGGAGGTGCAGGAGACCAAGACCATCCAAGCTGCCTGCTTGCCCCCTGCTGACTTGACCTTGGCCAACGACTACCCCTGCTACATCACTGGCTGGGGACGACTCCGCAGTAAGCAGAGGGGTCCCCATGGGGAGGAGATGTGGGTTAGAATCCTAGAATACTTCAGGTTGGAAGTGACCTTCAAGATCATCAAGTTCCAACCCCCCTACCACGGGCAGGGACACCTCCCACCACACCAGGTTGCTCAATTGTCCTTAAACACCTCCAGAGAAGGAGAGAAGGGGCATCCACAACCTCTCTGGGCAACCTCTTCCAGTTTTGGAGTTTGAGATAGAATCCCAGAAGGGTTTGGGTTGGAAGGGACCTCAAAGATGATCTAGATTGTCCTTTCAGCTGGTGGGCCCCTGGCTGACACCCTGCAGCAGGCTCTGCTGCCCGTGGTGGACTACGAGACCTGCTCTCAGAAGAACTGGTGGGGCAGCAATGTCAAACCCACCATGGTGTGTGCTGGTGGAGATGGCAATGTGGCTGGCTGCAACGTGAGTTTTGTCCCTGTAGGGGATGGGGACAAGGAGAGGAGGGAGGTGAAGGTGAGAAGAGTAGGTTTGGAGCTGGTGGCCATCCATTTTTGTAGGGTGATTCTGGTGGTCCCCTCAACTGCCAGAGGGATGGAGTGTGGGAGGTGAATGGCATCGTCAGCTTTGGCTCTGGGCTGAGCTGCAACATGGTGAGGAAACCCACAGTCTTCACCAATGTGGCCTCCTACATCGACTGGATCAACCAGGTGGGTTGTCCCCAACTCTGTCCCCACCCCTGTCACCAGATGAACAAGGGATCTCACCCTCAACCCCCCCCTCATTGTGTCTTGATGGCAGCAAATAAGCAACAACTGAGGTGGCACCACGTGGCGAGAAGATGGAGGGAAATAAAAGAAGAAGGTGTTGACCTGGCTTCATGTGTCCTGCTGGTTATTTGGGGAGTGAGACATGGGGATGGTGGGGTTTAGACCCCTCTGCTCATGATCATGGTGGAGCTCCATCCCTAATGTGTCCAACAAGGTGCTCCTGGTTGTGGGGTGATGGCAGTAGGACCTGTGGGTTCTACTTATTGGTGTGATGGGCTGATGGTCTTCTTGAGTGGTCCTGGGGACCTCTATGGACACCCCCACCTTGGATCTGGAGGGGTTCTGAGGGACTTGATGGATCCTAGAAGGTTCTTGATGGATCCTAGAAGGTTGTAGGGGAGTGGTCTTGGCCCTGGGATAGCTGTGGTGGGACTGGAAAAAGCTAGAAGGGTCCTGGAGGAAACCAGGAGGGTCCTGGAGAAAATCAAGAGGGTTGTCTGAAGGAAACCAAGGGGGTTCTCTGAACGAAACCAAGAGGCTCCTCTGGAGGAAACCAAGAGGCTCCTCTGGAGGAAACCAAGAGGCTCCTCTGGAGGAAACCAAGAGGCTCCTCTGGAGGAAACCAAGAGGGTTTTAGGGATCTCAAGGTTGGAGCCCCTGTGAGCTGGTGGCAATGCCAGCTCTGGCTCCACCAGCTGTGACATGGCCCAGAAGTGGTGGGTCACACCCTAGGTCTCCTTCCACAGAGAGAAGGTGGGTGGTGACAGGGAGGTTTGGCTCCTTTCAGGTCAGAGAAGCCTCCAGGAGATGGTGCAATCACAGAATAGGCCATGGAATAAAATACAAAGGATTTATTTTCCTTTTTTTTTCCCATTGCATTTTATCAAAAAATTAACAATATTGATTGCAAAAAAATCATCTCATTCCAATGAAAAAAACCTGACCTTGGGGCCATCAAGGGGTTGAGCAGGGAGAAGGGACACAAACACTGTCACCAGCACACAAAAAGACATGGCCACAGCTCTCCTTTGAGCATGGAGGCCACCACCTGGCCCTACAAAGGGACATCCTTCACCCATTTCTGTTCATCCCTAACACTTCCCATCATCATGGCCTCAGGCTCCATCATCTCTCCACTTCCCAGCACCGTCAGTACTCACAGATGATGTTTCTCAACAGACAGAGGCCACAGGGAGTGTTGATGCTGAGTCACAGATGTCATCACGCCACAGGGATGTCACTCTGTCACGTGGTGGGGGAGGACCTAGGAGTCCACACACCTCATCTGCACATGAAGAAGAACTTTTTACGGAGAAAGTTGAAACATCCTGGGATCTGCTTGTACCCCTCCTTGGCAGAGACAGCGTGGGCCACCTGGGAAGAGAAGGAGAGAATTTGAGGAGTGGGGTTCATGGTGGTAAAGGTGGGGAATAGAATCATAGAATGGTTTGGGTTGGAAGGGACCTTCAAGATCATCTAGTTCCAACCCTCCTGCCATGGGGACACCTCCTACTACCCCAGGTTGCTCAATGCCTCATCCAGCCTGGCCTTAAAAACCTCCAGGGATTGAGGAGGCATCCACAACCTCTTCCAGGGTCTCACCACCCTCAAAGGAAAGAATTTCTTCCTTCTCTCCAGCCTAAATCTCCCCTCTTCCAATTTACATCCATCACTCTAAGTCCTGCCATCCTTGACCCTACTCAAAAATCCTTCCCCAGCCTTTCTGGAAGCCCTCTTTAGGTATTGAGAAGTCACCATAAAGGAAGAGACCTTTCAGAGCATGAAGTCAAACCATGAGCCCAACTCTAGAATAGGACAAAGGGAGGGGACAGCAAGGAAATCCCCAAAATGAGACATTTTAACCACATGGGACTCATGGCAAAACAGCCTTCAAAGAAACTCTGGCCATAGGGCTTGTGGAGTTGGAACTAGATGATCTTTAAGGTCCTTTCCAACCCAAATCATTCTATGATTCTATGATCCTCATACTCAAACCACTCTAGAAGTTAAGAACTAGTGAGGAAGAGAAACAGGGAACATACAAAGAAAGGGAGTGCACCCCACAGCTTCCAGCTGATGGTTTATGGTGTGAGCCCCAAAATCCCTCTTTTCTTTCAAGTGTTTACCTTAAACATTCCTTCTCTACTCATTTCCTTCCAGACACTTGAAGGAAAAGATGGATTTTGGGGTTCAGGCTGCCCAGAGAGAGGGTGTGGAGTCTCCTTCTCTGGAGACATTCAAACCCCACCTGGACACCTTCCTGTGGGACCTGACCTGGGCGTTCCTGCTCCAACAGGGGGTTGGACTAGATGATCTTTTGAGGTCCCTTCCAATCCCTGAGATTCTATTATTCAGTGAAAACCCCAGCAATCTGTCTCCTCCTGTCTTTTTTTTCCCCCAAAATCCCTTCCCTAGCACTGAAATTCTCACCCTACTCCTTTAAAATCCACAGCTGCCACAAAGCACTTCAATTTTACCTCTATTTTCTTTGTATGACCCCCAAAAAAAGCAGGAATAAAAGCCATTTACCCTCAGCAACATGTTGAGGAGGTCTTCTGAATGGGCATATTGCTCCAACACACTGTCCAGTGTCTCCACATACCATGAACCTTTGGAAGGCTCCCTCCAGGAGACAAAACCTTCCCAGAAAGAACAAGAAATCCAGCCATCAGCTCCCACCCCACTGAGTTATTCTGCAAATGAAGCTCAGAGCTTTTTCTTTGCTGCTTTCCCCCTCTTCCTTGTGAAGGATTTGCATGTTGTCTCACCTGGGAAAGTGGAATAAGAGACCAGGATGTCACTGGGAGTGGGCAAACAGGCTACAGCATCTGGCTCATCTGTTGGAGTGTGAAAAGGACTGGCATCTGACTCCAAAGAACCTCCAGGAGCTTCAGCCCCAGGTGAATCCAAATTCACCACAAAGCCTCGGTCTCTTTCTTCTGCAAAAAGTGACAAAAGAAACCTTGATGTTGACATTACCCAACCACACAATGAGCTACACCCCCTGCTAAGAGAAGATAAAACATAAAGAACAAAGTTCCTCTAATAAAACAAAGATTTTTTTGGCTTTCAGGTTGTGCTGGTTGGGTCAAAGCCCTCAAATGATTGATCCTAAATCCCCTCCTTCCATCCCACCCTTATAAAAACACACACAAATCCATACTTCCCCCCCATGAGGAGCTTGTGGGGTTGGGACTAGATGATCTCTAAGGTCCTTTCCAACCCAAATTATTCTATGAGTCTATAATTCTCATACTCAAACCACACTAGAAGTCAAGAATTAGTGAGCAAGAGGAAGAGAAATGGGGAATGCACAAAGAAAGGGAGGAAAAAATCAAAGCCTCCACCTCCAAACCCTGCAGGAGCTAAAACAAAGATTCACCTCCACCACAGGCCTGGATGAAGAAGAGTTTGGGTTTTCCTCTCAGACTGGGGCAATTGGAGCCATTGAAATAGTTGACAATCTTTTCTATGGGAAGGCGTTTTCCATCCGTTCCATAAACCCCTCCAGGGAACTGAATATGGCTTGTCTGTAAGAGGAAAAGCCAGTGATGGGCAAGTTCAGGTTGGTTCCAAGAGAACCTGTTTCCAATCAGGTGTTTCCAGCCTGAAGATACCAAAATCAAAATGATTTCTGCATTGGGGATGCTCAGGAGACCTTTGAAACACACAAAAAGGTGTGGAGACTGAGGGGTGACCCCATTCATGGTTAGAAATATGGAAAGGGTGAGGGGAAGGAGGATGGAGCTTCATGGACATCCAGTGATAGGACAAGAGGCACTGGGAACACAGGAGGTTCCACAGAATTAGGGGCTCTTCAGCTTGGAGGAGACTGAGGGGTGACCCCATTCGTGGTTAGAAAGATGGAAAGGGTGAGGGGCGGGAGGATGGAGCCAGGATCTTCTCAGTGACCTTCAATGATGGGTGCAAGATGCAACACAGGAGGTTCCACAGAAATAGGAGAAGAAATTTTATCAGGGTGAGGGTGAGAGAAGAGTGTCCCAGGCTGCCCAGAGAGGGTGTGGGGTCTCCTTCTCTGGAGACATTCAAACCCCACCTGGACACCTTCCTGTGAGACCTGATCTGGGTGTTCCTGCTTCAACAGAGGTTGGACTAGATGATCTTCTGAGGTCCCTTCCAATCCCTGGGATTCTATGATTCTGTGAAAACCCCAGACTCCACCTCTTATCCAGCTCCTACTCTGCTTCCTCCAGCAACCCACCTAAGAAGCCAAGAGATACATCTCCCACAGACTCAGCTTCACCTTGATGATGGGATTTTAGGAGGGCTGGCCAAAAATCTTCACCAACACAGCCACAACCCTCATGTGTACAAACTTCCCTCCTTCACTATTCACCCACAAACTGAGGGCTCTGGAGAAGCAGCTCCAAGCAAATTCATCCTCTGGGACAAGAAGCAAAGAACATTCACAGTTTTCCCAACCATTGCTCTCTCCTCATCCTTGATCATCTCTGACTTGCACTAAAGTGATCTTACTACAAACATCTCCCTCAGCAGCACAGGAGGAACAGGAAGGACTAAAGCACCTCCCTGTGCTCTCCACCCATCATTTAGCTCAAAATTCTATCCCCCCCCCCAGCTTCCAAAATGGAGAACATCTGTCCAGAGGCACCACCAGATCATACTGCTGATTTTTTTAACCCAGATACAACACTCTGCAACACACCATGACATCAGATGGATCATGACAGGTTGTTTCGCATGTGAGGAATTAACCCCTTCCCACGCTGCCTAAGGATGAAAGGGAGAGGTGTGATGAACCCACCTGACACCCATGGGACAGGATGACCACGATGCAGCAGTCCAAGGTGCTGTGGTCCCATCTTGCCAGCTCCTGCAGCTGAAAAACCATTTCCTACAGAGAAAAGATCATTGTAAGAGGTTTTTTTTCAAACCCCACCTCAGCTGCAAAGTACTGCTGGGACCTGCTCTTGGCCATGTGTCACAGCTGCACTGCTCAGAAGGATCCAACTGATCAGATTTGGATGGAAAGATCTGGATGTGACCAACCTCACCTGAGCTTTGAGGTTCTGTCGAGTCAGGACATTGAAGTGCAAGGATTTGAAACGTTTCTCCAGCCTCCTGCAATCCACATCAGAGCCCTCTCGAGTGGACAGACCTGAGCTTTTGCTGAAATCCACGTTGTTGAGGATCAAGCAGTATCCACAGGGGTCTGCTCTGAGCTCATAAACCTGGCAGGAACAAGTCACAATAAAACAACCTATTATTTAGAGTGTTCACCAGCAGGACATGATGCTTAAAAGTCCTTAAAACAGCTCATTTTGCAGCTTTTTTCCATCTTTCTAAGACTTAGGGATGCTCAACAGCACCCATCCTCCACTTCCACAGTGTTGGCAGCACCAAAAAAAATGCCAAGGGTTCCACCTTGGTGGAAAACTGGCTACTTCTTCCCCTACAGCAGATGGAAAGCTGAAGTTTCTATGAGTTTGGGTTTTTTTAGGCATTTTCATCCAACCTCCCCATGAAAACCCAACTAAGAAGCCATGAGATACATCTCCCACAGACTCAGCTTCACCTTGATGATGGGATTTTAGGAGGGTTGGCCAAAAATCTTCACCAACACAGCCATAACCCTCATGTGTACAAACTATTCTCCCCCCTTCACTATTCACCCACAAACTGAGGGCTCTGGAGAAGCAGCTCCAAGCAAATTCACTCACAAATTGTGTTTATGGCTGTTCCCCTGCCTTCTCTTACTCAACCCTACAATTACAGTGTCTAAACAACACTTCCCAGACAACACACAGCTCAATGACTCGGGAAATTATGGGTTGCCACGCTGGGAATTGTTTAAGCACAAGCTTTGTGTCATCTGTGTTAAATTCTGAGGTGATCTCAAAGAGTACCTGGTGATGATCAACCTGCTCTGAGCCCATCACAAGTTTATAGAAATATGAAAGTGATGGTTCAGACAACACAAAGCAACAAAAAGATGTCCTGGGGTAAGGACAGAAGGCTCAGGGGGGACCTCAGAGGAGCTTCTCACTAACTGAAGGGGGCTACAGAAAGGCTGGGGGAGGACTTTTTAATAGGATATGGGATGGAAGGGCTAGAAATAATGGATGGAAAGTGGAAGAGGGGAGATTTAAGCTGGAGAGAAGAAAGAAATTCTTTACATTAAGGGTTGTGAGACACTAGAAGATGTTGCCCAGAGAGGTTGTGGGTGCCCCCTCAATCCCTGGAGGTGTTTAAAGCCAGGCTGGGCAAAGCACTGAGCAGCCTGATGTAGTGGGAGGTGTTCCTGCCCATGGCAGGTGGCTGGAACTTGATGATCTTGAAGGTCCCCTCCAACCCAAATTATTCTATGATTCTATTTTTTGAAAGCCAAGAGCTTTGGCTTAATTTGGCCCCACCAAACACTCACCAGATCATGGTTCCTCTTGTCAAAAGCAGAACCTACAACACAAAAGAGAGAGGCAGTGCTCAGCTCTGCACAACCACACATTATACCCCTTTCTCCTACCCCCTTCCCACCCCAGCACACACTGGAAATGAGTTTTTGGGATTTCTTCTCTCTGGAAGAGCCCAGGACACGGCTTACCCCGAGTAGATGTTGGAGGTATTTGTGGTCTTTCACTCTCAGCTTGGACTGGGATGGACAAACGTTCAGGGAAGTTCATACCTGGAATGAAACAGAAGGGTCTCACTTTCTCCCCTCCCTCATTTCACAAACAAAGGGTCCCCAGAAGGACCTGAACCAAGAGGTGTTTGTTACAGGGCATAATATATATGTCTTCTCCTTTTCATGGTTCAAAAGACTAATATTTCTCCTTAAAGAAGAGAAGGAAGCTCCTAGAAGCTTCTCAGGGGCTTCAGAAAGGCTGGGGGAGGACTTTTTAATAGGATATGGGATGGAAGGACTAGGAATAATGGATGAAAGTCAGAAGAGGGGAGATTTAAGCTGAAGAGAAGAAGGAAATTCTTTGCTGTGAGGGTGGGAAACACTGGAAGAGGTTGCCCAGAGAGGCTGTGGATGTCCCCTCAATCCCTGGAGGTGGTTAAGGCCAGGCTGGATGAGGCACTGAGCAACCTGGTGTGGTGGGAGGTGTCCCTGCCCATGACAGGGGGGTTGAACTTAATGATCTTTGTGGTCCCTTCCAACCCAAACTATTCTGAGCTTAAAAACTTCTGTTAATGGAAAATAGGACATTCTCCCAGCAGCTCTGTGGTGCCACCCCAAGATAATAAAAATCAGGACTTCACAGACTGTCAGACTTCACAGAAGGAAGAGAGATCCAAGCTGCCACCCTCCACGCTGCTCTTTGCCCACAAAACAACCTCAATACTTACTTTTTTTAGGCAAATCCAGCTCTACAGGCCTCAGGTTCACCAGCTGTGGTTTCACTGGCAAGCTTTCACACTCCTGGCTCAGCATGTCAGCGAGGTCACCCTGCCCTGTGTCCCTCAGAATGGAGAGGAACATGGGGAACGCCTGTTTGCCTCGACTCTCCAGGTCAGTGACCAGCTTTCGGGCTTGGTCTCCTCGGCTGCCAGCGCTCTGCAGAAGAGGAAAACCCAGGACAATGAATGTTCATCTCAAGCCAAGGAGAAAGCCAGGCTCAGGGGCCACCACATGGTCTGTCACTGGGGTGAGAGGGACATAAGACCCTCCTTCACACCTGTCCCCACGACCGAGGGGACACAGGGACCACCCCTGGGCTTGTCATCGGGTCTGAAGGGACACAGGAGCCACCCCATGGTCTGTCACTGGGGTAAGAGGGACATAAGACCCTCCTTCACGCCTGTCCCTGAGTCTGAGGGAACTCAGGGGCCACCTCCGGGCCTGTCACCAGGTCTGCAGGAGCCACTCTTGGACTTTCACCAGGTCTGAGGGGATACAGGGACTACCTCTGGACCTGTCACCGGGTCTGAGGGGACACAGGGACCACCCTCAGGCCTGTCCCCAGGTATGAGGGGACTCACGACCATCCCTGGGCTTGTCACTGTGTCTGAGGGGACACAGGGGCCACCCCATGGTCTGTCACTGGGGTGAGAGGGACACAAGACCCTCCTTCACACCTGTCCCTGGGTCTGAGAGGACACAGGAGCNGTTCTCTGTCTGGCAGACTTCCAGAGAGTAGCCACTCCATGGTCTGTCACTGGGGTAAGAGGGACAGAAGACCCTCCTTCACGCCTGTCCCTGGGTCTGAGAGGACACAGGGGCCACCCCTGAGCTTGTCCCTGTGTCTGAGGGGACACAGGGGACATCTCTGGACCTGTCACCGGGTCTGAAGGGACATAGGGACCATCCCAGGGCTTGTCACCAGGTCTGAGGGGACACAGGGGCCACCTGTGGGCCTGTCACTGGGGTGAGGGGACACCTCCCAGGTCTCTCACCAGGCTGAGGGACATGGTCTGTCACTGCGGCAAGGACACAAGACCCTCCTTCACAACCTGTCCCTGGGTCTGAGGGGACACAGGGACCATCCCTGGGCTTGTCACAGGGTCTGAGGGGACTCAGGGGCCACCCCATGGTCTGTCACTGGGGTGACAGTGAAACAAGACCCTCCTTCACACCTGTCCTCAGGTCCTCGGGGACACAGGGGCCACCCCTGGGCTTGTCACCAGGTCCTCGGGGCACAGGGGCCATCTCTGGACCTGTTACCGTGTCTGAAGGGACACAAAGACCACCCCTGGGCTCGTCACCAGGTCTGAGTGGACACAGAGACCACCCCATTGTCTGTCACTGGGTCTGAGGAGACACAGCGACCATCCTTGGACCTGTCACCAGGCCTGAGAGGACACAGGGGCCGACCAATGGTCTGTCACTGGGGTGAGAGGGACACAAGATCCTCCTTCATGCCTGTCCCCAGGTCTGAAGGGACACAGAGGCCACTCCTGGGCCTGTCACCAGGTCTGAGGGGACACAGGAGCCATCCCGGGCTTATCCCCAGATCTAAGGCTACCCAGGAGCCACCTTGGGCCTTGTCCCTGAGTCTGAAGGGACACAGAGACCACCCCTGGGCCTGTCACTAGGTTTTCGGGGACACAACACCCTCCTTCACACCTGTCCCCAACTCTAAGGTGACCCAGAAGCCACCCCTGGGCCTGTCACCGGGTCTGAAGGGACACAGGGGCCACCCCATGACCTGTCACCAGGGCTGAGGGGACACAGAGACCACTCCCGGGCCTGTCCCTGGGTCTGAGGAGACCCAAGGGCCACCCCTGGGCCTATCACCGGGTCTGAAGTGACACAGGGCCAACCCTGGACCTGTCACCGGGCTTGAGGGGACACAGGGGCCACCCCATGGTCTGTCCCTGGGGCTAGAGGGACACAACACCCTCCTTCACACCTGTCCCTGGGTCTGAAGGGACACAGGAGCCACCCCTGGGCCTGTCACCGGGTCTGAAGGGACACAGGGGCCACCCCATGACCTGTCACCAGGGCTGAGGGGACACAGAGACCACTCCCGGGCCTGTCCCTGGGTCTGAGGAGACCCAAGGGCCACCCCTGGGCCTATCACCGGGTCTGAAGTGACACAGGGCCAACCCTGGACCTGTCACCGGGCTTGAGGGGACACAGGGGCCACCCCATGGTCTGTCCCTGGGGCTAGAGGGACACAACACCCTCCTTCACACCTGTCCCTGGGTCTGAAGGGACACAGGAGCCACCCCTGGGCTTATCCCCGGATCTAAGGTGACACAGGGGCCACCCCTGGGCCTGTCCCTGAGTCTGAAGGGACACAGAGACCACCCCTGGGTTTGTCCCTGTGTCTGAGGGGACCCAGGAGCCACCCCTGGGCATTTCCCCACGACACCCCCCTCCCTCTACCAGCGCATCTCCACCCCTTACCCCCTTTACCCCACACCTTCACCCACCCTCTAACCTGCACATCCTCCATCATGTTGCGTGTGAAGAGGCCTTTTTCCTCCAGCGGTCTCCAGAGGGGCTCCATCCGCAGCTCCCGGACCAGGCGGGCCCTGCCTCTCCTCAGCGCCCTCCTCTGCACCTCCTCCATGATGGCGGCGGCCGCGGCCTCCTCTTCCTGCGGCCAAGGGGAAGCGGAAAGCGGCTCCGGTCTCTATGGTGACAGCGGGGCGGGCGCGCCGGAAGAGGAGGTTGAGGTGAAGGCGGCCCGTCCGTCTGTCTGTCCGTCTGTCTGTCTGTCCCTCCGACCCTTTTTTTTTGGCTTCATATTTTTC
>VZTY01016818.1:11732-36000 GCA_013400935.1 Turnix velox | reverse complement strand
TCAGCCTGTCCTCAGAAGGGACACAGTCCAGCTCTCTGATCATCTTCATGGCCCTCCTCTGGACCCACTCCAACAGCTCAATGTTCTTCTTATGTTGAGGGCTCCAGAACTGGACACAGTACTCCAGATGGGGCTTCACCAGAGGCGAATAGAGGGGCAAAATCACCTCCCTTGACCTGCTTGTCACATTTTTCTTGATACAGTCCAGGACTGAGTTGGCCTTCTGGGTGCAAGTGCACACTGGTGGCTCATGTTGAGTTTGTCATCAACTGACACAGTACTGATACAGTACATGTCCAGCCTGTTTACAGGTTTTGTGTGCATGGACTACCCTTTGCCTGGTGAATGAGAGCAGATGCGCAGGGGTATGCAGGCTGCAAGACCATTGAAACACAGCCTCCTCACCTCCCTTGGCACAGAACATACAGATATCTGCAGCTAGCTGGCAGGCAACTTTGAAGAGCAAATGAGTAGGCAGGTAGTGATTTGTGCTGATTTTAGGGAAAGTATTCTCCAAGGGCAGTTACCCAGCACGTAGCTATCTTTTCAAGCCATGATGCAGTTTGCTTTGCATCTCAGAATGCTTACACAGAAGAGGAAAAAGAACAAAATGAGGTCCAACACTGGCATGAATGTTGTGTTTCAGCTGCTGGAGCAGGGCATGTTTAGACTGAGCATTCAGATGAAGTTCTTCACTGGTGAAGAAGAATTGTAACAGGTTGCCTAGAGAAGTGGCAGAGGCCACGTCCCTGAAGGCTTTCAATGCCAGACTTGATGAGGCTCTGAGCAATGTGATCTAGTGCAAGATGTCTCTGCTCACTGCAGGGGGATTGGACTAGATGACCTTTGAAGGTCCCTTCCAACTCATTGCATTCTATGACTCTATGTCTGCATGAAAATATAAATGAGTTTAGAATTACATGAGCTCCAAGTCCTGTAGGTCATGTTCACAGAGCGGAGGGAGGGAGAAGGTGAGGGAGAGCCTCTAAACAGACATGAGGATAAGTTCCCAGTTAACTTTCTTCTAGCTATCTGAGAAAGTCACCAGAGGTAACTCCTCTGTTATCAGAGAGAGACACAGATTTAACTGTTGTCTGGCTGTGCTGCAGGTTTTTTTGGGATCCCTTGATTACTTTCATGAAAAAAAGTTCCACCGAGCCAACTAATATATATTTACCAAATTGAAATTCTATTGAGATGTGATCCCTTGGTGGATAAAATGACCTCTAGCACATAACAGCTGGTGTGTTAGGAACCATGGATATGGTTACAGGAATACACATGTGCATTTAATTTCTATTAATGTAGCTGACCAGTAATCTCAAAACATGACCCAGCCACCATGAAATTTTGAGTTGTTTGAACTCTCTTATTACTGATTTTCTCCAGCAGCTCAGTAACTTTAGCTTTTAAAAGTAGTGTAAATAAATATTCTGTCCAGTTCTGTATTAATGTTAGCCAGGACCCTGTGGTTTATGTCATGTATTCCATATGTTTAGTGTTGACTTTCTTACAGAGCTTGGGTCCAAGTTACCAGGACTTGCTGAAGTTAGCTAGAGCTTCACAGGTTTGATTTGTTTCAGGTCATGGTCCTAGTGGATCTTTACAGTAGGGGGTAATAATTTCTAACCTCAGAAATAGACTAGTGAGAGGTCCAGTATAGTGGAGATCTGAGTGAAAAATTGTTTGTGCCATCTTTCTCAAGGTGATCCTGTTATTACTGAATTACTGTTATTGCAAGTGACCTGTTAAAGTGACATATTGAAGTGACATATTAAAATCACAAAATCACAGAGTAATAAAATGATAGAGGTTGGAAGTGACCTCTTTGGAGATCCAAACCTCTGCCAGAGCAGGTTCTCCTACAGCAAGTTCTACAGTGTCCCATTTTGAAGTGAAACAGAACCTATGTTCAGTCTTTTAGCTGGACCTCTTCTAACTGACTGAACTCTGAAATTAACCGTATGTTGTTCAGAAACTGTTCACTCTCAGAGTGACAAGACCGGATTATACCAAAAAATGGCATACAGAGAAGCCCTTGCTTATGCTTATTGCTATAACAACCAAAGTTAGATAAATCTGTGATTTGCCCCGTCAGAGGATTGGAAGCAGAAAGGCAAAACTGCTTGGATAACAGGAAAATGAAATCTGCAAGTCTATGGAGTAAAAGTTTTAAAAAGTATTAGCAGCAAATTTTCCTCACAGATCTTAGGGAGGGTTATGACTTAAACCGTTAAGTATCTCTTAAGCCTTTGTCTGACTGGTGACTGTCAGTATAGCACAACGAAGGGTGAACTTGTTTTTTTTTTCCTGATGTTGAAAACCAAAGTTTATGGTATTCATTTTGATGCCTTTCAAATTCAGTAGAAGAGGTGGTATTTAATGCAATAATAAAATGTCATAAAGTTTCTTCAGATGCAGAGTTTGTTCTTGATTGTTCAAGGTGAATTGTTTGTCTTAAGATTTTTAAAATTTTCATTTCCTAAGGATGAAGACTCAGTCACCATGTTTTTGTCTGTATTTGACTTTTGTCAGAGATATAAGCTTAAAATCCACTTGCTACCAATAATTAAACTGGTTTATTTAAAAAGCTGTTTGATCTAATTTTAGTTTTGTATTGCAGGGACATTCTTTCTCTTGGGCAGATTTTTTCATAGAATCACAGTATGTCAGGGATTGGAAGGGACCTCTAGAGGGTGTTGAATCTCCATGCTAGAGCAGAAAACCCTAGACTAAGTCACACAGGAACACATCCAGATGAGTTTTTAATGTCTCCAGAGAAGGAGACCCCACAACCTCTCTGGGCAGCCCATTCCAGTGTTCTGTCTCCCTTACTGACAAAAATGTTATTTCTCAGATTCCCATGGAACCTCCTGTGTTCCAGCTTGCACCCATTGCCTGGAGTCCTATCACTGGATGTCACTGAGAAGAGCCTGACTCCATCCTCCAACAGTCACCTCTTACATATTTATAAACATTAATGAGGTCGCCCCTCAGTCTCCTCCAAACTAAAGGTATCCAGTTCCTTCAGCTGTTCCTCATAAGGGAGACGTTCCAATCCCTTCATCATCTTTGTTTCTCTGTGCTGGACTCTCTCAAGCAGTTCCCTGTCCTTTTTCAACTGAGGGCCCCAGAACTGGACACAGTACTCCAGATATGGTCTCACCAGGGCAGAGTAGAGGGGGAAAAGAACCTCTCTCCACCTGCTGACCATGCCCCTTCTAATACACCCCAGGATGTAGAAGGGCACTGGCCTTCTTGGGCACAAGATCACATTGCTGGCTCATGGTCATCCTATTGTCCACCAGGACCCCCAGGTCCCTCTCCCCTTCACTGCTTTCTAACAGGTCGGTCCCCAGCTTATACTAATACATGGTTGTTCTTTTCCGTATTAAGAACCCTACACTTGCCCTTGTTAAATTTCATTAAATCCTTGCCCAACTCGCTTTTATGGGCTTAAAAGCAGGCACTCTTTTAAGAAACTTGCTTTGGAGCACATATGATGACAGTGAAGAAGGTTTAGCTGAGTTTAGAAGTGTGTCACTTGCCCATGCTTACATGGTCTTGCTTTGGTAGTGCTGGAGAGACAGGTTTTATTTTCTGTTTGCAGGCAAGCAGCAAGTATGAGCTTGGCAACGCAAGGCCATCAGTGCCAGGATCCTGTGATGTGAGCTGTGTCTCCAGCTGACTTCCCTCCAGTGAGGTCCAGTTGATTGTTCAAACATGGAGGACTGCCTTCACACCTCCTCTGAAAACCTCTCCAAGCTGGTGAGCTGGGCCCACAGCCATGGCACCATCTGCAGCCTCATCCCCAACCTCAAGCACCTGCTATCCGAGGGGGCCCACGGCAACCTGACAGTCATGTGGGGCTGTAGTGCCGGACATGCCTACCACTGGCCCTTGGCTGCCACTTGCCGGGCTGGCTCCCAGGAGCGTGTCTGTTTCCAGGATAGTCGCAGCTTCAACTCGGACAGCCCCAGCATGCTGGGTGTGCCCTCGGAGGCGCAGGCCAGCCCCCTGGACCGCTACCCAGGCAGGCCGGGGAAGGCCAAGCTGGATTGCACCCGCACTCGTGACTCCTGTGACTTCTCCTACTGCAGTGAGCCATCGGAGCTGGGTGAGCCGGTGGAGGAGTATGAGGACGAGGCCACTCTCTTCGACATGGTCTGTGAGTCCTCTGTCACTGACGAGGACAGCGACTTTGAGCCACACCCCCACCGGGCCTCTGCTGGCCCCCGCAAGCGGCTGGCTGCTGGCCTGCCTCCTGCTGCCCAGGCCCAGCCCGCTGACGAGGGCAGCAGCGAGGTTCTCCTCAAGAAGATCAAGCAGGAGCTCCCCGAGGACTACTACATTGTGGCCAACGCTGAGCTGACAGCCGGTGCTGATGGGCCAGCTCTGGCCCTGACACAGATGTCCAAGCCCAAGCCGCAGGCCCAGGCTGGGCCCTCCTGCCTGGGCCCCACCAGGGCTCTGCCCCAGCAGCCCGCAGGCCCGGAGCCCGAACCCCAGCGTCTCTCCGCTTCTCCCCCCGGCCCACCCCGGTTGGTAGCTCAGAGGCCGCCCCGTAGCCACCTGACCTCGCCGGCACGAGGGGCTGGTAGTGGCCCCGTGGCTGCCCTTCAAGTGCCAGCAACCAGTTCCAATGCCACAACCACTGCTGCCACCGGGAAACCCATCAGCATCCCACTCTCAGCCCTGCAACTGCCAGGTCAGGAGGAGCCGCCGGCTGTTGAGGACAACCTGCTGCCCACCCCACAGCTAGTCCCAGGTAGTGAGGTGGCCAGTTCACCTTCGGTGAGTGCTGAGCCTGAGGTCAGCTCCAGCCAGCAGCAGCCTCATGCCGTCCCCACCACCACCCCTGAGGTGCCAGCGCAGTTGATACCAGGTAGGATGCTGGGTGGGAGCTGAGGGGAAGGCTGTGTTTTGGGGCTGTCACCCCCTCCCAGGGACTGGTTCATGAGGAGGTGGCCTGGAAGTATGTGGCACATTGCACAAGGGTGCTTCAGTCCCTCTGGCTTGTAAGTCATTAGATATTTAAAACCCCCTTCCTGCTTGTAAGACCTGAACTGAGCAAAACCCAGGTGCACCCTGAGTGAGAACCCTTACCACTGCTGTAAGAAAAGGGTTTTAAGTCCAGTTTGGGTGCAGTTGTGCAATGTGAGAGGGCATGCAGCCACCCTGCTGTCTGCACAGGGTAGGGAGGACATAAAGCCCAGCCATACACTCTTTCAGTGGACCAGGAAGAAGTGGTCTCAACTGGTGGAGACTAGAACTGGGAGTCAGGTGTTGCCTTGACCCTGTCAGGAGAGAAATACTTGACATGGAGGGGCAAAAGAGAGCACAATCAGAGCAGCCTGCAGAAGGAAGGACAACCCCAGCCTTAATCTGGTAACACTTAAACTTTAATCCGAGAGAAAAAAAAAAAAAACCAAACATTTTTCCCTCTCCTCAGTGGAAGTTCTCTTATCCCACATCCTACATTTTATTCATTCCCTGCACCAAGAATGGGTATAAATGGTCCAAGATTATCCGATAAAGAGCACGGTAAAACAGTGTACTTTTGCTGAATGATTATCACATTTGCAGATTAATTCAGGCATGCTTCTTTTGGAAGGGAAAGAAGGCAGACTTGAGCAGACTTGTCAGCTGTCTCAGGACTTCCATGTATGCAGCACTGGTTTTGCTTTTCCAGCTGGTGAGAGGTGCCACCCTGGGAGCAGGTGATGCCATGAGGAAGTTCTCTGCTTCCTTGCAGGTTCAACCTTGGACTGTCTGGTCAGGCTGAGCAGTGAGTAGAGCTGAACGGTGAATGGGGAAAATAGTTGCCTGTAACAGCTACTTAAGCACTAGAAACACTTACTTTTGCAGCCTGGATGATACTTCATCTTGGACATCATGGAACCTGATAGAGCATTAGTAAATGTATTAATTGGCAAGACAGAACTTGTTGCTGGATAATACCATGGGCAAAGTTAATTCCTGGTTTTGCTAACTAAAATTTCACTAAGCATTAGAAATTAGAAAGGATGATAATAGTCTTTGAGATACATTTCTGCTTGTCTGCATCTTTTGAGATGTTACTTTGCAGTAGTTCTGTCATGAAAAAACTCTCATAGAATTTCCCTTACAAAATTCTGGTATAAAGCTGTCTCTGCTTAGCAAAATTTGAGAGATATGGGATGCCTGATGCCAACACAAACTCTGTGGTTACCTGCTTATTCCGAGTTCCTTAGTTTATAATGCACCACTGCTGTGTATGCTAGAGCTGATTTCTCCCACCTTACCCCTGTGGCTCGCACAGTTGCAAATGTGCAAGGTAGAACAGTGGAATGCAAACACAGGCTGAATTTGTCCATGTTGATGTATGTTACCTGGGATAGTTATTTGCTTTCCATAAATTGATTAAAAAACCCAAACACCTTCAAACCACTTTAGACAGGTCCTCAGAAACCAAACAAGGTCAGCAGCTGTAACTGCCTAGAGTTACAGCTTGTAAGAATGGATGCAGCTCCATTTTTTCACATTTATGTTAAGTTTCCAGAGCAGGTTTGGTTCATGTCTAGTGTCTCACTATGAGGACAAATTGGGATTGCATGTGGATTTTCACCATCATGTATGTC
The DNA here is from genome assembly GCA_013400935.1 of Turnix velox. Classification (NCBI taxonomy): domain Eukaryota; kingdom Metazoa; phylum Chordata; class Aves; order Charadriiformes; family Turnicidae; genus Turnix; species Turnix velox. Next base: position 29,380 of record VZTY01016818.1, on the reverse strand, counting down.
AGTCCTCATAGTCTCCTAATGCTTTGGGCATGGACAGCAATGTTACCTTCATGTGCAGTCCAAATTTTACTTCAGTCTGATGTGTTCTCAGTACTTAAATTTCTGGTGTTGTTCTCAAAAAGTGTTACACAGTTTCTCTCCTTGGCCTGATATAGTGTTGTTGTAATATACTATCACTGTGCTCAGAGGTAGCTGCTTTTTAATTTGGGGGAAAAGACTGATGTGTGACTAAAACTTTATAGATCACTAAAGTCTCTGGTTTCCATAGAGTTTCTCCTTTGGGAGTGAAGTGTGGGCATTAATAAATCCTCAGCTTGCAGAAAAGTGGGCATTGTTGGCAAGTGAATTTATTACAGATGTGTAGTTCTGCACAGCAGATTCTTGCAGATAAAATGTGGTGGTCTGATTAAAGACCAGAGTAGGGTTATTGCTCATGTACAGATTTTATTAGGTTGTCTCGTAATAAATAGTGATATACTGGAAGTGGTGCATGATGTGTAGAATTTGAGCTATGTTGTACTAGAAGAGGGTATTTATCTAGCCTGTGTAAAAATGTTTCTGTCCCAAACAAGTAGAAACAAGGAAGAGTGTAATCCTTGTACACAAAACAAAAAAAAACCCCAAAACAACTAACTGAACAAAAGTGGCAGGAAACAAGGAAGTCTAGAGCTTTTATTAGTTTATAGTCTTGGTGAATGCTTGAGCAACAAAATGATCAACAAAACAACCAACAAAACTACAGCTGAAAGCAAGCAGGGAATTTAAATTCTGTCCATCCCCTGCAGAGTATTGATTAATTTTAAAATAATATGTAAAGCGTTGCTCCTCATCCCATTAGAACTGGTTATGAGGTCTTTGCAGAACTAAAACCTTAAATAATAATCCATTATTAGAAGGTGTGATCCAACCAGTAGAAATTATTTCTTTCAGATTTAGCTTAGGTCATAGATCTTTACATTTGTATGAGACACAGCTGATAGTTTTCATGCATAGTAATTTTGTAGGTCATGAGATTCTCCATAGAATCAAAAATATTCTTGATATATGTTATCTAGGGCCACTTTGAGGTACGTGATACTTTTGGGATAGTTTCTCTTTCAAACATTCCTTTTTTTTTAACTCTTTTTAATTAAACTGTGGCAACTGAATGTATAAGAAGGGATTTACAAAGGTATTTTTGTGTGTTGGAAGTGAAATGGCATCCCAGTGAAGATCCAGTGTGTTTATTCAATTATTTCAGTTGATTCAGGTATCCATCTAAGCACTGTGTAATATACTAGATTTTTTTTGTTAAAATTAAGGCTTCAGAAGTGTACATTCAGCTCTGAATTTTCAGATTGTTCTTTACAGCTTCATTAGCAAAGTCTTCAAGATTGTCTGCAGGTATTATTTAATTCTTCTTTCCTTAAAGGAAAAAAAAACAAGAGGACTCACACCTGATACGAGAGAGATTTTTGCAATAGTGCAGAATAGTGAATTTCTGCAACTTTTATTTCCCAAACAGCCTCTTTTTCCATCTGCTAATAATTGATCTGGTATGTATGTCCAAGAACCAGCAAGGGCAAGGTTGCATCAGTGAAGGTGGAAGGTAAGTAAAAATTGTGATGCTTTAGATTGCAGAACATGTAGCCTAAAGAAGTTACTGACACTTGGGTTTGAAATGAGGAGTGGAAAGGATTTGGTGTTACTACAGGATATTTAGGAAGACTATGGCTCAGAGGAGGATAGAGCTTATTGTGTAGGTAGGCAAATTGTGATCCTCACAGAGGCAGGGCTTACTTTGCAAGCAGATTTGCTGACGTATTTTTGAAGAATACTGATGTCTCTCTTTTAAGCTTCTTCAATTCCTTTTATTTTCTTTAGCTGCTATGTCAGGATCCCAGGTTGGTGCCTGGTGATCAGCTTAACCTGGTGATGTGGCCAAAGATCTGATTCTGGTCCTGTGCTTTCCTTGTGGGTAGGTATGAGCTGGGATTGCAGCCTTTCACAGTTGGCGTTTGGGTGGACTCCCACCCTGCTCCCTGTGTGGACATACCTGTTGTTTACAGATGTTCATTTAATGTCTTTATCCAAACATGACCATTATAAAATGTACTGCATTCTGATGGTTGTGTGATGTTTATGTAGAGCTTTAGAGCTTTTAGATGGATTTTTTTTCTCCCCACAATTGAAAGAACCAGGACCTCTCCTTTTCCCCTCTCACTTTGTGTGCAGTTGTGTGGGTTTAAATTAGGTGGAAGCTGATACCTTCATGTGAGCTGTGATGACTTATGGATTAGGGACTGGTAGCTGAGCATCAAAATGTTAGAGGAGAAAGAAGTCCTCCACACTTTATGGTCAGCCACCTTTGAAGAGGTTTAGCTTAAACTCCTAAATCACTGTTCACACTGCAAATTAAAAAAAAACAAATTAAAAAAACCAACCTATTAGTGAGCACATTCCAATGAAGTACAAACATGAAAAAGTAATGCCTTTTTTTAGGGGTATATAAATCCTCAGCCAAACATGTAGACAAGCCAAATTAATACCTGCTGTAATTCTTCCAAGTCTGGTGGAACTGTGCCAAGAGTAAACATGATACAAGGCAAACAATCATGTCAACAGAAAGTTACTTAGGCCCTTTAAAGAACACTCAAAGAATTGCTGATTTGCCTCTGTATTTGTAAGTTACACACAAAAATTGATAACTTTTGGCTAAATTGACCACAGAAGCCTGTCTCTAGGGACATTTGCTTTTGAACATGGTCCAGCAAACATTTGCTGTTGTACATGGCCAAGCAAAATTAAACAAAAGTAGAGGTGAGACCATCTCTTCCTCTTTATTTTATAATAAACATTTCATAATCCACTGATGACTCTTTAGCTCTTGTAATTGACACCTATTGTTGCTTCATTTGCTGAACTAAAAATAGTAAGTGGTGAGATACATGCTTACAAAAAGTGTGGCTCTGATTTTGGAGCTGTTTTCATCTTACAATTTGTGAGTCTCTTGAGTAAGAAAAGATAGCCAAAGCAGGATCAATTTGGGATCCACAGAGCAGATGCAGCATAGCAGCCAAGAGATACCAACCCTGTAGAGAGGCCTTAGATATGCACTTCCCTTTTTCTACTTTGAATTGGGTGCTGGAATGCAAAGGGAATACAGGCATTGGTGGTTTAGGTAAGTGTAGTTTCTGAGAGTGTTTTTCCACTTTTGATAAGGCTGATACTTCTGTAAATGTATCTACCAAAGAAAGATTTCACGTATGTATTAAAGATCTCAGCTGTTGATAGCATCAGTAAGCCTTGGGAAGAACTGCTTTTGCCTCTCACCATGATGGGAGACCCCGGTTTTTTGGATAAGCCTTTCTGTGAAGGCAGCACACAATGACCTCTCATTTCTTCCATTTTTCTATTACCTAATTTATTCCCCTCTTAATGGGTTTTGTTTTCTCTTGTTATTTTCTTTGTGTGCTTGCAGCGAGCCTAAAACCTGCTTGAGTATGAGTTTCTGAAAGCATTTTCTATTTGTCTGAATGAGATAAGTGTTTTGAATACAGACATTCTTGAGTTCTTTACAGAAAAGAAAGCATAAACATGAGACTAGATACTTTTATCGTGACAAGCAGAGCACAGAGCAGTCCTTGCCACAGGCACTGAAACATGCTGAAATCCATCTTTCTTTAGGGAAGTACTAAACAGTACAGGCTAAGATTAGGTGTTAAAAAGAAGTTCTTCACCATGAGGGTAGTGAAACACTGGAACAGGTTGCCAAGAGAGGTGGTAGAGTCCCCATCTCTGGAGACACTCAAGGATAAGCTTGATGAGGCTCTGAGTGCCCCGCTGTAGTGCAGAATGTGCCGGCTTACTGCAAGGGTTTGAACAAGATGACATTTGAAGGCCTCTTCCAACACTGTGATTCTGTGATTAAGTACTCTTAAATGAAGCATGACCATGCTGTTTGCAGGCTACTAAACCAGACCCTCAAGAGAGTGAAACTGAGCTCCTTACTTTCCCTTTCTTTCTAGGGCACTCCACAAACTTCGTGTTAAAGCTGATTTCAGCACTGGTTGTTCTGTGCAGTTTGAATGTGGCTAGAGGCTTCAGGGAGACAAGTGGGCAGAGCTGCATTTTTGTGTGTTTCCTAGATGAGTCTGTATTTGTCGGGAGCTGAACCATGCTGCTCAGCAAAAATGGCAGGGTCACACAAAGCCGCATTAGAAGCGCTTCCAAGGCCCTGGCTGCTACTAAGTCCTGCCCCTGGTTGGAGCTGGGAACAGGACTTCCAGTGTTCATGTTGTATAAAAAGTGATGCTGAGTACCTTGCTGAGTCAGGTGCTTGATGTTTTTGTGTTTTGTGCTCATTTTATGTACTTAATTATACATTGACCATTGAGAAATAATGTATGTCCTCCTGTTGTTAAAACTTGAGGGATCTTTAGACTGGCTGTGGTCTCTTGTTACTTTTCATTAACTGGGTCTTCATGATGAAAATATCATTTGAAACCAAATGAATATGGATTAATTGCTTTTAATTGCTTGCTGGTTTGTCCTGAGGGGAAAGAAAAAAAAGGAAAATAGCTGTCCTATTTTATTCAGAGAAAGAAAAACAGTCTGAGCTATTCTAGCCTGGGTCATATTACCTCATTGTCAAAGCTGAATGTGCTTTATTAATGTATTATTTCAAGTGGGATATACCTGTGCCCAGAGAACAAACCTCTGAAAGACAAGGACATTAATCTCTTGTCTTTGAATAGTTTGCTGTTTACACTCAGTTCTCACAAACCTGGATGTCTGTCTAACCTCTGCTTTACTGCTGTGGCTGGTTAACGATAGGTGTATGAATGATCTACAGAAGCATTGATGTTTTGGTGTAGGAATAATTTAATTTTGTTCACAGCTTGGAGCACTCTTCTCATTGTGGTGAGCTCTGTCCTTCAGCCATGTGAATGTATCAGGTTGTGGGAATTTTTTTCTGTCACTGCCACTTGGGAAATGAAGCACTGCCAGTTGTTTGGGACTTGCTCCCTTTTACTGACAATACAGCCAAGAAAACAAATCAGCAGACAGGAAAATAGGCATTACAGCATTCACATCTGTATGCAGATATATGCTTTATTTTTTGCTCACAGATTTGTATTTCTTTTTCTCTCTGTATAAAGAAGTGTCTTTTTGCTTCAGTTTCCTCTCCCCTAATTTCAGAAAGGCCTCAGAATATTGAATTTGACAAATAACTTGTCCCATTTGCCATTGAACTGCATAGTTATTAAAGATGTCAGACTATTTATTGTGCTATCACATAATAGCATAGTCATATATATATGTATATACATACATAACATATATCTTAATTATATCCATTAAAAGTACATCTCATGTCACCTCTTCCATGAATTAGGTGGTGTCAGTTTTGATATGAACTTATTTAGTAGCAGGGAAACTGATTGTCCCTATCCTCTGTAGAAAAACAAGTTATTTTTATGGAAATAACAATATGATTCTGACAAAAATTTTGACAATGCAATTACAGACGAGAAATAGTAACAATATTCTGAGGAGCAAGGAGGGGGAGGTAGGGAGTGTGTGTTTGCTCTCTGTGTGCATGTAGCTAGAAAAAATGTAGAACTCCTCAATTTATTTAAATAGTTTGCTTAAGTACAGCTGGAAATTGTGATTAAATGTCTATTCAATTAAACTATGATAAAGTAAGTTTAAGCATGTATCCAAGGACAGAAATAAAGGAGATGTGCCTGGCTCCTGGTGGATGTACATACCCTATCCCTTCATCTCTGTGCAGAGTGGCCAGCTGTTCCTCTTGCTCTTGGGACTCCTTGTCCTGACAATTGCCTGGGTACACTGTGGCTAGTCTGGAGCAAAGTGTGTGCACTGTGGTCAGTCAGGCTGTGTGAGCGCCTGCCTAGCTGAGTATCAAAAGCCCAACATCTGTGGCCTTTCCCTAGGTAGGGATGTATTCGTGTCTCTGCCCTCTGTACAGCTGTTGAGCCTCCCCCAACCCTGTAGGACTTTTACGTCTTTGAAACTCTTCCTGTTATGGTAAGAGTTGTGTTTGCAAAGGTTTAAGGTTTAAGTGAAATTCAAGTTTTCTGGAGTGCAAGGAAGAGAGGACTCTCAGCACAGTGTCAAGGTGGCTAAAAAATCCACCTTAGGAGCTGCTTCACTTTAAGTGTTGCACGTCATCCTCTCTAGAGAGTTGTGTAAAGAGCTGGGTATTAAATTCTGCTCTCTAACCCAGTAAGGATAGTGGAAATGCCTGTGTTAAAAGTATTCTAGTTAGACAAGGTTGTAATTTGTGAGGTCTTCTTAGAGTTTATGCCCTTCTTAGCTTGCTTTAGTCAAGCAGAATACACAGTGCAGAAAGGGAAAAGCAGATCAATCTTGTTGGGCAAAACTACCAACAGAGAATTTAAAAAATAAAACTACGAGCTCAGTAACAAAGCAATTTGAGTACTTTGCTAATTAATGATGAGGTTGGGAGAAAAGGTTCCAAAATGCAGTTCCTTCGGATGCACATGCTGTGGCCTGTGTAAGCAGAAGTCAATGACACAAGGTCCCTACAACACGTTTCCTATTATACCTGCAGCAGATAGTTCAGCCAGAACAGAGAAGGGTACATTTGAATCACTACCAGTGGCACTTTAATAAAACAGAGGGAGAAATGTCTGCAGTCTCTAGTAAGCAATATATCAACTAAGCACTGTCAGCCTGCATAGAGAGCTCCACGGCATGATTTATTATGTTAATTACAGTCATGTGGGCCTCATGCTCTTAAGTCTGAAACAGCCCAGATTCTCAACTTGATTTAAGAAGGTGCTTTGGCCTAGACTTAAAGTGCAGCTTATTATGATTAATGCAGTAAAATATTTATTACATACTCCTTTTCTTTGTTTCATTGCTTGTTGCCCCAGTTAGACTGTCTCATTCTGAAAGTTATATAAATTAGATTTTAGATTGAGTATCCTCATCTGTTTTTAATTTCTCTCTTCAGTGTTGTTCTTTTTTTTTTTTTCACATACCTTTGTTCCAGTTCTCCCTTCTCTCTTCCCTGTCTTTGTTTCCCTCCCATATTTCCCAACTCAGCTTCTCTGCTGCTGTCTGGAGTGAATCAGAGGCAATCAGACTTCACTGCCCAGGCTTTCATAACTATACTATGCCCCTCCCACTAGACCAGGTTACTCCAGGGATGGGGCAGCCACAGCTTCTCCCGGCAACCTGTTTCAGTGTCTCACCACCTTCAGAATGAAGAATTTATTCATAGTATCTAATCCAAATCTACTCTCTATCAGTTTGAATCCATTGACCCTTGTCCTAGTGCTATGTGCCCCTGTAGAAAGTCCCTCTAAAGCTTTCCTGTTAATCTGCTTAAACATGTAAATCTGGCTTTCTCTCTGTAAGCATGTAAATGTGGAAGAAATCTAATGGAAAATGTATCTTCTTGGGGTTTTATATAAGAAATGTGGATTTGCAGTGAGATTTTAAAATACAGGCTTAAATGAACAAAGAGTGTGTTTCTCAGATCTTTACAGTTTTTCTCTCCTCATTTTGGTTTTCACTACTTGTTTTTTCTCTTAGCATCTTTTGAAACTAGTCATATTATTCAGTTGTATCCCTCTTCCACCTTCTAAACATTATTTCTACTTAGCATATAATAAAGCACAGGGACCCCAATACAGAATGCACTTAAAATGTTCTTTGTTGAACTTATTTGGAAACTTCTTTTGGAGACAAAAAGATAATCTGCTGAAGATGTGTGTGTGCAGTATTTTCTGGGCTGCTGCCAGGCCAGACTAGTCCTCTTGGAAATCGGGTGCATCACTTCTGCCATGCATCATCCAGCTTCCAGCTCTCAGAGCTGATTAAACTGACATACTCCATGTTCCTTCTGCCGCAGATCACAAAGTAAATAATATGCTTTGAACGAGCAACATTTCACTACATTGCTAAAAACCCCTGAGCAAATGAGAATTATGTTTTCTGGAGTTAAATATTTAATGTTAAGAGAGGCCTTGGCAAAAAAATGTGTCTTGTATTTAGCCGTATACAGAAATGAGTGCTTTGATTTTTTCTAAGTGGAGTCAGCCTTAAATTGGTTGGAAATTACTAGAAGATTATGTGGCTGAATACAAAGATGCTTGCTTAACATAAAGCTCACACTTGCTTCACATTCTGGGTAGTATTTTGCCACTTACCAGCTCCAGCAGCATGCTAATTTCACCAATCTGTCTGATATTTTTTTAACCTGAGCTTTGAAAGAGGAGCAATTATGTGTTAGGAGTGAAAAGAGTTGAAGGAAGTTTAGAGACTTCTTTTGTAAGGAAAGGGCTTACACATTTTTTCTGAAGTTTTCTGTTGTTTTAGCTGTGCAGTATAGAATGCTATGAACATGACTTTCATATCCTGCACCCGGATGAAAAGTTGGGTCCCTGAACTTTGGTTATTTACATGAAGGACCAAATAATTTGTTTTTATAAACCTCCTGGAAAGGTAATGGCTGCTGTAAAAATGAGAGGGATGAGGAAGGTCGAGTGGACCTGAAACTGGTTCCTGTCAAGGTGACTGACATGGAACAGGTCAGCTAAAATGACAGTATCCAGTCTAGCTCTGAGCTGAATACGTTTTGTTGAGAGCTGAATACATTTTGTTGGGATGTCACCTAAGTGCCGGATATGCTTTCTGCTTCTGTTCTCTATGCTGTGCTGCAGTGAACAGCTGTCGCATCCTGCAGTGGAATGCTGCAGTGTTGGGTGAGCCGGGGGGTGCTAGAGTTGTTATATTTGCTCTCCAGATGGAGGTGGGATCTGATTAAGTGCCAACTGGTCAGCTCCACTGTTGCGATAGTGAAGAAATGCAAGAATGTATCAGTAGAAGCTGGGGACCAACAGGTTAGAGAGCAGTTTAGAGGAAAGGGACCTAGGAATCCTGGTGGACAGCAGGCCAAGAAGGCCAAGAAGGCCAGTGGCATCCTGGGGTGTATTAGAAAGGGCATAGTCAGTAGGTGGAGAGAGGTAATCTTCCCCCGCTACTCTGCCCTTGTGAGAGCACATCTGGAGTATTGTGTCTGGTTCTGGAGCCCTCAGTTGAAGGACAGGGAACTGCTTGAGAGAGTCCAGTGCAGAGCAGCGAAGATGATGAAGGGATTGGAGCATTTCCCTTATGAGGAATGACTGAGGGAGCTGAGTCTCTGTAGCTTGGAGGAGACTGAGGGGTAACCTCATTAATGTTTGTAAATATGTAAAGGGTGATTGTCAGGAGGATGGATTCAGGCTCTTCTCAGTGACCTCCCAGTGACAGGACATGGAGCAGTGTTTGCATGCTGGTACACACAAAGTTCTACAGAAACATAAGAAAAACCTTTTTCACAGTGAGGGTGACAGAATATTGGCACAGGCTGGCGAGAGAGGTTGTGAAGTGTCCTTCTCTGGAGACAGTCAAAACTCATCTGGAAGCATTCCTGTATGACCTGCTCTGGGTGTTCCTGCTCCAGCAGGGGGATTGGACTGTGTGATCGCTTGAAGTCCCTTCCAGTCCCTGGCATTCTGTCATCCTACTTTCCAGCAATTTCAAAAGGAGATGGGAAAGTAGACTTGAGAAATAGGTACTGTAAGTGTTCAGCAGAAGAAATTAAATGTGAGGTAAACGTATCAGAACTTCTCCACTATCTCTGTGAAAACCCAAATCAGACAGCTAGATGAAGTGGAGGTCATACTTGAGCCAGTGGAAATATTTTTGATTAATAAAATTTATTTTTTGAACATTTATGTTGAAATGGCTCAGGTGACAGGTCCAGTCAGGTGGAGAAGGAAGGGAACCCTGTACAAATCAATGTCCCTGCAGCACTGCTGTTTCGCACTTTTCATTATTGATTGCTGGTAGCCACTGTGAAAATGTTGACCTGGTAAGCCATGGGAGGACATAAGTTCTTATTCCTTTGTCATAGATAACAGCTTTTCTGTCATCTGAGGATCATACAGTAGTCCCATTAATAACAATGTGAAATTTATTATAGACTTTGTTGGCCACCAGACTGCACCTCATGGGTTTTCAGGCTGTTATGTGATGAAAGTGTAGTGGAAGTGAATGCAAACTGAAGAACAGCACTAATGTCTGAGTGAGCTTCTATTTATCAGACCTTTCTGTACCTTGCAAAAAATACACAGCTGACTAAAGTTTATTTTTGTGACTCTTATTCATGGAGATACCAACATGTAAATATACCCATGCTCATTTGCAAGGAATTACTGGCCTTTATCCTTTGACAGAATCTATAGCTTTTTCATTTCAGAATCATAAGTTATCTCACTGATAATTTTGTCAGAGGAACTGGTAATTGTGTTGGAGGTTCTGAGTGGAATAGGTTGGGTTTTTTTTGGCCAGAAAACATAACATTTTTCATAAATGGATTTTAGCCAATAATTTTCTATTGTACTGCAGATTTTACATGGTAGTTGAAACCTTGCCTGAAAATGTTAGATTTAGTAGAGTTTGAATTAATGTGGTGGAAGCAGAGGACTTTAGTTATTAAACAGAATTTAGTAGCAACATCAAATGGATAGGACAGAAATTCACAAAAAAGTGAAGAATCATTTTGTTCTACTTCAGTAGTCTGCAGCTTAGTAGCTGTTAGATGTCAGAAACCTGATGAAAGTCTGCAGCAGTCCTAGACATTTCCCCCCTCTTTTGACTTCAGATCACAAGCCTAAGCTTAAATACATGTGATTATTATGGCACACTTCACGTTGGGACTTCCTAAATAAATGGTTGTTGTTGAAAATGAAATGATTGCATTGAAACATCTGTAATTTGTACTGTCGCCTTTGACTACTGTTTTGGTGTAGGAATTGCCCCAAGGAAGTTAGCCCACATCACATAGTGGAAGTCTTTAGCAGTTCCTGTCTTTGAATTTCACGGTGTTTCTGCAAAGGCACACAGGAATTCATGCCTGGGAGACCTCTTGCTTTTATCTTCACCCTTGGCCTTTGCTGGTGAGATGACGGAATGGCTTTCACTTCATTATTCCTGTGATACAGTGAAAAACAGCTGTCACCCTTCAAAATTTTGCATGCAGAGGGAGGACTGACAATCAGCGATGTGGCTTTCAGCTGTTTCTGACGGGAGAGCTGTAGCACTGCTTCCAGGAGGGTACATATGTTGAGAGTCCCCAGTCCTTCCCCCCCATGGCTTGACCATACCTCTACAGAAACCTCTGCCCACCCTAGTTGTTGACTTGCAAATGTTGTTTGCCTGCAGGTACCTCCTTGACACAGGAGGAGATAGAAGAAAAGAAAGGTGGAGGCAAGCTGTGGTTTACATTTACTGTTTTAGTGGGCTGTGTATGACCATGAACCATAGCTTGCATATTGTTGCTTTTAAATAATTGCAGAGGCAAAAGCCAGCCTGCAAAACACTGAGAAGCAGAGAAAGAGCACTTAGCTACAGTGTACATATATGTGGTCCCTTGTGTGCAGTTAACAAGGCTATTTCACATCAATCAAAGCATTTTATGGGAAGAAAGTTTGCTGCAGAAGCATTTTCCTGGTGAGAAGACACCTTGGGCAGAGAGGACTTCGTCTAGTAGTACGGTTACCATTAAAAAAAAAACCCCTAAATTTAAATGTAATTCTGAGATCTCACTGCCTGTCTTAAGCATAGTTTAAGACTGTTTAGAGTAATAGTTTGGGTTTATGACTCCCACTAATGTTACAACCTCCCCCTGAACATTAAATTCTCCATCTGTCTGTTATGAAAGCAAGTTTTTTTCCACCCTGTACTACAGGATTTATGTCCTTTTCAGGGAGTCTAAGTGTTTGCATGTGTGCAAGCTAAAATAAAAACAACATTGAGTTTGATAAGGCCACTGATAACATTATGTCTTGGCTGCATTAAGATCAGATTATTTAAAGATCAAAAGACAGCTGTTGCTCTGTGGGAAAGATCATCTCATGGCTGCAAGCTAGCCTGGGACATCCATCTCCCATTAAGTTATCTGTTCAATCTCTGGCAGGTCACTTTACTTCTTTGGCTACAGTTAAACTGGGACATCTAAACTCCTAAGTACTTTTTCAAACTCTTAGTTGGGAGTTTACCCTGGATCCCACAGTTTTACTGGCTTTTTCTGACACATTTTGGTTTTCTTGAAAAATGAAACTCTAATGTGGGATCAGATAGGGAACATTAGAGCATCTTTTGTGCCACGATGCAGTTGAGGAGGCAGGACCTCAGGAAATCCATCTCCAAGTCAATTTATTTTTATGGTTCTGCTCCCAGTCTGTGAAACAGGGGCAGCACCATTACCAGCTCCAAAGGCTGTGTTATGACAAGGAAGAGGCACTAAGGATAGCTTGGCTTGTTAGATCAATGATGACAATAATTTCTGATTGGTTGGTTCAGGCTGTTTTACAGAGACAAATTACACCATAAAATGAGAGTATCTGTCTTCCTAGAGCTTAACAGCAGACATCTTCAAAAGACTATAGGAAGATGTAAGCACAGATGACACCTCCCCACTCTCATACCTGCCAACAACTTGCAGCTCAGGGCCTTCCTGTAAGAGAGTGTTCTCCCATATTAAGAAGTGCTTTGGGATTTTTTTTCTGTGTTTTTATCTATTTTTGGAACCCCTGCACAGGTGTGTTGATACTATAATCAGTGGAAGCCCAAGAGCAAAAAAACGTTTATGATTGCAGTGGTCAAGGACTTAATGTAGATCCCCACGTATGCTTCCAGCACTTCCCAGCAGGACACTGAAAATTAACATAAAATAATAAAAATTAATCTCTAGTAAAAGGAGGTCTCTACTTGGAAAGATGCAGCAAGGCAAGACCAAACAGACAGCTGGGAACTGTTACATTGAAAACATTCCTATCTCAGAACAAACCCATTCGCTTTCAGTATCCAAACCAGAGATGAGGTCTTGTACCTCAGCAGTTCTTACAGCTTGACAGATCCTTACTATAACATACACAGTTTCAAAAATTCACTGTGATGGGACTTGAGATGCATTTTGATCTTGAGTTCTTAATGACTGAATGACTTTTATGTATCCTTTCTTTATCTGTCACTTTGGGTGAATTTAATGGAATTAAATGACATTACATCATCTGACAAGGTTTCAAGGCCCAGTGGCTAGAGCAGAATCAATTAAGGCCAAATATCTAGACTGTGGTGAAATCTTTGATTCTGTTTCTACTTATTTCCTATAGGCAAAGTAGAGATGTCTAGAGTAGATGGGTTTGTTGTAGGTATCTATACAAGGACCATTTCAGGCTGCACCCAGAGAATAAGTTTTGTGGTCTCTGTATTGTCAAAGATTGTATGGAGAGGATACAAGGTGTGACTGGTCTTAGGCACTATTTAGTGATACATCTTAGGAATGATTAGGAATTCCAGAGGGGCCTTGACAGGCTTTAGAAATCAGGCGGTGCAGACCACATGCAGTTCAGCATTACTGCGTGCAGGGTCCTGCATATGGGTTGGGACAATCCCAAGCCCAAATACCGGCTGCATGGAGAGCAGATTGAGAGCAGCCCTGAGGAGAAAGCCTTGGGGTTTGTTGATGGGAGCTCAACATGAGCCAGCATTGTGAACTTGCAGCCTGGAAAACCAACTGCATCCTGGGCTATGTCAAAAGAAGCATAGCCAGCAGGTCACGGGAGATGATTCTGCTCCTTTGCTCTGGTGAGATCCCACTCTGGGGCTCCAAACATAAGAGGGACGTAGGCCTGTTGGAGCAGGTCCATAGAAGGGCCACGGAGATGATCAGAGGACTGGAGCACCTCTCCTGTGAAGGCATGTTGAGAAATTTGGGTCTGTTTGTCCTGGAGAAGAGAAGGCTCCAGGAAGATCTTATAGCAACCTTATAGTACCTATAGGAAAGATAGCCTGCAGTACTGTTTCACTTGTGCAACTTCAGGGAATATTTAATTCAGCATGTTTTTTGTAACAGTTAGCTGCAGATATGGCAATTTCTTTTGCAGATTAAGGAAAAATGCCATAACATGAATGAATGACTGGGTGTCACTGCTGTGTTGTGACAGGCTGTCCTCTAAGAAGTGGTGATTGATGACATGTGTAAAACTGAGTCATTATGTATGCTGTTTATATTGAAACAGTACTTAAAATACGGGCTATCAGTCAGAGCACTAATTACTTACACAGTGCTACAATAAGTAGTGGTGGGTAGAGTGAACCAAGTATCAGAATAAATGTTTGTTTTGGAGTTTCAAACAGAGTTGTCTCTTTATTTCCAGCCAGCATCTAGTTATAGTAAAAGGATCTGTCCTGTACATTGCCTAAAGATGAGACTTCACTGCATTTTGCTAGGAGATCTTTGATACTGACATCAATATTAAAACCAGTTTCCAAAGAAGGCTGGTGACTTTTTCTTTTTTCCCCTGGAGCACAGTTTGAGCAAATTTCAGTACTCTGGCATTTTTTTTCATGGTTGCAGAAGTAATCTCCCAAGGCTTCAGCTGTGGGCTTTTGCTTCTTTGTGCTACACAGAGAGTGTGAGAACCTTTCTCAGTATGAACCTTTTTCTCACTGATTGATGTGGATGCAGTGGACATCTCACAGTGAAGACATAGAACTTGGTCCAAGAGGATATAATAAACCTAGCTCTCTTTCTAGCCTTCCTGCAAGTAGTGGGGCAGTAACTCCCTGTGCCTCTATCTGCAGCTGTGGTATGTAGTCTCCTCAGAGTAGAAGAGTTCTTCATCCTCTGTAGATCAGTGGAAGGAGGAGCTGTGCAGTTGCGCACCGTTGTTTCTGCACCATACAAAATGTTGCAGGAGGGCTAAGGAGATATGGCCACTGTCCTGCTACCTCCTCTGTTAATGGGCTTGCAGGGCAGAGTGAGCACAAAGAGAAAGGTGTCCAAACACTACTGCAAAGCATGGGTGTTCTGCATGGCCTGACGTGAGCTTGTCCTGAATCATAGAGAGACAGTGGGAACTTTAGACAGTCTCGTGCCATTTTATGGTTTGTGTGCTGCATGGAAGACACCTCACAAGGGCTACTGCTGAAAAACCATCCTATTATACAAGTTTTGCAATGAGGCAGAACCAAAAAGAACTTCCTTATTTCTCCTCTTCTGCCTATTAAGTGGAAGAGAAAAAAAAACCCTTTCTTTGGGGTTCTTCTGCCTGGAGAACAGAACGCTCAGGGGGGACCTCATAGTAGCTTATTACCTGAAGGGAGCCTGCAGAAAGGCAGAGTTAGGGCTTTTTAATAGGGTACAGGATGGCAGGACTAGGAATCATGGATGCAAATTGGAAGAGGGGAGATTTAGGCTGGAGATAAGAAGTTCTTTGCTGTGAGGGTGGTGAGACACTGGAACAGGTTGACCAGAGAGGTTGTGGATCCCCCATCCTGGAGGTGTTCAAGGCCAGGCTGGATGATGCACTGAGCAACCTGGTCTAGTGGAACGTGCCCCTGCCCACAGCAGGGGGGTTGGAAGTAGATAATCTTTGAGGTCCCTTCCAACCCAAATTATTCTATGATTCTATTCTATTTTCTGATTCTTTCATAATTACATAGAATTGTCAGATAATTGAATTTTTTCCTTCTTTATATTTGCTGTTCTTTTGCTACAACCACCAAACAATTATCAAGGTTTGTCAGATTCCTTATGACAATTTGAGCTGTGAGGTTGTGAGCTGTGTCCTTGTGCAGATGGATAGTTTGCATATGCCAAGAAAACAGCTCTGCAGTATACACATCCCTTACATGTAAGAAGATTTTCCTTTTTATGCTACTGTAGTGGTAGTGTCTGAATGCTGTACTTTGGTGTGTCATTGATTATAACGATTGAGTACAGTTGTTTCCAGAATTTGATTTTCTGCAAATTGAAAAGAAATGGTTGTAATTGTACTTCCACTCTCAAGGTACAGCTCGATTATATAGACAGAGTGTATAATCATATCTTCCTTCCATATCTTCTGATGTGAATGTAGAAACTTTTATTTTAAGTTCTTGTACATTTGTAAATTACACATTGCGAAGCCCTGCATTAAGGTGTGCTGCATTATTTTGTACTGTACATTTCTGTCTATTTAGTTCTATAAATATGTGTTTCATATAAAAGATAATCTTTACTGTGATACATGTGATGCTTTAGTTACGTTTTGTAGAAAATAATTGGAGCTCATACAACCCTGTGGTTTCACAAATGAAGCAATTCAGGATGGGCTTATTACTCAGATTTGGCCTTGTACACAGCATTAAGATCCACAGCAAAATCTTCTGCCTTCCATTTATTCTAAAAAGCAGGTTACCTCTAATTTCACTGTTTTCCATAAAACTCCTTGCACAAAACTCTGACCCAGTGTCATGAAGTGCTTGCTTTGTTTTTGGACTGTACTGTAGCATACAATTTGTGAAACTGAAGTTTCAGTCATGATAAGTATGTAATTATGTTTCCAGTGCTCTTGATGAAACTTTCTTTCAACTCTTCCCCTGACACTGAAACAGGTTGGCCAGAGAGTTTATGGATGCCCCCTCCCTGGAGGTGTTTAAGGTGTTAAGGATGAGGCACTGAATAGCCTGGTCTAGTGGGAGGTGTCTCTCCCCATACTAGGCAGGTTGGAACTAGATGATCTTTAAGGTCCCTTCCAACCCAAACCATTCTATGATTTGCTGTGGAGAAAAATGTGTCACACAAACTCACTGCTTATGCTTTCTTCTGTCTTTCCCCTTTTCTCTCTTCTAGACCAGGATGAGAGAGCAGCAGAGCTCAGCAG
The DNA here is from genome assembly GCA_013400935.1 of Turnix velox. Taxonomy (NCBI): domain Eukaryota; kingdom Metazoa; phylum Chordata; class Aves; order Charadriiformes; family Turnicidae; genus Turnix; species Turnix velox. The sequence goes on along the minus strand of VZTY01016818.1, from coordinate 12,647 downwards.
GGAGCAGAACGAGAAGACCATTCGCAGCACACAAACGGCTCTCCGCAATTTCCGTGAGTTCCTGATCTCCAAATACCCGTCTGAGACCCGTGAGATCTATGTCATTCCCTGCAAAGAGCTTGATGCCTACCTTGCTTCCTTCTTTGTGGATGCCAGACAAAAGGATGGATCTGAATATGAGCCAAACAGTCTGGCCAACTATCAGTGTGGGCTGGAGCGGTATCTCAAAGAGCACAGGTATGGATACAGTATTACCAGGGATAAAGAGTTCAAGAGGTCCCAGGAGGCTCTAAAGCAAAAGCAGATAGAGCTGAGGTGTAAAGGAAAAGGAAACAAGCCACACAAATCCATGAAGCTCACCTTTGCTGATGAGCTTATCCTGCGCAAAAGAGGCCTGTTGAGCCGGTACAATCCCGAAGGGCTGTTGAACCTTGTCTGGCTGAACAACACCAAGGCATTCGGACACTGCACGGGTTTCCATGGATCCACCCTCAAGTGGGGAGACATCCGTCTGCGGGTGACAGAAACAGGATTGGAGTACCTGGAGTGGATGGGACCAGACAACGGAGATGTCAATGCCAAGAGCAAGAGAGGAGGGACAGACTCACGGGTGTATGCTACACAGCACTCCCCACAGACCTGCCCTGTGCAAGACTACAAGGAGTATGCCCAGAGGCGGCCTCCGGCCATGCGCTATGAGGATGCACCTTTTTACCTGTCCATCAAACCTGTTGTCAACTTGGCTGCTCTCCACTGGTACAATTGCCAAGCCCTGGGGAAAAACAAGCTTGCCAAGATGGTAAAGACGATGTGTGAGAAAGGCAACATCCCTGGCAGGAAGACCAACTTCAGTGTCTACCAGAGCTGTAGCACCCTCTCAGAAGCGCAGAGCAACCAGCTGGTGCTGATCTGCAA